>JACCIE010000072.1:600000-986572 GCA_018906755.1 Sycophaga agraensis | reverse complement strand
TATTTAGTGGGTAAAATCCTTAGTAAGCGGATTGAGGTTAGTTATTTGGTAGGCTAGGCGTAATAAAAGTGTAAAATGATAGGGGGGGAAGGCCGACTCCTCCACAGAATTAATTTTCTTTTTCTGGTCCTTTCTAAACGGACTATCGACAAATTTCATTTTTTTTTTTTACTTTGTTGGACTGCGACAGTTCCGAATTCGAGAGTTAGTGGTTAATTTCTAATTCGAGATATTAAGAGTTATATTAAGTTGGTTTAAGTTGGTTGTAAATTTTTTTTTTTTTTTAGTGTTGGGCACAAATTTTTTTGGTGTTGTTTAACAGTTTTTTTTTGTAAAGTCGAGATAAATACATTAAAATACTTGGTTTCTTTTCTGTTACTAGTTTCAGAATTGTGCATCGAGATATTTGGGATATTAGAATCGAGCTATTTTACTTGGGTGGTTAGTTATTCTGACACAACATGGAGGATTATGCCGTTTTAATGAGTCGATTATTAGATAGTTCGAGAGAATTACGTTCATTGTTAAGGGACATTGTTAGACGTCCTGCATCGGAAATTCGGGATGAATTGAACTTGTTAGGTTTGAGTTCGGTCGGATCCGATCGAGTTTTGGCGGAGCGACTATTTAGGGCGAATGTTAGGGCCGCAGGTTTACACGAAGATGTCCCGTGGTATCCTTCGGTGGATGATTTAGGGGATCAGGCGTCAGTGGTAGATTCTCCGCCTATTTGGTCAGGAAATATAGAAGACCAATCAATTGCTGAAGGAAACGTTGGCGATTCGGTACTAACATTGGACCCGAATCCTCAAGCGTTGGATTTATCTGTCGTTAGTAGAACTAATAGAGAGTTATTGCCCAGTCAGCCTATGCCCTTACAAACTAGCCATAGGAATCCTCCTCCTAGAATTCTGATGAGTGTACCAAGTTTCGGGCCAGGTACGAACCATCAAATTTCGTCTACGTATACAACGGTTGGAGGTAATACGAATCTCGCCAGTTCGAATCGACCTGCCGTTTCTTTTGCTAGTCCGGTAGGACAGTCCAGTGGGACGGAAGAAGAGAGACCTCAATATCGAGTTCCAGTACCTCCAGAGTGGCGTGACCCGGCGATTTCGTTACCGTCAGTAGCTCCCAGAGTGTCGAGGAACCCCAATTCTTTAGTAAATGATTTTCGAGATGGAAATATCTATGACGACGAAACAGATTTAGACTTTAGCTATGGACCACATTTGCGTCGAGATTTTAGGGATAATGATGAAGAATATGGGGAGACTATGGGAACGCAGTCGGGATCACGAAATCCAAGTTCGACAGGATCCCAATTAGGAAATAGTAGGGCAATCGTCGCTTTCATGAAAGTGCTACAAAACTGGAGGTTAAAATTTGCCGGACGGCCAAAGGAAGATGCAGCAAATTTCCTAGCCCGTTTGAATGATTGTAGGGATTGTGTAGATGTTGGTGATGATGAGGCGCTGCGGGCATTACCCTGCGTCCTCACGGAAGGCGCCGATTTGTGGTTTAGAACAAAAAGGGTTAGTTTTTACTCGTAGCAGGACTTCGTACAAGAGTTCAAAAGACAATATATACCGGATGTGGATAGCGAAGATCTCTTGGCGGAGTTGAGAGCGAGGACACAGGCTAGGGGGGAGACTATAAATAATTTCCTGATGAGCATACGGCACCTAATAGGATTGTTTAGGAAACCTCCATCGTTGAAGACTCAAATGAAAATAATTTATAGAAATTTGTTACCCGATTATCGGCATTTTATGTTAGATAAGTCGTTGGTAAGTGTAGATAGCTTCGAGTTATGGGGCCGGCGGTTTGAGAAAGCTAAGGATCTGGATCGTCGTTATGCTCCTCCACCTCCAGAAGATAAGGTAGTAGTTCCGGGTGGTGCTTATAAGAGTTTTAAAGCCAGAGTAAGCGCCGTAGAGGAGAGGAGTGGCGAAACGTCAGGAACAAATAATCGTAAAGCACGACATAAAAATTTTTCAAACCCTGGTCCCAGCATAAGAAAAGTTAGTCCGGTTGCACCGGGCTTATCATATGAAAATGCAAGACAGGAGATAGCTAATGTACAAGAGTCGGTTCAAGCGCCAATATTCAGAGCTAGTAATAATAACCATTACAGTGAGAATAATACCTCGTGGCCGCCTTATCGAGTAAATAGAGGTCCAACCACAGGCAATACTGGAAATAGGGTCAACCCGTTGCCAAACAGAAAACCAAGCACGTGCTACAGTTGTGGCGAAGAAGGCCATATGGTGTCTGTCTGTCCTAGAAGGCAGTGCTTTTCGTGTAGGGCATTTGGCCATATGTCTAGCCGTTGCCCGAATAAAGAACGCCAGTTAAGCTGCCAGGGTTGTGGAGCCTTGGGAATGGAATTGAAAACCTGTAGTAATTGTAAGGCGGTTCGAGAATTTATAGAAAGGAATTTGGGAAACGATGTCGCAGGAGCGATTCCTCGCCCCAAACCTCCTGCAAAGTAATAGGGGCGCGTTTATTGAGTGAAAAATCCCGCGCTGATACGTCGAAAACGGCCGGGATGAATGAATTAGTGGATTTAGTTGAGGGGAAGGAAAAATCCCGCGCTGATACGTCGAAAACGGCCGGGATGAATGAATTAGTGGATTTAGTTGAGGGGAAGGAAAAATCCCGCGCTGATACGCAGAAGACGGCCGGGATGCATATAATTAGGGAAGAAGTTAATAGCAATGAATCCCAAGCCGATAAGGAGAAAACGGCTGAAATGCTGATAGAGAAGCGTAATAATGGGATATTTAGAGATATATCGTGTGGAAGGGATAGAAATATAGAGTTAAATTACCGAGCTGGAAAGGAAGATGCGGCCGGTTTATTAATAAATGGGAAACAAAATGTGAGTTGGAAATACTCTGTTCCGTGCGGCCAGCCGGTCAGAACCGAGGAAAACACTCATAGTAGTCGGAGTGACCAAGCTGGTAAAGAGAATGAAGCTGGGAGTTCGGGACCTAGTAGAGAGGTCGCTGAGAGCGCTTCAATGGAAAATTTGCAGAATAGGGTGGTTATACGGAGTAACGATCTGCCCGAGATGAATACTTGGATGAAGACAGCGTTACCCAGGTTGAAGAATTTTGTTGGAAAGGTAAGGAGTAAAGCAAAGGCAGAAGAATCTGCCACTAGAGCAATTTATCAGGTACCGACTTGGATGGACAGATTGAATAATACAATAAATGACTCAATAATGAATTTAAAGAATAGCATGAAGGATAGGTTAAATCGTGAGAACAACGAGAACCAGACGGTTGAGAAGGAATTAACAACTGGTACTGGTTGTCGTTTATCGTCAAATGTAGGTTTAGATGTTGATAATAGGTTAATTTGTAGGGTACCTTTAAGTCGAGATACGAGTTTAATTAATGATAATGGGTTAGGTCGAGATGTACAATCAAGTATCTTATCGAGTCAGAGTGCGGGTGAAAATCCGTTGGAAACAGCTAGTAGTTTAGAAACCCAAGCACAGTATTTAAAAGGGATTTTAAAGAAGCATATGCCATATGTACCTTCCCCACCTCATTCTTCTGATTTGAGTGTCGTTGAGAATACGGGTTCAATAGTTGGTCAGTCCATGGCCAGTAAAGTGGCATGTAATGACCTGGGGGGAGGTGGAACTATCGCAGATAGTTTAGATCCGCTCCCAGGAGTAAACCAAATAGATTTTGAAGAATGTGTGGAGGAAATATGTATGGAGAATAGGAAGTATATGCGAGTAAATCTAGCTGGAATTGAATATAAAGCCTTGTTTGACCCTGGGTCTATGATCTCTGTAGTAGGTCCGAGGGTCTATACTAGGTTTGTTGATCGATTAGAACCAACATGTGTAACGGTAAAGGGTGTCACCGGGAACTGCACTAAAGTGATAGGTATCTTGAAGGTAAATTTAGATGTTGATGGGATTAATAGAGTACTGAAGTTTCGGGCTGTTAATTTCAAAAATCATGATTTGTTGTTAGGGATGGATTTTTGTTTAAAATGGTATATCGAGTTTAAAGCTGTAGAAAATCTTTGGAGGGTTCGAGATAATGAATGGCATAGGTTTATTGATGATAGTTCTAAAGAAGATATGGTGTTGATAGCTGAATGCGCAGGGATCTCAGTGTTAGAAGGAGATCAGAAAACAGCGTTGGATAGAGTAGTTAAAAAGGGACTGGAGAATCAACCCAAGGAGTTCGGATTGACTAAATTAGTGGAACACCGAATCGAGGTTGAAGGAAATGAGCCGGTTAGACATAGACCTCGTAGAATGTCACCGAAAATGTGGGAGGTCACGCAGGAAGAGGTCAAAAGGATGTATCGAGATAAAATAATAATTGAGTCTGTTAGTAATTGGAATAGCGCCCCGGTAATTGTGAAGAAACCTGATGGAAGCTATCGGTTTTGCATTGATTTCCGAGACCTAAATAAAAGGACTAAACGGGATGCTTATCCTCTTCCCAGCATTGACTCTATTTTAGATAAATTACGGAAGGCTAGATACATCTCAAAAATTGATTTGAAGCAAGCGTATTTCCAGGTGGCTATGGAACCCTCGAGTCGAAAATATACGGCGTTTGCGGTGCCAGGATCTGGGTTATTTGAATTCATGAGAATGCCATTCGGTTTGACAAATGCGCCAATGACCTTTCAGCGATTAATAGATGGATTGTTTGGGCCGGAATTCCAACCATTTATCTTTGGATATTTGTATGATATAATTATTGCCACCGACAGTTTCGAGGATCATTTGAAATGGATTGAGTTCGTGTTGAAAAGAGTGTGTGAGGCAGGGTTGCAGGTTAATCGAGAGAAGTGTGAGTTTGGCTGTAGCCAGGTGCGTTATTTAGGGTATTTATTAGATAGTGAAGGCTTACGTCCTGACCTAGAGAGAATACAGCCAGTACTCGATTATCCGGCGCCCCATACCAAGAAGCAATTGAGGAGATTTCTTGGAATGGTGGGTTGGTACGCTAGGTTCATAGACAAGGATTCCGACATCAAATTGCCTTTATTGAAGCTGTTAAAGAATAAACAAGAATGGATTTGGGAACCCGAACAACAGGAGGCATTTGAAAAGTTAAAGATTGCTCCAACTCAGGCACCGGTTCTAGCTAGGCCAGATTTTTCCAGAACGTTTACAGTCCAATGCGATGCTAGTAGTTATGCTATAGGAGCCGTTTTGTCACAAGAATTCGAAGACGGAGAACATCCAATCGTGTATGTAAGCCGGGTTTTAACGAGATCAGAAAGGAATTACTCTACCACTGAAAAGGAATGTTTGGCGGTATTATGGGCGATTAAGAAAATGCGGCCCTATTTAGAGGGGTATTCTTTTCGGGTCATCACGGATCATAGTGCTCTTCGGTGGTTGCAGAACCTTCGAGACCCTACAGGAAGACTTGCTCGTTGGGCCTTAGAAATGCAACAATGGGATTTTGTGATACTCCACCGTAAGGGTGCTATGCATCATGTACCGGACGCGTTATCGAGGGGTTTCGAGTTCGAAGAAGAGATATCCGCTTTGGAAGAGTCGCGAGATGAATGGTATTTAAATAGGATGGAACAAGTTTTGTCATCGCCAAAGGTTTTTAAGAATTGGAAGGTGGAAAATGGCATGTTATATTGTTACCGGACAGATCCGTTATTAGATCCTATATTGTTTCCAGAAGAGAGATGGAGATTAGTTATTCCTCTCGAGACAAGAGATAGGGTTATGACGGATGCACATACGGATATCTCGGCAGGTCATCTAGGAATAGAGAAGACCTATGACCGGATTGCTCGAGAATATTACTGGCCTGGTTTATGGTATGATGTCAGCCGGTTCGTTACTTCGTGTCCAGATTGTCAGAGATATAAAGTAATGCAGTCTGCTCCGCAAGGTTTGATGGGTCAACGAGTAATAGAGCAGCCTTGGACGGTAGTGGCTTCGGATTTAATGGAGTTTCCACAGAGCAAGGGACAATGTAAATATATGGTTGTATTCCAGGATCTATTCTCTCGTTGGGTAGAAATGAAGCCTTTGAGATCAGCGGATGGAAAGAGCGTAGCGGCAGCACTAGAAGAACTGGTAATTTTTAGATGGGGAACTCCTGATTATTTCCTAACTGATAATGGTAAAGAATTCATGAATAAACATTTGAATGAAATGTTGAAAGAGTATGGAATTAATCATGTTACGACTCCCCCGTATCATCCCCAGGCTAATCCGGTGGAACGAAGTAATCGAACTTTAAAGACAATGATCTCAATGTTTGCTAAGGATGAGCATAGAAATTGGGATAAACATGTGCACGAATTGAGATTTGCAATTAATACGGCCATTCAGTCTAGCACTAAGGTTTCACCCGCGTTCCTGAATTTCGGTCGTCATCCAGCACAACCGAAGAGTTTGCGTCGAGAATTGGAAGCGAATGAACCTCTAAAAGAATTAAATGCTGAGGTTTGGTTAGATAGGTTGAAGAGGTTAGATGCGTTACGTGACTTGGTACGGCGACATAATGATGAAAGTAGGCAAATTCAGTCTAAGCGGTATAATAGAGGTAGGCGCCATATCACGTTTAATGTCGGTGATCAGGTTATGCGTAAGGTGAAGGTCCTATCGAATTCGGCACAGGGATTCTGGTCGAAATTGGCCCCGAAGTATGAAGGACCGTTTGTTGTTTCCAAAGTGTTGTCTCCCACCGTATATGTGTTGGAAACCGGGAACGATCGGCGTATCGAGAAGATTCATGTTGGGGATTTAAAGCGGTTTATACCGCCGCGAAGGTGATTGTTGATTTGTAAATGTTGGTGGATGGTGGTTATAGCGTTGTCACGTCCGATCGTAGTATTATATCATTAAGTAATGTACAAATTTCTTAGATGGCTCGTACCAATTTAAAATTGAAAATTGAGGCTGCTCAAAGGGTGGAGGAGGAAAACGAAGAAATAACCCCGCTATCCACCTCTTCGGGTTATGTTGAAGAGCTGGAGCGCTTAATAAGGGAGGAAAACTCTGTGGATGATGTAGCGGAAGAACAGAGACTCCGAGAGACGGCCTTATCCTCTCGTATGACCCGGGGGGTTATAGCCGGTATAAACGAAGGAATTCCCCCAGTTGCTACGGTGGAATCACCCTCCGTTAGTATGGTCGGGGAAACCTTAAAAGGGTTGGAGCTTTCCTCAGGACGCTCGGCTGTAGGGAACACGGGCGCCTCGTCCGCGGAAGCTGAGGAATGGAGGGCTCGAGGTGGTATGCCTCCACCGGCGGGGTTGCCTCCGTTTGCGAGACCGGACCGGAAATATGTGCGAGGGGAAGATGGCGTTTGGCGGCGGGTTAAAGGGCCCCGCCAAATGTCATTGGACGATCTAGAATCGTCGGTGGAGCCGACACGTCTCGTGAACGAGCCGTTCTCGCCTTCTCACCCGGGACCATCGAGTCTAGTGCCCGAGAGCAGGACGGAAAGGCCGGAATTCGTGGGGAGTGGCGAGTCAATGGGGGGCCCTATGGAAGAGGTTCTTTGTCCAGAGGATTCCCCCCCGGACGTGGTGATGTGCTCGTCAGCCTCACGGGTTCTCGGATCGGGTTTGATTTCGGTGGGTTCTGCGGGAAATGGATTCGGGGAGGGTCGGCCACGGGATGGGGCTGCCGTTACGACATCGGGAACGCGCACGCCCCGTATGCGCACGCAAGGGGCCCTTTTCGGGAATTTGGTAGAGATACCGGACGATCCAACCGTGGACCCCCCCATCTTCGGATGTTTTAATTGTTGGGAGGAAGGTCATACGCGGATGTCGTGCGTGGCACCGCGAACGCGGTTTTGTTTTAATTGCGGGCGTCGGGGAGTGGATCTCCGTTCCTGCCCCCGTTGTGCGGAGCCTCACGCCCACTATCTGCGGGTGCGTGACCTTGGTGTTTCGCGGTTGGTTCGGTCCGGGTCAAGACTTCCGTCGTCCGGTCGGACGAATTTTTCAGTTGGACCGATTAGGTCCCGTGATAACGAGGGTCGCCGGAATGCTCGCGAGGGGCGATTACGTCGGTCTCGTTGGGACACGCACAGGATCACTGTTTCTCCTAATGTGGGGTCGTCGATGGGGGAGTTAACGGAATTTATGCGATCTATTTCGCATCTTCTCGTCGCCGTCCAGACCTTTTGTCTGGAATCCCTAATGAGGGATGGCCTCCCGGCGAGACGTCCTTGAGGAAAGAGGGTTTTTTTTTTTTGTTGTTGTTTGTTTAAGTTTTTTTTTGTTGTTATTATTCTTAATATTAGTTTTCGGTGACGGGTATATTTAAATTAGGTGATAGGCATACGAAAGGATAAGGCAAAATGATCGAGATATCGTGATGATCGAGAAAAGGATGAATATCCAGTAAGTGAATCCCATGACTGAATTTTTTTTGTTGTCTGTTTTATTTTTGACTTACGTTAACAATAAAGAATGACTTAGACTACCGTGTTATTTAGTTGAAATGTATAATTCATGTAATTTTTGAAAGATTGTTATTTAATTGATATTATTGAGGAAATTTTAATTTATTAGGCTAAAGTATATTAAGAGTAGCAGACCACCAGCAATGCAAAGTTCTATGTTGTTCGTAAACTAATGCCCACGCTTCGCGGTATCATTAGTTTAGGGGGGAGGTATGACGAGTGGTCGTCCTCCTGGGACAAATAAAATAATTCGTTAATAGATTTCATTAATACATACTTGAAATCGGGTGACGAGCAAGATAGGAAATTGCATCGCTGCAGGTTAAAAACAATTAACTTTAATCCCCAGTTAATAACAAAATTTATTTGATTTGTTGAGGAAAACAATTGGGGAGAATCAGCTGGTGACAGTAAACAGAGATAGCTGCAAGTAAGGTGCGAGTACATGGAGGCGACTATAGGAAAATATGTCGAGGACCAATCAAGTAGTCTCTTTTTGCTCACCAGGAGGCGAATAGTAATCCTCCCCAGGGATTAGAATTAATAGAAATATCGAGATGTTCCGTCTTTGTCTTCCTTTATCGTGATAATCTAAATATAGTTCGAGTATATATATACCGTGCGTACTTATTATTTTCCTTACCCGAATTTTTGGTATAGTCAAGTGTTGGCTATTGAATAGAGAGAGAGAGAGAATAAAAGACGATTTTTGGAGGATAGTTTATTGATAACTATTGATTGATTTATTATGATAATTGATAAATTTTTATTAAATTATTTGGGATTTTTTTTTATATTTTTTGAGAATTTTAGGTGGTGTTTTCTTTCTTTTTATGATATAAAAATTAATAAGCCTTTAAATAGTCGCGCGGCCGGATAATTGATTGTAACGCCCTCTTTTCTTAAATTGGCGGGAACAATAGTGTATTCTTGCTAAATGTACGAGACAAGGATAATACTATTGCCTAATATGCATAACAAGGATGCTAGATGGATTTTAGAGGGAAAATCGAGTTTCCGAGCCGATGAAAAGCGGGACACACACTCACTCGTCGCCCGATCTCGAAAAGGAAAGGAGCCATACCGAAAAGTCGAGGCTCAGACCATTTATTATTATTTTCGGAGATTAGGATTATACTCCAAAATAAATTAAAGAAGGTGCGTGGGCCGGGAACTTGGATTTTGTTTTATTGTTTAAATTATTATTCTTTTCCATTTGGCATTGCTGGTGAGTTCTTTAGTTATTTTTTGTATTGTCCTCTCTCTCTTCTCTAATAGCCGGTGGACCTGAATCAGTGATATTCTCGAGATTCGTATATTTTCTTTCAGCTCGAAATTTTCCTTTTTAGGTTGGTGCAGTTAAATCGAGATGTTATATAAATTGTTTATTTTTTTTTCGAGATGTTCGTGATTTCCCGGGTTATAAACAATTTAGTCGAGTCGAGTTAAATTGTTAAATTTTGATATCTCCGTAGATATCGTCTAAACGTCTTTTGTTAAACATTTGTATTGGAGAATTTGTAGAATCCCTATATTATTTAATAAATGTTGTTATAGTTTAAATTTAATTAGCGATGTTAAGTTATTTCAAATGAACCCCCTTCGATTGGTGAATTCGCAATTTGCACGCGACGCGCCTAGGGTAGAGGTGATCGGGAAAATAAAATTTTAAATTTGTATTTGTTTAATATTCAAATTTTTTAAACTTTTTGTGATCCCACGTCACAATATATAAATATGTACATATACATATGTCCGTAAAATATATGCACATATTAGTATTCATAACGTAAATAAAACTTTATCGCAAACCTTATAAAATACATATTTCCCAATTAATCTTACCGTAATTTATATAAAATTTTTTTTAAATTTAAAATATGAATAAGTATGAACGATGAGCTGCTAAATGTCCGATTTATAATTAAGGAAAAGAAAAAAGGAAAGATTTAAATAATAAACATTTTAATAGATGGATAACCTTTCTGGCAACTACTACTAGGTATCCTTTGACTTCAATCATATGTAGCCGAATTTGATCGGTGATATCGTGGCTGTGGAACAGGCATGCGGAATACCTTTGTCTGTAACTCCCATCGGTGTTTAAGTATGTGTAGATACTGTGACGTGGTGCTTCCACTTCGAGACCGACAAGCCTTGGAGGGGCCCGGAGCAGCAGTCACTCTCCGGTCGCGCCCGTCTACCCATCGCACAGGCTCGAGGTCGCCCCGAAGGGACCCGGCAGGGCTAGCCCCGCGGTGGAGATCGCGGTGGAGATCGCGGAGGGAGGGAATCGTACAAATAAATTGTAATGTTTTTCTTTTAGATTTATTTTATTTTAATCGTACAAATCGTCTCAATGCCGACGCGCGCTCGCGACAATATAAGCGTTGCGACAATCTGCAGGTCGGAGTTTCACTCACGGAGCACGCCCTCGCTACCTGTATGCGGATGACGCGTGGCGGGCTGCAGTCAATCTCCAGCCGTCTTTCTCCGTTGTTGTCGAGGCTCGGCTGGTCTCCTTCGCCAACGATCCAGGGGCGTACAGACGATCAAGGCGAGCCGGTCTGCAGCTTTTTCGATCAAGCCTCCAACCGCTATAATTGCACGCTTGAGTTAAATCTACAGTGCGTGCGAACAATGATAAAAACTATAAGTTTACCCCAATCGGGCGATGATACTCCTCGGGCAGAGACTTGTTGACGCGCCGCCCGCCGACCAAATTCTAATTACCGCATACTTTCGCGACGCGCAAAAGCCAAGGAGAGAGACCATGAGTCCCCCTCCCTTACAATTCACATATCTACTCGATAGCAAACACTCTTCAGGCTTTCTTATAAGCGAATACGCTACAAAATAATACAGGACTCAGGGAAAATAACATTTATTTGCGGCCGAGCGGACAATTCCCGCCTGGATGCTAACTCCCAAAAAGGCGCGGAGCGCCTACTACAACCGGCGGTTGCCACCGCCCGCGAGGTGTAGCTGGTCAGCCATAGGGCCCTTCAGCTCGCCGCTCGCACGATAACGGCACCCGGGGAGAACGTACCGGGCCACACAACGAGGTCCTTGCCTCAACCCGGGCGGGTCATCGGGGTTCGCCCCAGCCGGCCCCACGCGGAAACCCGTTGCCCTGGCGACCTGAGACGGCGTTGGGGCCGCCCATCGCATCTACCACGCCGCGCACTCTCTCTCTCTCTCTCTCTCTCACGCGCGCGGTTCCCCGACCCACCTGGCGGTGAGGCTTACTGGCGCTTTCCTCTCTTCTCTCTGGTGGTCAACTGCGACGCCTCAAGGGTAGAAGACCGCCGTAGATGAGACGCCTGGAGTCGGTCCCCTGGTGATGATGAGGATTCACCCTCTCGTTACAGCAGGCTACGCCGCTGGCGGCGGGCCCGGGATGGTATGGGGTGTCACTTAGTCGGGTCACCTTTTGCGCCCTCGCCTCTGGCCGACTGCCCCTGATGGTATGAGCGTAGGCCGGGATACTTCTTGGTAGAAACAGGCGAAAGGCTCCGGCAGGCCTTATCACAGGCTCTACTGCCGCCAGGGGCACTGTACCACCGCGCACGGAGGAAAACGCGCTCTTATCATAATAAGACTCCGGAAAACGCGGCGGATCGAGATGCTCGGGTCCGCGCGGGAAACCGTACTGCTCGATCATCTGTCATTTACCCGGCGATCGGCGCTAATCCTTCACGCTAAACAGCCGGGTGATTAGCGTACGCGCCACGTTGACGGAGCCTCGAGCACCTGTTTAATAACACGCCGCCGTGCTACAGATGACCCGAGGCCTCCGTCACAATACATTTCTTTGATTGGTCTCTGAAATACTTGTCTACATATAAAAACTTCGAGTATATCTATGTAAATAAATTGAGCATCCATATATATCCATATAAGCCACGCTGCATACGCCTTTTCATAGGATGAATGTCGTTTCCTTAGCTACCAAGGAATATATAAGATTATCGTCTTTTGAACCAATAATTCGATCTATGTGTCCTTTGTATAATATAGAGTATCTTGTCGCAGTCGCTGCTAAACTGAAGGCGTGCTGGGAGTCTTAATTCTGACTCGGGTGCGGGTCTCGAGTCAACGGTTACGCTTCGCCGACGGTATCGACCACCAGGATGCTGTTGGTGCTGCGCGCCAGTCGGGGGATTGTCCGCCCGGGCGCGAATAAACAGCATTTTTCCCTAACAGCCCCGAGTAATTGTCTTCATTAAGTTCTCCCTCCCTCCGCGATCCCGCGACCACGAACCTGCGCGACAGGCAGGCGGGCACGACCGGAGAATGGCTGGTGCTCCGGGCCCCTCCGAGGCTCGTAGGCCTCGAGGTGGAAGCACCATGTCACAGGTCGAACGACAAGGATGTTTGTACGTTGTTTGATCCGGGATCCACGATTTCCTTGATTAACCTTGAACACGCAGCCGTATTTAAGGAAAAGTGGAAACCGACTCCGTTAGCTGTTCGTGGAGTGACAGCAGGGACTCAAAACTTTCTCGGAATGTTTGAAAATCAATTCGTAGTGGACAATATCAATCTGGCGGTTGATCTCAGAATTGTATCAGATATAGGTCACCCTATTATTCTAGGAGTAGATTTTGGTCTTAAGTATGGTTTTGAACGATCTCTGCTGGAATGTTTCTGGAGAATTTCTGGTGGGAGATGGCGACTTTTCTCGAAGATGGGTGAGTTGAGACCAGACTCAAGAATTTTCGCAGAGTACTGTGGTATCGTTGAGATACAAGATGGAGAGTGGGAACATGTAAAGGCTTTGATGGAAAGGATACTTCCAGAATCCGGAGACCTTTACAGGTTCACGACTTTCATTAAACATTACATCGATGTCTAGAGTGCTCCACCGGTTAGATACGCGCCTCGGCGTATGTCTTCCAAGGTTCGCGAGTTTGCTCAAAAGAAAGTGAAGGAGATATTCGTGAAAGGGATTACTGAGCGTAGTGCTAGTGAGTGGTGTAGTGCTCCTGTTATTGTGAAACGAGAAGGAAGCTATCGATTCTGCATCTATTCAAATGCAAACGGTCTGTGGATTACTCGATGGAAATATTCTTTATGCACTTCCCGCACCAAACTCTCTCTGTATCTCTTTAACTTTATTTTTAATACTAAGTGTAAAAATACGCATGACACACTCTCTCTCTCGCTCAGTCTGGGACCCACACATGTTCGGAGACACACTGATGAAATTATAGGATCAAACAAGGATTGAGCGTCTATCTCTTCCTGAAAAGCCGCTGCGGCCCAATCGCGCTCGTTTCGGCGGCGCACCGAATTTCGCGCACTAGGGGCCCTCCACCTCGCCACTCGCACAATGACGGGGCCCTTGCCTTGACCCGAGGGGGTCACCGGAGTTCTCCGGCTGGCACGGCTCGACACCGTCCGTTAAGGCCGCCGCAAAGCCTCCGCCGCGTCGAAGCCTGCTGGCCCTTTCCTCTAGGCCCGGTCAGTCCGGACCGGGGACGCTACCGTTGACTGGGGCGCCTAGCCGTCGTCCCCTGATTGTGCTGGACAAATGACCTCACGCCGCCGTCGCCCTTAGTCTGCCCTACGCCTGCTGTCGCCCGGACGCTTCGGGCGGCCTCGCCTCTGACAGCCGACCCCGGGTGGTATTGGGTACCGGCTCTGGTGATGGTGGTGGCTGGCAATGGGCACACTCAAGGACAGCGAAGCTCCACCAATTCGCTATCGACCAAACATCTATTCGAAAATCGGAATTGCTCCTTGAATGCTTCGAAACTCTTAAGAAGGTCAAACGCGCCCACCTTATCTCTACCTGCAAAACAATTACATGCATCTCGCAAGGTATGAATACAACTAGTCACATTACGAAAATACACATCTGTTTCTCTCGAGCTCTCATCATTACTACGGGCTATGGCTGGCTCCAACTAAATAGCGCCCATCGGTGACTCCGTCGTCGACGGTAAACCTGCCGATTGTGCTACCTCGGGACAGTCTTTTAGACGCGCACTCTATCACGATGATGCAACGAGCCTCCTAGAATGCAGTATCTGCATCAACTCAGATCCTTCTTTTTCTGAGGTAGTCTGAGAAGAATCATCTGCATCCGAGCTCTCTGCTGCTTTTCTCTCAACTGTCTTCAGATGGATGGAACGACTTGCGTGGTTGTTCCCCTCAGCGTTTGCGGAAGGCTTAACCGTAGAGAAGCAAACAACTCCATCAGCACTGACGTCACTATATGTCGCATCTGCTCCTGCATTCGGAGAGTCAACCCGTCTATCTCAATCGACTCCGGTTTGGAGGTTCTCTGGACATCTATCCCTTACTTAGAAACAGTCGGGGGATGTTCCTTAGGATCAACTCCAAGCTGACGAAATCGAACTCCCGAAGAGCTTTCGTAACCGTTTCCGGCCGTACTGTTCGTGGCAATACGCGCAACAACATTGTTTGCTCGGTTATCACCTCGAACAGCATCTGACTCCCGAGGGGAAGTAGGCGACAAACACAACTCATAACATACCAAAGCAAGCGTCAATGGATGAGCATCAAAGTTGTCATCATATCCCTTCACCCAAGGGATATCCAGATTAGGCCGGGCAACCATGAGCATGAAACGCCATAAGCGTTCCCGTAATTCATTATAGTTGCCTTTAAAACAAAGATCGTTCGGGCACCACTCCATCACTACCTTTTTCATCGGCATGTCTCCGACATATCTCTGCAGTTGCCGTGCCTTTGCGAAACATCTCGCAAAAGATTCCTCCTCATCCACAATAACTTGATCCACAACAATCAGCTCGATGCCGCTAATGGAGGACCGTTGCTGTTGGTCCTCTAGTACGGCCCAACTACACTTAATGTGTGTTCGCGTTAGCACTTCGTGGCGAAAAAAGAAAAGAACACCTTTACGGAAAACCTTTCACCCCACTTACAAAGTGCTGGATCACCTCTCCTACTTTAAATAAAAAATAAATCTATACACAATAAAAGAAATAAAAATTCAGTACTCTTCACACACCAGAAATAAAAAACAACTGCAAACACAATAATAAACAAAAAAAATCAATAATCAATAATCAATATTAAATATTATATAAATATTGTGACGTGGGATCACAAAAAGTTTAAAAAATTTGAATATTAAACAAATACAAATTTAAAATTTTATTTTCCCGATCACCTCTACCCTAGGCGCGTCGCGTGCAAATTGCGAATTCACCAATCGGAGGGGGGTTCATTTGAAATAACTTAACATCGCTAATTAAATTTAAACTATAACAACATTTATTAAATAATATAGGGATTCTACAAATTCTCCAATACAAATGTTTAACAAAAGACGTTTAGCCGATATCTACGGAGATATCAAAATTTAACAATTTAACTCGACTCGACTAAATTGTTTATAACCCGGGAAATCACGAACATCTCGAAAAAAAAATAAACAATTTATATAACATCTCGATTTAACTGCACCAACCTAAAAAGGAAAATTTCGAGCTGAAAGAAAATATACAAATCTCGAGAATATCACTGATTCTGGTCCACCGGCTATTAGAGAAGAGAGAGAGGACAATACAAAAAAAATAACTAAAGAACTCACCAGCAATGCCAAATGGAAAAGAATAATAATTTAAACAATAAAACAAAATCCAAGTTCCCGGCCCACGCACCTTCTTTAATCTATTTTGGAGTATAATCCTAATCTCCGAAAATAATAATAAATGGGCTGAGCCTCGACTTTTTGGTATGGCTCCTTTCCTTTTCGAGATCGGGCGACGAGTGAGTGTGTGTCCCGCTTTTCATCGGCTCGGAAACTCGATTTTCCCTCTAAAATCCATCTAGCATCCTTGTTATGCATATTAGGCAATAGTATTATCCTTGTCTCGTACATTTAGCAAGAATACACTATTGTTCCCGCCAATTTAAGAAAAGAGGGCGTTACAATCAATTATCCGGCCGCGCGACTATTTAAAGGCTTATTAATTTTTATATCATAAAAAGAAAGAAAACACCACCAAAATTCTCAAAAAATATAAAAAAAATCCCAAATAATTTAATAAAAATTTATCAATTATCATAATAAATCAATCAATAGTTATCAATAAACTATCCTCCAAAAATCGTCTTTTATTCTCTCTCTCTCTCTATTCAATAGCTAACACTTGACTATACCAAAAATTCGGGTAAGGAAAATAATAAGTACGCACGGTATATATATACTCGAACTATATTTAGATTATCACGATAAAGGAAGACAAAGACGGAACATCTCGATATTTCTATTAATTCTAATCCCTGGGGAGGATTACTATTCGCCTCCTGGTGAGCAAAAAGAGACTACTTGATTGGTCCTCGACATATTTTCCTATAGTCGCCTCCATGTACTCGCACCTTACTTGCAGCTATCTCTGTTTACTGTCACCAGCTGATTCTCCCCAATTGTTTTCCTCAACAAATCAAATAAATTTTGTTATTAACTGGGGATTAAAGTTAATTGTTTTTAACCTGCAGCGATGCAATTTCCTATCTTGCTCGTCACCCGATTTCAAGTATGTATTAATGAAATCTATTAACGAATTATTTTATTTGTCCCAGGAGGACGACCACTCGTCATAATATAAACTACTTAGTTATTAAATAACAATAACAAGAAGTTAAAATTTATTAAGTATTTATACTAAGCACACGAATCGACGCGGTCGCCGCGACATACACAAACTCACACGATTGCACAAACGTGCATTCAGAATGCACTCTCTGTGTGCCCCTATGCACGAGAAAATGCGAAAACCGCACGCTCAAGCTGGAGCCGACAGGTGAGGGGTTAATGTAAATACACCGTCACGCCCTCTGCCTTCAGCACTATTCCACAGTCGGCTGCCTCCAGGGGCGCCGGGCCAAGCAGCTGACGCCTACTCCGCGCAGAACGTTGCACTACTGGACACGAGCGAGCAGGGGCGGCCGCGGCTGGAACAGCGCACTGTTTCAATTCAATTTTGGGGTACGTCAGCCTCTATTGCCGGCGACCTGTCACGGTCGCCAATTTGTCACGTGGCAGTTAATAGCTGGCTAATCCCGCCCTGGTTCCCAGCCACTACGTGACTCCAAGACTTTCCGTCTGAATAGTCGTATGGAAAATCCGTGGACACCGCGGAACAAGCCAGGCGTTTGCTAATAAAGGGGCACGAAAATAAGGGAAAATGGGCGGCAAAATAATATAGGCGCAGATAATTAAATATTTAATAAATATTTATTATAATTTAATAAATTATAATAATTTATTATAAATAAATAAAGCAAGCTACCTCTCTCTCTCTGGCTGTAATGCAATCAATTCGATTTCATTGATCGAGCGGTAGCCGATCTAACTCTGTTCTTGCAAGGAGTCTCAGGAAGATTTTAGAGAAGCCCATTCGCATCATGCAATTCAATAAACGAGTGGGACTTATAGTATCGAACGCCTTGCTAAAGTCAAACAGTAACAGTAACGATACGATTTAGTGAAGTACTGGCCACGGAGCCGCTACGAGAAGCTCTCGACGAGTACATGATCGTAAATAAATTTATAATCTCATTCTCAGAGACCACAGCATGAACCCTACTGTCCCCTCTCTATCTAATAAACTAATTAGCGCATCAATGCCAAACATACTTAAAGCCCAGATCACGCGCTATCGAAACATCTTTATCCATTCGAATAAATTTAGATCAACCTATATTTATATTATTTACACTATTCTTATTAATAAATTACGTACTTAATTTTAATAGGTTATCGGATATCTCAGTGGCCAGCCCATCAAGCTTCTCTTGAATTGCTCCCCCTATATCCTTCATTAAATTTTTTAATTTACTGATCTCGTTGAAGAGCAGTGAGCGATCATCACGCAGGGATGCCTGCTCGGCTAACTGCGCTTTGTTGAGACTTTCTAGCTGAAAGATCCGACTCGTAAAGTCACCATCGTCTCTTCCGCTGTTGGTGCGGATCGATTCAATTCAGGGTAGCTTGAGCCGAGACTCAGCTGTTGTCTCTCTCTCTCTCTCTCTCTCTCTCTCTCTCTCTCTCTCGGATAAGGAGGGGGTACTAGGCGAAGCGCTCGTAGGCAGCACACAGGCGTGACACGTGTATACATGTGCCATGCGCGACGCTGTCGTTGGAGCATGTTAGATGACAATGCAGCCTACAGTAAACAAATCAACAATAATCATAAACACAAAAGAAAACGTTATAATAACAATAGAAGTAACAATAGAAATAGCAATATTCATTTCAATGAATCGGCGCCCGACGTTCCCGGACATATTACGAAGAAATTATCGGGATGATGTGAAGAACATCTCGGTAGTGTGTGATGAGGTTGAGCTCGTCGTCACGGGGGTGGTTGATTGTGCTAGCACTGGGGTTTTGCGCTCTGATGTCGCGCTCGGCGTCATCACTTCTACGCTCCCGTCCTTTGTACCTGATGACCTGGTCTCCGCGGTGCCGCTCGGGGCGCGAACGGCGAGTTCACATGGAGCGGTTGGTTAAAAAATCCAACCGTCAATCCCATCAATTAGGATGCAGCTTAGAAGAATGGAACTGCTAATCTGGTCTTGGAGGCGAGGCAGTCCTATACTGCCTTTTCTAATCAAGATGTATCTTCTCGCTCACATGTGGCGGCGTCTGATGTCAGACAACGTACTATTTTTATAAATTTATGGCTAAGTCTAGATCAATATGGCGCGTTCAAGCAGTGGAGAAATACTGCACGCGATCGTGGATCTAAGTACATTTGACATCGACGCTGTAAATTTTTTATTAGATAAAGACGAGGTAGTAGGGCTCATGCTGTGGCATCTGAGAAAGAGATTATGAATTTATTCATGAGCATGTACACGTCGGGAGCCACACGTGGCGATTCCATGGCCAGTATTTCATTAAGCCGTAGCCCTCTCGCTTCGTCGGAGTTGACTTAGGGTTGTGAGGATGGACGCTCTAATTTTGGGAAAAGGGCCGATCATATTTGACTAGATCGGATAAATGCTCTATTGTTGGTCGTCTGGAGTGGGAGGGGAAATAATAATAATAATAATGATAAGGCTGCAGATTGCAATAGGGGTGGCAGATTCCTAAGAACCGACTTCATGAATGTGTTTCTTTAAGCCGTAGCCCTCTCGCTACGACTATGTTGATTCAAAGTTATGAGGCTAGACGTTCTAGTTGAGGGATAAGCATCATGAATGAAGTCATCGAGATTGATCGATTTTCTGTAGTTCGGCAAGATCGCAACGTTAATGGTAGGGGAGTCGCGCTTTATATCAACAAGCAATTCCGAGTCAGTGTACTGAAACACTGACGGGTCTGGAAGGCCAGGGGTGCTGAAGTATTTAATCTGCTCTGTGTGGAATCGTGCCTCTGAGCCTACATTAGTTTGTATGGTGTATAGGCCCCCACATGTTTCATTTACGACGAGCTCTCAAAAATACCTTCCGGACCAGATCATTTTGGGACAATTTGAACTGCTTTGAATTGTATATGATCAGTTCATGGAGTACTTGCTGTCTCATAACATACTTGACGGGCTTCTCGCGACGTGTTCTGACGTGGATCTGGACCTGTTTGGGAGAGAGCAACTTGTCATCTCCGATAGGGCAATAAAATCTTCTTACTGCATAAGGAATCTATCCTTATTTTCTCGCTTCCGGAGGCTAGTAGGAGTCGAGACATCACAATTACAAACTATTCTAGTCAGTTGTCCTTATAATCATGTTTTGATTTGCGCCTAAATCTAGGTATGTATATCTGTCACAAGTATATGTGTGTTTTTAACATTCATCCTTTACTCTAACTGTAAATACATTTATTTCACTTATTGTTTGAAAGCGTGTATGAGTGTGAACTGATTGATAGATAATGTAAATAGTGAGAAATGTGACTTATTTGCATAATTCTATGTATCTATTTATTTATTTATTGATTGCCTTATACTGCGCTGTATCTGTAATATTAACGAATTTATGATTGAATTTAATAACATTAAGATATATACAAGTAGACTTAAAATGTCGCGTGTTATATCTATATATATGCCGGCGTAAAAGTCGTGCGTTGACTTCGTCTCTCTACGATGCTTGCCACCGATTAATGAGTTCCAGGCTTCTCTTATAATTATTATAATCTTATAATCTTCTTATAATGCTTGTGAACCTCGTAAAGCATTTTCCTAATAATTCAACACATTTCTGACTGTCGGCTTCTCGATCAACGGATATCTACTGGTCCTTTAAAATTTATAAAGTTTTTTTTTGTTCACCAAGCAAGGGTACCGAGTGCCTAACGAAAACTATTTGATGAATAGATACCCGGTATAGCCAATCCAAATCGATAATATGCAATTGCTACATACAGTTCATTTCGCAAAAGTCAATCGGAAAGCTTAATTCTGAATGAACTAATACCAATCAAATGTGATTTCTTGAAAACTCTACGTGCGCCTAACTGTCGGCCTCATGATCAATGGATCCTCTTCTCTTGGCTCTCGAGGGGCCTCTAAACTCCCTGGACTACCGGAGTAGCCACGGGGCTATCAGCAACTATTTCTCAATGCGTAGATTTATTTCTAAATAGTTTAAATATTTTTTTCTTCTTCCGATTTTTGAAATAAATTCATAATCATATAATTATCACCGCTTCTTCTTATTAAATTTTAAATTGGACTTATTTTTATTTTATTTCGAAGCAATGCATCCATTATGCGAAACTGACGAGGAAGATACTTCTCGTTTCTCCCTATATATCTTGCGACGAGTATCTCGCTGTGGTCGCCGCTGTACTGAGCTCGTGCTCGCAGCCTTGACCATGTGCCGAGTGGGGGGCACTTGGCTGCGCGAAATTCGGCGCACCGCGGTAATTGTCGCGCGGGAATGCGCGCGGGCCGCGGCGGCTAATGAAGAGGAGAGGGAAATTAGGCGCGCGATCGGCCCTCGATCCTTGCTTGATTGCACGATTTCGATCAGTGTGTCTCGGGACACGGTGCCTCCCGAGACTATTAGCGGCGAACCGCCACGCTTTTCGTGCGACGCGAGTAGTTAGATATAGTGAGAGAGAGAGAGAGAGAGAGAGAGAGAGAGAGAAGAGAGAGAGAGAGAGAGAGAGAGAGAGAGAGAGAGAGAGAGAGAGAGCGGTGCACCAAAGTGCAAGTGCACTCACCTACAGTTTAAAGCTTGCGAACCTTGGGACGCTTGGATCTCGCCCTGGTGGTTAGAGATTGGCGAAACAAGTGTTAGCTTCCACAACAAAGCAAGAGGCTTTCCCGCCAACTTGGAGATCGCCGCCGCCACCAAAGTAAGTGGTGTTTATATATATATATTTTGTAGTGTGCGCGTGATCTTCCGCGTCGGGAGAGTAAGAGAGAGAGAGAGAGAGAGAGAAAGAGTTAGTTAGATAGCGTCGCGCCATTATCGGGTTTAATTGTAAAATATTATAATAAATAATTAATTAATTTAAAATACAATATCCGCGTAATTATTTCACGCGCCCTTTTTCCCATTTCACGTTCCCTATAGCAGCGAGCACCCAGGCTCGCTCCGCCGCGTCCGCGGATTTTCCGTGCGACGACACGAGCAGGAGGAAAGGACGGAAAGTCCTTAAGTCGCGTGGTGGCTGGGAGCGGGTGCGAAATTTGCGCGCGATTTAGATAGCGTTAGTGAATAGAGACTGTGTGTGAGTATAGGAGGGGGAATAGTAGCTCATGGCTCCGCGCTGTAATAAAGCGCTGAGCGGGAAAATTTTTATTTTATTTTGAGCAATCGGGAGCGGGAATGGCAGATTGATTATTTTTTGCGAAATAATTATTTTTAATAATTATTATTATTAATAATATAATTATTTTTAATAATTATTATTATTAATAATAATAATTAAATTAATTTTTTTGTGTGATGTGATTAATTTCGTGATTTTTGCCCCGATTTGGCACTAAAAATATTAAAAAAAAAAAAAAAAATTAAATTAAAAAATTATTCGAGTTTGGCTATCTTCAGTTGGCAACAACCATGGCCCGGAAGAGTAGCTATGATGGTTCGTGTAGAGAGAGAGACGTGAGTTTTCGCGACATAACTCGTTGCAGACGGGCGTTGCGAGATGCACGTCTTTCTTTCGCTGGTAGAGATACGGAGGATGCGTGGGACTTCCTTGAGGGTCTCGAGTTGTTCAAGGAGCAGTTGGGAGTTTCGGATAGGTGTTTGATAGGCTCCTTGCAATCGGCTTTCGTGGATGACGCTCGGAAATGGTAGCACCGCGTCCAACATGTTTGTGGACTGGGAGTCTTTCGTGCAAGCCTTTGATAGTTAGCGATTCGATTCTGCTCAGAGATCTTCAGTGTTTGCGCCAGAGAGGAGAGACGATAGCGAGGTTTGTGGATGCGTTCCAGACAAAGGCAAACGCTATGCGTCACCCGCCGTCGGAACGCCGCCAGAAGAAGATGATTTTTGAGCAGATCTTACCGACTTACCGGCGGTATATCATGGATAAAGATATGCCGGACGTGCGGTCGCTGGTTCAGTGGGGTAAGCGCTTGGAGGACGTCCAGCGGATCGATGATAGGTTTGAGTCTCCGTCACTCGACCCGTCATCGAGCAAGAAGAAGGTGGAGAAAAGGAGTGAAGCTAAAGTTGGTGTGAATGCTGCATCTACGGCTCCTAGTCTGCCGCCCGCTGCGTCGAAAAAGAAGAAGAGAAAGAAGAAGAAGAAGAGTACGTCGGCGAGCGGTAGCGGGAGTAGTGATAGCGGTGAGGTTGCTTTGCTAGAAGGCATAGCGAGGCAACAGCACCAGCCGGAGCAGCAGAGTCGCGTTACGGGGCAGATAGCGCCAATGCGCTCGAATCTGCCTCCCCAGGGGGTTGGAAGACGGGAGTTTGGAAGCGGACAGCGAAGCGGCCAAGTGCAGCCATCTAAAACATGGCCCGGGCCCTCGTATGTTCAGCTGCATGCCCCGACTCCAATGCCTACACCTGTGGCGAATGCTCCGTTTTATGGACAGTGCTACACGTGTAACGGCGTTGGACATAGACCCTCGATGTGCCCGAAGCGAGTCTGCTATAAATGCAGGCTTCCGGGACACAACGCGAGCGCCTGCCCAACTGCTAGCCCGCAGGTAGCGTGTCAAGTTTGCGACTGCCCTTGAGTAGTTTTCCGGACTTGCCCGAACTGTGCGCACGTAAGGGAGAGCCTGGGAAACGCCAAGGCAGGGCAACAGACGCGTCCCCTGGGCCCTGCGGGGAAACGGTAGCGAGCGAGAGGACGAGTGGAACATTGAGTGTAGTGGAGAATCGAGAGAAGGAAGTCAGGCATGAAGAATCGAGTCAGGAGCGTCAAAATCGAAAAAGCAAAGAGAGTGAGTGTGAGAAAGAAAGAGAGCATCTCGAGAAGACACTTCGAGCTTCTCAGGATTTGACGGATGAGCTCCAGAGGCTCTCTACAGCCTGTAAGCTGCTCGATAAAATGCCGGATAAGCCTTCGAATCGAGTTCGCGTTGAGGTGCCTAGTCGGACGTCTGCGCAGAGTTTGGAGTTTCCGCCGCTACCAAGCAGCAGTGAGGCTTCGAACAAAGCTGCGCGTGAAGGATCCGCGAGTTCACTGAGGAATTCGTTGTCCCGTGTGGCTACAGTCGTACTCAAGGGTGCTGTGCCGAAACAATCGAACAGTAAGGAGCAGATGGTGGCCGGTGTTATAACCGACAACCGAATGTACCTAACGGTTCGATTGAACGGCAAAGATGTGTGTGCGTTGTTTGATCCAGGTTCAATGTTTTCTTTGATCGACCCCGAAGAAGCAAGGGCATTTAAAGATAAATGAAAACCGGCTCAGCTAGCGGTTCGTGGAGTTACTGGAGGAACTCAGAAAATCCTTGGAGTGCTTGAAGTTCTCTTTGAAGTAGAGAATATCGAGCATGCAGTTGATCTTAGAATCGTGCCGGATATCGGTCACCCTGTCATTCTCGGGGTAGACTTTGGTCTCAAGTATGGTTTTGAGTTATCGCTAGTAGAATGTTTCTGGAGGATTCCTGGTGGAAGATGGTGTCCTTTCTCAAAAGTAGGTGAATTGAGTTCAGATCCGAGAATTTTCGCAGAATGCTGTGGTATCGTTGAGATACGGAGTGAGGAGCGAGAGCAAGTGAAGGCTTTGATGGAAAAACCCGGAGAGCTTCACGGGTTTACGACTCTCATTGAACATCACATCGATGTCCAGGGTGCTCTGCCGGTGAGACACGCGCCTCGGCGTATGTCTCCCAAGGTTCTCGAGTTTGCTTAAGAAGAGGTGAAAAAGATGTTTGAGAAAGGGATTATTGAGCGTAGCGCTAGTGAGTGGTGTAGTGCACCAGTGATTGTTAAGCGAGAAGGGAGCTATAGGTTTTGTATAGATTTTAGAGATGTCAATAAGACGACTAGACGCGATAACTATCCTTTACCGAATATAGATTCGATTTTGGATAAGTTGCGCGAAGCTAGGTATATCTCTAAAATCGATCTAAAGAAAGCTTACTTCCAGGTGTTCTTGACTGAAGTTAGCCGGCATTTTACAGCTTTTGCTGTGCCTGGCTCCGGTCAATGGCAATTCGTTCGTTTACCCTTCGGATTGAAAAATGCGCCGATGACGTTTTATAGATTAATCGGGGCCTTATTTGGACCCGAGGTAGAACCTCACGTTTTCGCGTACTTGGACGATCTGATAGTGGTGACGTAAACGTTCGAAGAACACCTGAAATGGGTAGAGTTTGTGTTGCGTACGATTGTGGAAGCCGGACTCGAGGTGAATCGTGAGAAGTGTGAGTTTTGTTGTTCGAGTGTGCGTTTCCTAGGTTACCGGCTGGATGCTAACGGATTAAGGCCTGACCCGGAAAGGGTTGAGCCGGTCCTGAACTATCCGGCACCCAAGAATGTGATAGAGTTGCGTTTTTGGGTATGGTGGGCTGGTATGCACGGTTTATTGAGAAAGAGTCCGAGCTTAAAGTGCCCCTCACGAAGTTGTTAAAGAAAGATCAACCGTGGGAGTGGCAGAGAGAACAAGAGGTTGCGTTTAATGCTTTGAAGAACGCGCTTGTAAAGGCCCCTGTGCTTGCTCGTACGAATTTTTCTAAGTCATTTACGGTCCAAAGCGATGCTAGTGATTACGCCATTGGAGCCGTTTTGACTCAGGAAGATGACTACGTCATAATTATACTACGTCGGAAAAGGAGTGCCTTGCCTTATTGTGGGCGATTAAGAAACTGAGGCCATATTTGGAGGCCTATGAATTTGTTGCTAAAACAGATCATAGCGCTCTAACGTGCCTTAAGAATCTTAAAGACCCTACAGGGAGGCTAGCGCGTTTGGCCCTCGAGATGCAGCAGTGGGACTTCGAGATTGTGCATACAAAAGGCGCACTCAACAAGGTTCCTGATGCTCTCTCTAGAGGGACCGATAGAGAGATTGCGATTGTGGCGAATTTTGAGACGATCTCGGATCCTTGGTATCATGACAGAATAAACGAAATTCAGCGTTGCCCTCGAAAATTTCCGGGATGGAGTGTGATAGATGGCATGCTGTATCGTTATTCTCCTGATGAGATCTTGGATCCGATCTCGTTTCAAGAGGAGGGGTGGAGACTCGTCGTACCAGACGAGTATAGAGTTGGAGTGATCGAGCAGGCACATCGCTACCCGTCGTCAGGTCATCTTGGAATCGAGAAGACTTACGACAGGGTAAAGAGGGAGTACTATTGGCCTGGTTTTTACTACCAAGTGCGTGCATACGTGCAGCAGTGTAGTGAATGCCAGCGCTATAAAACCTCTCAGGTGGGTCCTCAAGGGCTGATGGGTAAGCGAATCGTGGAGAGGCCATGGGCAGTGGTGGCTGCAGACGTGATGGAGCTGCCTCGTAGTAAGAGCTAATTTAAATACATTTTAGTGTTTCAGGATCTTTTTACGAGGTGGATTGAGTTGAAACCATTGCGTGCGGCTAACGGGAAGGCAGTGCCGAAAACTTTTGAAGAGTGTGTTGTTTAGGTGGGAGACTCCCGAGTTCTTATTGACGGACAATGGTAGAGAGTTCGTTAATAGCATCTCCGGGAGATGTTGGAAGATTTTGGTGTAAAGCATGTAACCACGCCTCCCTATCACCCCCAAGCCAATCCAGTTGAGCGTACGAATAGGACGTTGAAAACGATGATTGCCACGTTCGTTGAGGCTAATCATCGTCAGTGGGACGAGCACTTACATGAGTTTCAACATGCCATTAACACGACCGTGCAATCTAGCACAAAAGTCTCGCCAGCGTTCTTGAATTACGGGCGCCACCCACAGCCAGTGAAGAGTTTGCGACGTGAAGTTGAGGAAGAGAAGGTAAGTTGTTCGTGCCGATCCTGAGCATTGGCTTGACCGTCTGAAACGATTGGACGTTCTTTGGGATTTCGTGAGGAAGCATAACGATGAATCCCAGGAGCGCAACGCCCGAGCGTATAATCGCAATAAAAGAGGCGCGTCGTTTCAGGTGGGCGACCTCGTATGGAGGCGCGAGAGCACGCTTTCGGATGCTGCGAAGGGAGTCTCCGGTAAGCTGGCACCAAAATATTTTGGTCCCTTCGAGATAAAAGAAGTGCTTGGTGACACAGTCTTTCTTCTCGAAGATGCTGGCCGGAAGACCTCTAAGGTGCATATTCAGCACCTAAAGCGGTATATACCACCGAGGCGAGCTAACGTGCCGACCGACGAAGTGTCGGAAGTCAGTATCTGTTCTTGTGTCGGGGTAGAGGTTGAGTGTAAGTGTAGTGTTTAGCGTGATATTAATCAATTTCTTCATTTTTCAGGTGGCGAACGGTGGAGAAATGGAAGGAGACATCCCCGTCGAGCCAGCTCCGGGGGTGGTTGAGGGTAAGGGCGACGAGGAGTGCCTCGAAAGACTGCTCCGGCGACAGCAGCATCACAAAAGCTGCGGATGAAGCTTTTGAGCGCCTCTACACGGCACTGCCGCGGAAGCCGACTTCAGGCGTACTTCTGCCCCTGCCCACAACATCCACGGCGGGGCAGACCTCGGAGCGTTCCGCATCTGGAAAAAGAAAGCGGCGAAAGAGGGCAAAGGGGGGGGGGGCCCGCGTCCGCATCCGCGATCGCGATCGCGAGCGCGAGCGCGAGTATCCTCACGAAGGAGGAGGAGGTAGGCGCAAAGGAGGTAGTGATTGGCGTTGGGGGATGTAGTGACCCGAAGGGGCCGCTGGTTCAGAGCACTCCGTATGTGGAGGTAGTTCGCCAGCGGCCTCCGACTTCGGGAGGGCAGGCGCGCGGGGGGGAGAAGGTTGTGTCCGGCCTCAAGGCCGTAAGTTGCGTGGGACAGGTAGCCTCGTCTAAACGCTCCACCGGTCGATCCGCGCAAGCCAGTGATCCCGGTGAGCTAGGGCGAGGTTGCATGTTCCGTGAGAGGATGGACGTGCCGGTTGATCCGGCCGTTGATCCGCCACCACGCTCGTGCCACCGTTGCTGGCGGAAGGGGCACAATCGTGTCGATTGTCCCCGACCCCTGCACTCGGTGTATTGCCACAACTGTGGGCGTTTGGAAGAAACCCTGAACACTTGTCCACGTTGTGGTGAGACGCATGCAGCGTGGTTGGCGAGTATGGGAGTCCGGCGGATCCGGGAGAGCCACCCCTAATCGCATCCCCGCGTGGATGCTCGCGTTGCGCCGAGTGTGGGTACGGACGTGGCGGGGGGATGGGAGATTTCAGGTGGCGGTAAGGGCGGAAAGCACCGGCGCCGATCTCCGCGATCGGAGACGGCACTGGCGCCTGAAGGCCCCGAAGCCCCAGCCACCGCCGCGAACGGACAGCACCTCGGTGCATCGCGCACTCTGGCACCCCGCGTAACGGTAGCGGAGGGAGTGCAAAAGCAGATGGAGGCACAGGATCGCGAAAGCGTTGGCCTGACGCCGTCAGTTTCATACGCGGAGATCCAGACCGCACGGAGCTCCGCGTCTGATCTGACTGGTGATCAGAATGGGCGCTGGAGCATCCGGTGTTTCCCCGCTGATGCCTCCTGCGAAGACAGCAAGGTCTTTGGAGGCCAGCCCTGTGCAGCCCATGGAAGTGTCCGGAGAGGCATTTGACGATTCGGTGGGAAACGGAGATTCCGTTTCCCTGGGGCTTGTCCCATTGTCAGGGTCGATCGTCGTGCCTGCCGGAACAGAGACTGCGTACGCACAGATGGCTCGCGCCTTCCAAGAGGCCAGGCTGCTTCTCGGCGAGCTCCGGAGCGCTAAGCCTGAGGATAGGGTGTGGATACGACTGGCACTGGCTCAATTCTTCCGGGACCGCCCGAATCCGCAGTAGATCTTGCGGAAGAGCGGTAGCGTTGAGCTTGCAAAGGTGGCCTCAATAACACCAAAGGCTACCGCCCCTTCTGAATTCGGTTGCTTGCC
The DNA here is from genome assembly GCA_018906755.1 of Sycophaga agraensis. NCBI lineage: Eukaryota > Metazoa > Arthropoda > Insecta > Hymenoptera > Pteromalidae > Sycophaga > Sycophaga agraensis. The sequence continues at coordinate 957,722 of JACCIE010000072.1, read as the reverse complement.
CGACTTTGCACGCTTAGTTTTTTTTGTATTGGTGAAGTAGAGTATTCAAATAAGCGTGTAAGGTTGGCGGCGACCAACCGGATGAATAAACTTGACATCTGGGAAGATGTGAAGTTTAGGGGGGGGGGGGGGGTATTGCAACGAGTATCTCGCCGTGGTCGCCGCTGTACTGAGCTCGTGCTCGCAGCCTTGACCATGCGCCGAGTGGGGGGCACTTGGCTGCGCGAAATTCGGCGCACCGCGGTAAATGTCGCGCGGGAACGCACGCGGGCCGCGGCGGCTAATGAAGGGGAGAGGGCAATTAGGCACGCGATCGGCCCTCGATCCTTGCTTGATTGCACGATTTCGATCAGTGTGTCTCGGGACACGGTGCCTCCCGAGACTACTAGCGGCGAAGCGCCATGCTTTTCGTGCGACGCGAGTAGTTAGATATAGTGAGAGCGAGAGAGAGAGAGAGAGAGCGGTGCACCAAAGTGCAAATGCACTCACCTACAGTTTAAAGCTTGCGAACCTTGGGATGCTTGGATCTCGCCCTGGTGGTTAGAGATTGGCGAAACAAGTGTTAGCTTCCACAACAAAGCGAGAGGCTTTCCCGCCAACTTGGAGATCGCCGCCGCCACCAAAGTGGTGTTTATATATATATTTTGTAGTGTGCGCGCGATCGTCCGCGTCAGGAGAGTGAGAGAGAGAGAGAAAGAGTTAGTTAGATAGCGTCGCGCCATTATCGGGTTTAATTATAAAATATTATAATAAATAATTAATTAATTTAAAATACAATATCCGCGTAATTATTTCACGCGCTCTTTTTCCCACTTCGCGTTCCCTATAGCAGCGAGCACCCAGGCTCGCTCCGCCGCATCCGCGGATTTTCCGTGCGACGACACGAGCAGGAGGAAAGGACGGAAAGTCCTTAAATCGCGTGGTGGCTGGGAGCCGGGGCGAAATTAGCCACCCGGTAACCGCCACGTGACAATCTATATCTTTTCATTTTGGACAATCGGCCGGCTCTTTTCGTTTTACCCTCGATCCCTCCCTCGTTAACAAGCTACTCCTCCAGGAAAAGGTAAATACGTTGGGTTATCATATATTTATATTCGTACAAATCAGATCAGCAGAGTAAACTAAGACAAAGGTTATACATTTACGCTATACAGTAACGCAAGTAATATTTCCTTCGGAAAACCCGAACGCGTTTAGCGAGATCCGTCAATCTCTAGTGTAATAGCAATTAACAAGCGACGTATTAGAATTGCGGATAAATAGCTAAATTGAGAAGTTCGAGGTGCATTTTGAGTCATACGGATCCAACGCGGTATCCACAGTTAGAATCGTGAATAAACAAGCCTCAGATCTCACTGAGATAATAGGGTTCGTATCGATCTTGCGCGTTCGCATAATCGAGATAGAAACGCGGACAAAATCGAAGAAAATTTCTAGATTTCTAGTTGATAGATTGTTGTAAAAATACAAAATGTAAAAGATCAGTCCTCTTGGTAACTTCAACCCGCTTAGGTAGGTACTCTATGCTAAATCATTACAATGGCTAAGAAAGGAAACACCGTTTAATTGAATATCTTAGAGAAGTTTTGATAGAGGGAGAAAAGGCGATGTCAGAACGTAAGGAGGAATCGAGAGTAGGCCTTTGCATCTTGAAAATTTGACCGACCTTTTTCAGGGCAACCCAACCTTCCTTTTTAGAACAAGTTCAAACTTTATCATCGCTGTCTGAATTTTTCAACTCATATTGGCGAGATAAAAAGCGTGTGCGCGTTTCTAACATGCCCCCTCCGACCCCTCCTAGCAAAGATTCGTCCCCCTCTTCAAGCTCTTCCTCTGACGAAGACGACTCCACCCCCTCCCCCATCTAAAAATCGCGCTCCCCCTCCAATCTTAATTCGTAACACAGAGATCTGATCGAAGATCCAATCCTCCTTCTCGGGCCGCGAAATAAACTTGCATCGCGCCGTTAACACTTCTAACGGTGTAAAAATATATCCAGCCTCCGTCCCCGACTTTTACGGAATAATGAAAATGCTCAAAAAAAATCGAGTATTCCATGCACCAGCTCCTTGAAGACCGCAAGCTGGTCGTCGTCATCTGTGGAGTTAATGAAGGCTTCACCGAAGCTGACGTTAAAACGAAATTAATAAACCACAATTTCCGGGTTCTGAGCGTCCATCGCCTGCGCAAGGGCGACCGTGTAAGGCCCCTTGTCTCCGTCACCCCCGATCCCACTTCCACTACGGCTAGAGCGATCGTCGATCTCAAATCCCTAGGGGAGCTCGCCTTTTGAGTCGAGCCTAAGCGGAAAAACAAAATCATACCGCAGTGCAGACGACTACAGATAGTCGTAGCTGTCAGTCGTCAGTAGTCGTCATTCGTCGTACGCAGTCGACGAGTTACTGAAGAGTCGTGACGGTCGATCGAGAAGGAAGATATTTTGGATATACGACGTAATTCAAGTCGTAGACATGCTGTGAAGTTCAGTAAAAGCCTCGGAAGAGTGCAGTGCCGACTCCACCGAGCGAGCTACCCTGACGTAGCTCTTGAGAACCGCCGTCAGCCACCAGTGGAATCTTGGGCCACTGACAGAGAACACAGATGGGAGTTTCTTCTTCGTCACGTCATCTACAAAGGTTACTGTCCCCTTTAGTTTATTTAAGTTTACTGGTACTTCTGTCTCCTTTTCCGACTGCTTGTCTGAATTTGTGCTTTGTTTAGCAAGTTGGTAACGCCTCGCGTCTCCCGTATGTAAGGATAAGAGGCCTTCCCTCTCACGCGAGGATCACTCGCGGGTCTACCGAATTTTATTATTGAGGGTGCCAGGTGGACCCGCCTGGCTAGCTCTGGAGGCACACGAGCTCCACCCAGAGGAGGTAACGAACTAAAGAAAAAATGAAACTAAGCGTTTTAAATAGATAATGGTGGTGTTTATTCCCTATGCTATTTATAATGTGTATTGTCCGCTGGCCGGTCCTAATCTATAAATGCGCGACGCTAGCGTGCTACGATGCAACGTTCCATATACAAATTGTTTTCCACCGTAATTTGCGTACGACCTCCCGTCTTGTTGATCCCCGTCTGCGACCGCCTCCTAATTCTGACTCAGATACGTAGCCGTTCGATTACGCAGCACTGGCCACCCTGTCCGCGGGAGGACTCTCGCGCGCGAGAAGGATTGCCCAACTTTCGGCGAGTGACCGCGAGCTATGATACTATAGTCGTGTAGTCGGCAGTGTCCGCTAGTAGCCAGCTCGGGAGGAGGAGCTGGGCCGTGGAGATGGCCGTGGGTACAGGCGCGCCCGGTCGCTGGTTCCCCTCTCACTGGCTGGCTGTCCTCTCTTTACTGCTGGCTCCTTGTCGTGGCCAATGGCTCCTACGCCGGGGGTCATAATTCTCGCCTACTGCTCGCTGACGTCTCTTGTCGCCGACTTTTCCGACTTCGTTCTTCTTAGACAGTGCTGTACGTGGGTAAGGTGATGTGCCCGGGACAAGCGTCCCGGGACATCCGCACCTCCTGGGCCTCTCGGCCTCTCGTGCATCCCGATTTCATCGCGTCTGCGTAATAATTATCATTATCCGTTTTTGCGCTCGGTCACGCCCACGTCGAATTTCTTCATCAATGCTGGCTTTTGATGGTGGCGGTAAGGAGGCGGCGTCATCTGCGCATGCGCCTCGACTGCTGCAATGGGGGCAGCGACGGCTTCTATTAATTTAGTGATCGTTTTGAATGATTTCTCGTAAATGTCTGGTCACAGCACGTCTGTTTTCTAGACAAATTCCAATAATTTTGGGTATATTTTAGGACAATTTTTGGAATATTTATAGTGGATTTCTGGACAGTTTCTGACTCATTGTTAAAAAAAATCTAATTGACCTTTGTCTCAAATTTTTGTGTATCTGGAAATTCTATCAATTTGGTGATCGGTTATGAATGAGTTTTGGTAAATTTCTGGTTACGGCACGCTTGTTTTCTGGACAAATTCCAATAATTTTGGATAGATTACTAGCGTGTCGCTTGCAGGAGTCGGTGTTCCTGCAGTTGGCGCGCGAAGACGGCGCCCTTACATGCTTCGGCGTATTGACAACGGCTCGCCTCCTTCAGCGGTAACGGCACCTGAGCGTGCCGGTCACATGGAGTGCTTGGTGAAAACTCCAACCATCAATACGATCAATTAGGGTACAGCTTCGCACAAAAGAAGCTGCTAATCTTGTTTTAGAGTCAAGGCAGGCTTTCACTGCGTGCTCTACGAAAGATGTTGGTTTCACCCGTGCCTGAACGATGACGTCTGAAGCCAGGCAATGTACTATTTTATAATGTCGTGGTTTAGTCGGGATCAGTATTGTATGTTCGCGCAGTCCAAGGATACTACACGTGATCTCGGCTTTAAGTATATGTAATTTTGTTATTAGATGGAGAGAGGGCAGTAAGGCTCCTGTCGTGGCTTCTGAGACAGAGATTATAAAAATATTTATGAGCATGTACTCGTCGGTAGTTCCATCCGTATCATCACTATGTAACCACGATGATAAAGGTGATTGAGCTAGGAGTGGGAAAAGGGCTTATCAGATTTGACTAAGGTGGGCAGAAGCTCCATTGACAGTCTCTGGCAGTGGGCAGGGAGATAAGGTTGCAGCCTGCAAAAAGGCTGCAAATTTTTTAGGGCGGGGTTCATGAATGTGTATTATCTAAGAGGTACTAACGGTAATCACATTGAGGGACTTCGTCTCTATTTGCATGGTCCTGCCAGTTATCATCTGTTTGGTGTAGCAGAAACCTGGCTGGACTCTAACATCATGAATACGGTTATCGGGATTGCTGGATTTTCTGTAATACGGCAGGATCGTAACATTAATAGCGTTAGAATTGCACTTTATGTAAAAAAGCAATTCAAAATTAGTGTACTCTCATTCTCTGATACGGAGCGGGTCGGAAGGCCGGGGGTGTTGAAATACTTGATCTGCTCTGTGCAGTATCGCACCTCAGAGCCTACATTAGTTTGTGTTCTATATAGCCTCCCTTGATATTTCTTTTAGGCGGAACTCAAAATTTTTGGAAAAATTTTGATGATTATCTCCGGATTACAGTTATAAAATCATTGTCGGTGACCTAAACGTAGATCTCTGCAATGACTGTGATGATGCTGTGCACATTCCGTACCGGAACTGACGTCATACTTGTTGTAGACAATGACATGGTAATTTCAGCCGCCAACGAACCTCTTTCTTTTCACAGCAAACACAACATATTTGATGCCACAGTAGAGATGCCTGTCGCTAAACCTATCTGTTGCTCTTTTGAATATAGGAACAATAAGAACGTAGATGGAAATGGGCTGGTACAGGTGTTGTCGAGCTGTGATCCGTTGTTGGCGGATGATTTTGTCGAATAATATCGCGAGGGTTAACTCCAAACTAGTGGCGACTATTGATGAACTGATACCGGTAAAGGTTAATAAATCTAAATAAGAAGCGCCAGCCTTTGATTGGACTTGAGCTTCACGGCTTGGAAAGCAAAAGTAGGATAGAGCGAAGAATTCCTCGATGTCCGCAAATGCGTTCAGGAGTGGGTGGATAAGGCGAGGACTGAATACATTTATAATTCCAGCTCAATCTGGCGTAAGTTGCAAAATTTAGGGTTGCTGCCGCGAGCGAGCGGATCGTTGCATGGGCTCACACCGGGTGAGCTTAACACTCACGTTGCAACAGTTTCCGTGTCTAACGTCATCGATGATAGACGGACAGATGTTGTGCTTGTCTCTACCGCAGAGGAGGGGTTTTGTTTTAAAAGAACAAGTTGTAATACGTCGCTTTTCCTATTACGTTAGGAAAGGGCCCTTCCGCCCCGCGACGGCCCAAATGGCGTAGCTCGCCAATAATTTCTCTCTCTCCTTTGTCGGGCGCCAGGCGAGCTGCCCTGGCTAGCGTGCGCGGACTCTCTCCCTCAGAGGAGGTTCCGCCGGCCTTGGCGGGAAGGCACCGCACAAACGGTGATCTCCGGCTACTAATGAAAAAACTAAGGGGAAATACAAGGGAGGATGGGGTTTCGGGTACGGCAGAAATCAATATGTATATGCTGTTCCGTTCCGATATTTTATTTCTATTTCCTTTTCTACAATTCGGCCCGGCTCTCCCGTATTTGCGGCGGCGTCTCTGCCACTTCTGGTATACGGGTCGTGCAGCGGCTTCGCAGGCTGCTTCTCTCGCGTTACAATCCCGCCTGGGCCTCGCAGGCTACTCCGCCCGCGTTACAAGTTACGCGGGGACCTCGCTGGCCCCTCCGCTCGCGTCGCTGTTACACGGCGGCCTCGCTGGCTGCCTCCCGGCTGCTTCACCGGTCGCGTTTTCGCTCGTAACCAGTCGCGCGCTCGCGGTGCGACCTCCGCCCGCGTTCGTCCACGGCGATTCTAGCCGGTCGCGTCTCTATTCTCCTCGTCGCTTCCCGTTGCGTCGCGTCCCTCCCGAGCACTCCGCCTGCACTCTGAGCCGAAGGCTCACTCACCCCGGTTCTCGTCGGCCTTGGTCCTGTCCGGCGGCGGGTGGATGGCGATGGGCTGGCTGGAGCCGGCGGGTTGGCGGGCGGCGGTGGCTGGAGGGCGGCGGCGGTCGCCGGTCGGTGTGGCGGCAGTCGGCCGCGGGTCGTCCCTCCTCGGGTGGCACCGGTCTCGCTGTCGGCTCCGGTGGGCTGGTGGCCTCTGTTTGTGAGGGCTGGTGGGCAGTCCTCTCTCGGGACTGTTGGCCGGACCGTCGGTTTCAGCAGGTTGTCCTCCGGGCCGATATGTTCACCGTGGGCAGGCGCCTCTCCCCTCTGGTCGCAATACGGGTGGACGGCCGGTGGCTTGGCGAGGTAGGGCTTCTCCCACCAATTGCGGTCCTCTCTATTTCCTCAGACTTCCCTCGGCACCTCCTCGCTTTGATCTTCGTCGTCGCACGTCTATTACAATTGCCGTCTCTGCGCGTCCACGTCTCAATTCGTTGGCATGTCTTCGCACGTCAACGTCTCACTTTGCTCTCTCTGCGTCTTCGCGCGTCAACGGCTCAAATTGCTCTCCTTACGTCTTCGGACGCCAACGTCTCAAATCGCTCTCTTTACGTCTTCGCACGCCAACGTCTCAAATCGCTCTCGTTACGTCTTCGCACGCCAACGTCTCAAATCGCTCTCTTACCGGGGCGCTGACCACCACGCGGGCCCTTTGTCTTTTCCGATTTTTCGGCGGCGGCGCGGCTAGGCGGCCGCAGGCTGGCCGCCCCGCGCTCTCCTTCTCCTCCCGATGGCCGCCCGGCAGCGGCGGCAATCGCGCCGGCCGGCTTTCCTCAAGATGGCCGATGCCACGGCCCGCCGGTCACGTCGCCTTTCTCTCGAGGCGGTGTTGCCGCGGCTGCAGGCTTGCAGTATTGCGCGGGTCAGGCGTTAATAGAGGTTATATATGAGGTTAATAGAGACGATTTTTCAGGCAGCATTTGAAGCGTTGAAAGCCGCTCTGTGTGAAACTCCTGTGCTCGATCGTCCAGATTTTTCCAAGCGTTTTACAGTGCAGACCGAAGCAAGTAATTACACTATCGACGTTGTGTTCACGCAGAAAAATAAAGAGAAAGCCGAAAAGAATTATGCAACTACGGAAAAGGAGTGTTTCGGTCTCTCTTGGGCATTTAAGAAATTGAGACCATATTTGAAGATCTATGAGTTTGTAGCAGTAATAGACCACAGCTCGCTAAAATGGTTAAAAAAATTTCAGGGTGCGGCGGGAAGGTTAGCGTGCTGGGCTCTTGAAATGCAAAAATAGGATTGTGAGATCCTATAAAAAAAGGTGCGCTCAATCATATCTCAGGTGCTTTTTCAAGAGGTAATCAGCAAGAGATAGAGATATTCGAGAGTTTTGTGTTAATAGCCTATCGATAGTATTTGAAGAGGTTAAATGTTGTGCAGCGCTTTCCTCACAAATTTCCTGGGTGAAAAATTGAGGAAGGCATGCTGTATCGTCATTCTCCAGATGAAACCTTGGATAAGAAACTCATCGTCCCCGGCGAGAATAAAGACAGAGTGATTGAGAGCGTGCACCACCATCCATCGACAGGTCATCTCGATTTCGAGAAGACCTACGATCGGGTTAACAAAGAGTACTATTGGTCGGATTATTATTACAATTTTTGGGCTATTGTGCAGCAGTGTAGTAAATACCAGAACTATAAAGTCTCTCAGGCGAGGCCTCGCGGGTTGATGGATAAAAGAATTGTTGAGCGAGAAAAGAAGAAAGAAGAGTAAGAAGATCAGTGCTACCAAGCGAGGTGTTGCCGGAACGCTGGTAGTGAGCGAGGTAGATGAGCAAAATCAAACTGTGTGCGCAGGGAGTTGGGTAGGGGTAGTAAGATGGAGAAAGGTAGCGAAGTCTGCTACTGCCTCTATCACGGTGAGCACGCAAGCCACTGTGGTAATCCAGTATCTACATAAGGAGGTCGTGAGGCGCATGGTCCAGGATCGCTTGGGAAAGCGACGAGCGCCTGTTGAGATTAAGCCGGTGATGGAGAAGTGGGAGTAGATTTATGTATCGGGACGTTCTCAGTCTCCGTCGGAAAGCAAATTAAGAGCCACGAAACGTTACCGACGGGAAGAATGTTTCAGAAGGTAAAGAATATTCCAACAGATCCGGCAATCGATCCACCAATCTACGTATGTTGTTGGAAACGAGGGTCTGTGAAGCCCGAATTGAGCGAGGCGCGGAAGATCGTGAACCCAGGAGCAAAGTAGCGAGTGGCAGCAAAGTAGCCGAAGCTGCGAGGGCGAACGAAAGATGGCGGAATTTGCGGCGGCGATGTCCGTAGCCTCGGCGAAGTCGGCTACGTTGTCTGAGCCTCTCGCTGTGGAGAGTGAGGCTGCTGATATCGTAGAGGCACCCGCGAACCTTTTGGAGGTCATGGAGGTCCCTAGTAGTGAGTTGAGATCAAATACTCGGGTACCCCTGCCTTTCCAGACTTCTGAGGGTCAGACGATCAAAGTATGCTTATATTAAATTGCTTTTTCACATATAACGCTACTCTCCCATCATTAACATTACAATCCTACCGATTCATAGAAAACTGATCGATTCCAATTACACTATCCGCAATATCACAATCCAACAAAGTCTTGGCAATACCATATAGCTATTAGGTGGGATGATCATATAGATACAGACAAAGTCCCTTAATATTCGTCCCCTTAGTTCGCGTAAGGGAATTCACATTCAAGGACTCCGCCCTTAAAAACCTATTCCTACCTTGACATCCCTACGCCCAACGACCGAAGATGGAGCAATTTCCCAATCTAGTCAGATTTGATCGGCCCTTCCACTTACATTATCTTTATTATTCCTACCATCAAGTTGATCATGTGACGCAACGACGGGGCCACGGTAGATACGATTACCAACAGCGGAACAATGCGGCACAACACCCGGAGAGTACATGCTCATAAATAAATTAATAATCTCAACTTAAGAAGTTACAGCATGAGCTCTACTGCCTTCTTTCCATCTAATAAAATATTTTCCGCGCCGGTGCCAGACGTACTTGAAATCGAGATCTCCAGTAGTGTCTTTGCATCGCTTGAATGTACCAAATTGATCTCTAATTAACTACAAATTTATAAATACAGTACATTATTTGACATCGGATGCTACTCAAGTCACTCGAGTCTACATACCTCGTAAAAAAGGCAGTAAAGGCTTGCCTCGCCTCTAAGATGAGACTAGTAGCTTTCGGTGAATTTGGCTATTACAAAGCCTAATAGCCTAATACAAAAGCCTAATACAAAGTATTGCTGATTGGAGTGTATCGCCAACTCCTCCATGCGACCCAACTGGATAAATACCGATCTGAACCGCCAATATCCATCGCTGGTACTCCATCAACTTCTTCGTTGCTATTACGAAAAAATTTGAAGAAATTGCTTGCTCTGAACTAAATCTCCTTCCGACAAATTTGTTTAAAACGGCCACTGCTTGATCGATGAAATCGAATCTATTATAAGACGATCGATCATACAGACCGAGATGTCCAAACGTCCTTTAAGTGCTTCTGTGTAACCTGCAGGGACGAGTCCAATGATGTCCGTATCCTGCAAATTGCACTAAACGACGAAGTAGCGGTAGAAACCGATGGTTTAAGCTGCGCCTGCAGAGTGTCAACCCGTGCCGTAGTGCAGTAGTCTTCCCGCTCCACCTATTCTACTGTAGATGATGATGAACGCACAGACGGCAGGACACTTGGTGGACTCTGATCCACCTTAAATACGATTATAAAATGCAATAAGGTAACTTGAACATTCATAGATATTTAAATTCTGATTCAAATTTGATTAAAAATTAATTTATTATTACTTCAAAATGATTCAGATTATAACTATAAAAAATTAAGTAAATTAAATATTTCCTCCATTCATTCGGAAAGATGCATCTGAATTCCTGCAAGTATTTTTCTGTAACACTAAAATATTTTGCAAAGCATATGTGAGGGAACAAATTGAGGTCAGGTGAGGTGTACAGTCGTACATGGATGAGAGAGAGAGAGAGAGAGAGATCATATTCGGCGGTTTTTCCTCCCCTACTGAGCCAAATATACTCATAGCTGGCTCAAGTGTGCATTTTATTTTATTTCACCCTACCTTCCTTCCCTTTCCTTTATTTTAAAAACGGGCGATTAACCAGAGGTTAAGCGACCCGACGAACATTTTGGTGCCTCCTGTGAGGTCTCGCGACCTCAACTATCGCTTTATCTGTCTATTCTTTTCTTTTTTTCTCTTCTCCTTTTCCGTGAGAGTGAACCTTAACCTCTCACGTGGAGAGGCATTAAGGTACCGGTCCGTGGGGACGCCTGCGAAGCACCGGTGGGTCAGCGGCGTCCACATACAAGGTGCGGGAGGAGCCAGGACGCCGAGGCCGGACTCGCGTTCAGTTCAGCAGCGCTTGGCCGAGCGTGGCGCTGAATCTCCAGCCTGTCTCGCGGAGTGCCGGCTCTCGAGAAGGTACACACGGCCATCATCTCCAGGTTCGCCGCCAACGCTTCCACTCCACATCAGCTGCGCTTCTGCCTGGCCCAAGCTAAGTGTTTTGTTCTTTTTTCTCTCGGTCAATCGACCAAATTGTATATTTCTCGCGACAGATAACCACCCCAGTGCATTTTTCCTCCGCCCAAGTAAATTCACGCGTCGTGTGTGGGAGAAGCCGGCATAATCAAGTTAGTACGCGATTTGTCAGCTGATCGTCAGAAGGTGCGCGCGTCGATCGCTTGATCGGTCAGCTGTTCGGCGGCGCGTGGTCCCGGCGGCGCGGTGTTGCGTCGATTGTGACGCGTGACTTCGGCCGCTCGGTGTTGCGTCGGTCGCGGCGCGCGACTTCGGGCGCTCGGTGTGCGTCGGTCGCGGCGCGCGACTTCGGCTGCTCGGTGTTGCGGCGATCGCGGCGCGTGGCTTCGGCCGCTCGGCGGTGTATCCAGCTCGTGCGAGCCGTGCGCTTTCCGCGTTAGGCGCAGTTTAAACCCACGCAGCAGCGACTCGCCTAAGAGATAATTCGGCCGCATTATCGAGCAGCATTCTGCGACCACTTGACAGCGTGTCAAGTGACAATTAAATTCCGCGAGAAAGCATTAAGACGTCACATACGTCGCTTTCACCTTTCGCATCGTTGCGAGAGTTTATTTATATTTTCCCCCATACGCCTTTGCGAGAATCATCGGCGTGAATCATTTGGCGTCGACTGCAGCAGTGCATCGACAGGTGACTGCGTAGCCCCACCGCTCGTCACCGCACTTTAGGTCCGTGTTTCACGAGATTTCTCGTATTGTGCCCTGTCGCGTGAATTGCAATTAAGTTTGCATTTCGAGACCATCCTAAATTTGTATCGTGGGAGGGGGAGAGCTGTTGTCCTTCTTCCTGGGACAGTGTAGAGCCTTCGCGAGAAGAACAGGTTAAATTTTTTATTTTTTTTTGCCTCGGCCGTTTAATCAAAAGGGCATTAGCTCGCTTGTTGATAATTTAGAATCCACCTGTTCTTTTAATTTAGATTTAAATAGATTGAGCTGCACACCCCCGGATTGGTGTAGTTACTACACCAGTCAGTGACAGCTATCCTTGGCGCGTCCGATTGATCGCCAAGGTCTCTCTCCTTCATGAACATGGCTCGTCAAGAAGCAAGAGCCAAGTTCATCGCGCAAAAATTTTTGGCGCTCAAGGCCCAGATCGAACCATTATTCGATGGATTGATTTCGGGCAGTCTCTCGGAGACTAATGCACGCTTTTAAACGCGTACGAGGAGCTGCACGATGAGCTCGCTCTTTTGCGTCCGGACCACGAGATCCTTGCGCAGCTCGACCACCTACGCGACCGATATTACGAGTCAGCTGCGCTCATCAAGGATCGGTCAAATGCGAGCGCCGCAGCAGCCAGCGAGGCCACACCGCAACCGATCGGACACTCCACGCTCGCGATGTTAGAGCGCCGGACCGCCAAACTCCGCGAGCCAAAACTGCCGCAGTTCAGCGGAGAGTTGAGCCAATGGCTCGACTACAAGCGCTCCTTCCTCTCCATGATCGACTCGCGATCGGATATCGACGACGTCGTCAAATTTACGTATCTCCGCAGCTCCTTAGAAGGAGACGCGGCTAAAACCATTGGTCATCTCAGCGCGACGGCCGAAAATTACAAGCGGGCGTGCGACATAGTCGTCGAATCCTACGAGCAGAGACGTGCGCTCGCGTCTCACCATCTCGACGCTCTGAGAGCTCTCGGATCGAAGGTTAGGTACGGTGCGAAAGAGCTCTCAGCCCTTCGTTTCGAGACTCAGCAGCATGTCGCGATGCTAGCGCTTCTTGACGTCCATCCTTGCGACGATGTGACGATCAATTCGCTCGCGCAAGCGCTTCCGCCCGATATTAGCGCGAAATGGGATGAGGAAGTGGGCCCCAAAAATATGCCTACCCTCGAGCAATTTTATAACTTCATTTCAGACACGACTTTCCGTCTGAAGAAGCTCGAGGGTAAGATAAAGCACAGCCGCTGTGAGACCGTAAAGCGTCAGGCTACCGATAGGGTGAACGGAGCAAACAAGGCGCGTCGCGGCGAAGGATCCACTCGCGTCCTCGTCACATCCACGACATCCCCTCGTCCAGCGTGCTGCGCGTGCCAGCAGACGGGTCACCCCATTTTCCGATGCGCGGCGTTCAAGGGGATGACGGTCCAAGAACGGTGGGACCTCATCCGAAGCAGTAAACTCTGCCAGAAATGCCTCTTAAGGCACGACGGCAAATGCACCTTCGGGACGTGCCGATTGTGCGGCAAGAGGCACAACTCATTGTTGCACAATACGGCATCATCAGGACGGGCGAAGCAGGCTCCCAAGCGCGCGGGTGACAGGGCCACCGTCGGTGACGGTAAGGTCACGGCGAATCCCACCTGACTAGACCGGTCGGAACTAGTTCTCTCCGCGAAAACGAACTCCTCTCAACTCATGATGAGCGCGATGGTGAGAGTAAGCTTTCTGTCAGATGGGTTTCTGACTGCGCGTGTCTTATTGGACACGTGCGCCACTGCGCACTTCATGACGGAGGAGTTTGCCCGGAAGGTAAAAAGCCCCATGCGCGCGTGCGAAATCGTGATAGGCGCTATCGATTCAATGGTTACAACATCTCGAAACCTGATCGATGCGACTATTCACTCGATTCACAGCGATTACCGGAAATCCTTAACGTTCTTAACGGTCCCTAAAATCACGGGCACCGTACCCGACGAACCGTTCCCGAGAGAACGGCAGCGCATCCCCTCCAATATTAAACTCGCAGATCCGCAATTCCACATTCCAGGGAACATCGATATTCTGATCGGCTCGGGCGCAACTGCGTCCCTACTTTCTGTCGGTCAGATCGATCTCTCCCACGGGAATTGCGATCTGTTTCTGCAAAAAACGCGTCTAGGATGGATTGTCGCAGGCGGTTTGCCAAATGCGCCCCAAAAACCGGCCGCATCCTGTCATCTAGCAGAGTTGAACCGTCAGCTCTCTAGTTTCTGGGAAATAGAAGAGGTTAAGGGCGATCTCCCAGCGTCCGTCGAGGATCATCGGTGCGAAGTGGCCTACCGCAGTACCACAACGCGGAGCCAAGATGGGCGCTACGTCGTTAGGCTCCCCTTTAAAACCGAGGAACGCGAGCTTGGTGACTCGAGGTCACAAGCATTTAAACGCTTTCTTGCGACCCAGCGAAAGTTAAAGGCCAATAGGGCCCTCGAAACCGAATATACCAAGGTAATGCGCGAGTACCTTGAGTTAGGGCACATGACCGTAGTGGAGGACGAAAGCGACGACGGATATTATTTGCCTCACTACGCTGTCATAAAGTCGTCAAGCGCGACGACTAAATTGCGGGTCGTGTTCGATGCCTCCGCCAAAACCAGTAAGGGGATCTCACTGAACGAGAAGCTACTAGTAGGTCCTACGATACAGGACAAGCTCTTCGAGCATCTACTACGCTTCAGGACTCACGCTTACGTCATGACTGCTGACATCGAGAAAATGTACCGGCAGATTCTCCTACATCCGGACGACCGAAAGTACCAGAAACTTTTCTGGTGCCAAGATGGACAAACGAAGACATTCCAACTAAATACCGTAACGTTCGGGATGTCTTCGGCCCCTTATCTCGCCATCCGGACGTTGCAGCAGCTCGCGGAAGACGAAGGGTCTCAGTTCCCACTCGCGGCTCAGGTACTCAAACGAGACCTGTATGTGGACGACTTACTGACTGGCGCGAATGACGTACGTCGTTTAAAACAAATTCGGGACGAGACGATCGCTCTATTAAAACGCGGCAGGTTCAATATCAGGCAATGGGCATCGAACCACGGACCAGCGATAAATGACAGTGAAATCCGCGAATTAGGCGTTGAGCACGCGGTCAACGAGAACGCTGTGCTCAAAATTTTAGGCACTGCGTGGAACTCGAAAGAGGATACGATCCTCTACCACATATTAGAGTTAGATCCCAAGGAGAGAATCACCAAGAGATCGATTCTCTCTAGGATCTCTAAAATACTCGACCCTCTGGGGCTATTAGGTCCTGTCACCCTGCAAGCGAAGACCTTTATGCAGGAGTGCTGGAAACTAGGATCAATTGGGACGAATCCGTCCCCCAAGCGCTCCACACGTCCTCGTCTCAATTTGCGGGTCAGCTGAGCATTTTGCGTGAGATTTCGATTGATCGTAAGCTGCTCGCGCTCAATCCCGTTCGAATCGAGATTCACGGCTTTTGCGATGCAAGCAAGGAGGTAGGCTACGGGGCTTGCTTGTATATTAGGTCAATAACGCGCAAAGGACAAATTCGTGTCCAGCTAGCCTGCGCGAAGAGTCGCGTCGCTCCGATGAAGGAGATAACGATTCCTCGTATGGAATTAAGCGCTGCCTTAACCCTCGCACGTTTGTATCGCGATTCTATCTCCGCGTTTGAACTTAAGATTGATCAGACCGTATTTTGGTCTGATTCAATGATTGTATTACACTGGTTGAGAAAGGCTCCGAGTGAGCTTAAGGTTTTTGAAGCGAATCGCGTAGCGGAAATTCAGTCCCTCACCAAGTCCCTCGAGTGGCGACACGTGAGGACTGCAGATAACCCGGCCGATGCACTCTCCAGGGGACAGCTCCCCGCAGAGTTCGTGAAAAATAGTATGTGGTTTACGGGACCACTTTGGATCTCTCAATCATCGAGCACATGGCCAAGTCAACCGGATCTCGCACCCATGGCGCTCCCGGGAGTCAAATCAAAAACGTGTTTAGTTACCGAAATTAGGGATGAATTGTTCCTCTCTTGATTCTCTTCCTACTCTCGAATGGTACGTGTTGTGGCGTGGTGCTTGCGATTTGGCACACGAACACATCGAGAGGACGAGTCGCGCAAGTCGTTGACAGTTGAGGAATTGGGGAGAGCAGAGGAGCAGATCATAAAAATCATCTAGAAGGAACAGTTTAGCCACGAGATCGCGCTTCTTTCTCTTGACAAGTCAGTCAAACAGGGTCGCTTGGCAGCACTTGATCCATTCATCAACGAACGCGGTTTACTTTGCGTAGGAGGTAGGCTTCGCCATTCCAATCTGCCTAACGAGGCAAAGCGCCCTATAATCCTCCCGAATAAGCATCACGTCACAGATCTAGTGATCTCTGACACGCATGAGCGGAATTTTCACGCCGGAATTTAGAGTACGCTCTATGCACTGCCACACCGTTTCTGGTTAAACGACGGAAAAAACCAGGTACGGAGAATCATTCGGCGATGTACACGGTGCATACGATTCAAACCGCGCGCTATACAAGCCAAAATGGCCGACCTTCCCGACGCTAGGGTATGCGAAGCTCCGGCGTTCGAGAAAACCGGCGTCGACTTCTTCGGTCCGATCCTCATCAAGGAAAAGAAGCTACGCAATAGGTCCAGCGTAAAGGCCTACAGATGCGTTTTTGTTTGTATGGTCACGAAGGCCGTACACATCGAAGTGGTCAGCGATTTGACCACGGAAGGATTTCTCGGAGCGCTACGCCGATTCATTGGCCGCCGGGGAATTCATTCCAACGTGTATTCCGATAACAGGACGAATTTCGTGGGAGCGAATAACCAGCTCAAAGAGCTGTACGTCGTCCTCGAGTCGGAATCCTTTCAACGCGACGTGTCTCATTTTGCCGTAGAACGCAAAATCAGGCGGCACTTTAATCCACCTCTCTCGCCACATTTCGGGGGTTTGTGGGAAGCGGTCGTTAAATCCTTTAAACACCACTTCCGACGAGTCGTAAAAAACCAGTTACTCACGTTCGAGGAGTTTAATACGCTGGCTATCGAGATCGAGGCGATTTTAAATTCGCGTCCGTTATGTCCCCTTTCTTCGGACCCGAACGATCCCCTCGCAATCACTCCCGCGCATTTGTTGGTAGGACGTCCGCTGAACTCGTTGCCAGAGTCAAATTTGTTGGCAGTTTCAGGGAACCAGCTTTCTTCGTGGCGGTTCATCACCAAGGCCAGGCAGGATTTCTGGAAGCGATGGCAGCTCGAATATCTGAGCGAGCTTCAGAAGCGCCAGAAATGGCGTGACACAATGCTCAACTTCAACCGGACGATGTCGTCATCCTCATAGACATGGCGCAACCTTGTATGCAGTGGCGTTTGGGTCGGGTCATCGCGGTTCACCCTGGAGACGACGGCCACACACGCGTTGCTTCCATGAAAACGAGCAACGGCGTGCTGAAACGCAGCGTGACACAGCTGTGTCCTCTTCTTCCCGCTGAGTCCACGACCCACTGAACAATGGACACCAAGGGCAACAGTGCGGGATGAAGTTTGCTCGCTCCCCTCTCGCAACGGGGGGAGTCTGTACAGTCGTACATGGATGAGAGAGAGAGAGAGAGAGAGAGAGAGAGAGAGAGTGAATGTGTGTATCTAATCACGGCGTCAATGTATGTAACCTATGCGTCGCGAAACAACGGAGTACGCGAGCCAGACGCGCCGGCAGCTCTGCAGCGGCAGAGAGCGCATGCGCGCAGCGTCGCGTCGGCGCGCCAGCGGGCGCGCAACCAGTGTTGCACTGAAACAGCTAGAGACAAGTGGTCGCCCACGTGTCTCTATAACCTAAAATTCAGTAGCAGCTCTTTCTCGCCGAATCCGTCGACATCACATACCTGCGCAGTCCCCGGCGGGCTACCTTGCTGAAGTTCGGGCTAACTAGAACACCCGCGCGTGCGTTCTAGAATATTTCGCGAGAGAACGTGCGGCTAACCTCGTTCGCGGCGCGTAGCCATCGTGCGGCTAACCTCGTTCGGGGCGCCGGCCACGTGGCGACATTGCGGATCGGGCGGCTCCTCCGACGACGAGCACGGGCCCGGCGAGCGCGGACCAGCGGCGATCGCCACGAGGCGATATCACGTAAGTGCTCGTGCACGAGCCATATTTCTATCGCTCTTAGAGCCCTTCCCTTTTCTTTTCTGTATAATTTCAGGGGAGGTTTTTTTTACCGTTTCGGCGGTTTTTCCTCCCCTACTGAGCCAAATATACTCATAGCTGGCTCAAGTGTGCATATTATTTTATTTCACCCTACCTTCCTTCCCTTTCCTTTATTTTAAAAACGGGCGTTTAACCAGAGGTTAAGCGACCCGACGAACATGAGGTATAAATAATGTTCGAAAAGATTTGATAGTGAAATGCCTTTATAAGTTAAGAGATAACGAGAGATAACAAGATGGTAATGCCCTCTCTTTCGTGCGCAAATTAACAGAGGGCTATCTTTTAGAAAATCGCAAAGAATTGAAGCGCGCAAGCTTGTCGGAAGTTGATACATGAATTGCATATTTTTTATTATTACAACGCTCACCACTCATTCGAAACTGTCTATGCGGGCATGCGGCCGTCAGAGTAGAGCGCATTCCTCTACAGCATAATACTTTATAGTTTGATTATAATTGTCTATTGTCATGAATTCCATTCAGTTCACAATAAATTACAATTATATTTTCAAACTTTGTTTGCTAGAATTAAAGCATCCTTATAAATTGTTAAAATAAGTTGCAAGATAAAAAAACAAAAAATTTAATATCAAATCTAACCCCAATCTCATGATTAGTATGAAAACTCGATCATCTAAATGTGAAATGTTTTAGAGAAAACGCTTTGTTAAATTTCCATTTTCTTATATTAACTGATAATCGGCTAATATTCAGCTCAATTTCTGCAAATTATTTACATTCATTTTGTTTACTTTGTTGGTTATATCTTCAAATATTTTTAATCGAGCATGGAAGAAAAAAATTATCTCAATATATTTTAATAATAATAAAATTTCTCATATTCAATAAAATCTGTTTTACTAATATATCATAATATAATTACTTATATTTTTGTCCATGTAAATGCAGCGTTAACTTCAAGAAATTTGAAAAAAAAGCCTTAGCAAATTACGATCATTTGATAGATTCAAGCGTCTTTAAGATTATTCATAAAATGGAAGCAGAACCAAAAAAAGGAATTTCGGCGCGACCATCAAAAGTTTTAGCAGCGGAGGATATTATCGAAAGAGTGGTAAGAGTTGTAAATTGACTGACATACAATATAATTCAATAATATATTCATAATTTAATTAAATGAGGTCGAATTATTTTTAATTGTTGATTTCGATATCCATCCGGACCTATTGTACTATTCTCTTGCGTAATCAGTTTATTAAAGGTTTACGTTTATTCTTAATTGAAATAGATATCTTATCTAATATCTTCGTATCTAGATATCTTATCTAATATCTTACCTAATCTTTCCTTATTTTAATTATTATTCTATTATTTATTTCGATGCGTCCCAAGAGTTGCGAGCGAGTCTACTACGCTTACAAAATTCTTGTGTACGATATGTGACGGATACTATGTCGGATGACCACATCATCCCCTTTCGGTATCAATTGGTTTGATGGGAGTAGATAGTTGGAGGGAATATTATATGTGCTTGCAGATTTACAAGATCTTACGGCTGTGTAAGCCGTAATATCTATTATCTTTTGATACATACGATCGACCGGTCAGGGGTGAACGTAAAGAGATTTCTGTTCCATGGATGCACACCGAGACGGAAATTATCATTCTCCGTTCAAGGCGCTCATCTGTGGAACAGACTGTCATCCTGCATTAGGAATGCGCCCTCTCTTTCTCGCTTCAGGGAGCTAGTGATGGAGAATTTGAGGGATCGGGAGATTACAGTAGATTTTTCTAGTCAGTCATCATCTTCATCTTGTTTTAATTTTCGCCTTAAATTAGTTGTATGCGTGTGTCATGAGTATGTGAATATTTCATTTTTTTACTTCATATTGTACATATATTCATCTGTGGAACAAACTGCCGTCCTACATAAGGAATGCAGTCTCCCTTGCTCACTTCAAGGGGCTAGTGATGGAGCAATTTGAGTGGTTGGTACATCACAATTATGGATAACTACAGTAAAACGTGCTCATATCCGCGTTTTTAATTCTCGCCCTAAATTTCGTTGTATTTATGGATTACGAGATGTGTATGTATTTAGTATATTCCCTTTTCTTAATTTTGTATATATATTCATTTTACTCATTGTTTAAAGCTGTGTTTTATTGAGATCTAACTGTCAGATAATGGAAACTATGAAAAATGTAATTTATTTGTCGAGATTGCGCGAAAAGTATCATCACTCCGATTCGGCCTTGACGGAAGAGAGTAAATATATACAACAGATGACGCGCTCTATTATGACTGCATCTTTTTTTTTGTTGCGATGAAATCGAGCCTTTTTAAATAATAGTGCGTGTCTTTGTGTGGCGATTAATAAATTTGAACACTCCTCAAATAGCGAATTGGTGGGACAAAAGTTAAGCGGCCGCGGTGAACCAGACGTATTACGCGAACGTTTGTGGCGCTAAGTGTTGCGAGAGCAACAGCGGGCGTGTCACCGGTCCGTCGGTTATATCCCCTGGTTCCCGGAGTGGTACAGCGACGATGAGCGGCACGAGCAACGCGACCGTCGGGCACGCAACCGTGAGGAGTCGCGACGGGATAGCTGCGACGCACTTTATACAAGGCAGGGCGGATGCGCCGAACGATGTAGCTGCTGCAGCGACGA
This sequence comes from Sycophaga agraensis, assembly GCA_018906755.1. Lineage (NCBI taxonomy): Eukaryota > Metazoa > Arthropoda > Insecta > Hymenoptera > Pteromalidae > Sycophaga > Sycophaga agraensis. The sequence continues at coordinate 937,097 of JACCIE010000072.1, read as the reverse complement.
CAGCGATAGTGACGCGATGTTGTCGGGTGTAGGAGATTTGGACGTGATGATCCGAGCGCGGAGAACACCCGCGCGTAAACAGCGCAGCCATGTAAGATATAACCACACGTGGGAATGCATAAAAATGCTCTGTGATTTTAGATAACAATTCGCGGGTCAGGCGCAAGACAACGTGGAAGCATTTATGAACCGCTTCGACTCCTGCTATAGGAGTTCAAACTTCCATGAGGAAGATATGCTAGAGGCCGTTCTAGCTATCCTGAGGGGGAGCGTGAGTCAGTAGTTCCATCGGAATCACAAGGACCTTTGGTCGTAGCGTATGTTCGCCAAGGCGTTCAGGAATAAATTTTGTACGCAGCTGACCGAGTCAGAGCTGCAGGAAAAATTGCGAGTAAGGACGCAGGCGAAAGAGGAGCAAATCTCCGACTTTCCCATGTGCTGCCGGTACTTGTAGAGGCAATTCAAAAAGCCGTCGTCGTTGAGACGACATCTGGAGGCCTCCGACCGTTGCTTATTGCTCCAGTATAGGCAGGCGATGCGGCGAGAGATTATCGACAGCTATGGGACAATCCAATAACTGGGCGAGGCCTCCTAGCGTAAGAAGGACCGATAAATGCGCTATGTGCCCCCGCCTACGCACATGCGACTCCCTGAGGCTAATCCTATTGTTAGCCGGACAAAGGCGACAGGCCTTGACACCGCCATCGGAACAAGAGGCCACTCTGTCGAAGAACTCGAAAAATAAGGAGAGACAGAGAACGACCGTGACGTCGTCCGAAGAGTCAACAGACGGGCGGACTTATGTGTGCATAGTGGCGACGGGTAGACAAGGCGTTGACAGGTGAGGTGGCAGGCCGCCGCCTGCTAAGAATGTACACGCATTCGAACAGGGCGTTATAAAAGGAGTGGGACATTTCCAACTACTGGGCTTTTTCGGAGGTAGTGCCGCAATGAGTCCAAGACTTGACTGGTGGGCCGGAAACGCAAACGGACGTTTTAGTCCACAGCTTGAGCAGCCCAGAGGTAATAATTCCGAGCGATACAGTCCGGCTGGAGCAAACCGCAGGCGAGGAAATAACAGGCAATATAACCGCTCGCTAAGGGCCGGCTCTGGGCTGTCCGCGAAGCCCCAAGGCTTCCAAGGGCGATATGTAAAGTCACCCGGGTAGGCGTGGCAAGGACCAACAGGAGCGTTCACGCCGCGCTCGTACATAGTGGACCGACCACTAATATCACAGCGGGACATTAATGCGTCATTCTATGGCGCTTACCACGGATGCAGCGCCGTCGGAGACCCGATTGCGCTGTGCCCCATACAACAGAATTACACCTGTCCGCAGTGGGGCCTTTTTGCGAGCCGTTGCCCTTATGCGCTGATCTTGAGCGGACCACTGTCGCCGCGTAAGTCTGGACCGCCTAATCCGGCAGGGTCGGAAAACGGGCAAGGCAGTGGTCAACCGAGCCCCGTGACCCTGTAGGCTTACGCGCAAGGGACTCAACAGGGACTTCAGCGACCCAATTCCCGTTGATTACCCGGATGCCGCCGCCGTCGAAACTATCTGGAAGAGAAACAGGTGAGCTTGAAAGGGGGGAAAGCAAGATGTCGGTGACGACGCCACGAAGGCTCGAGACGAAGTTGAGCGTAGGCTATAGAGTAGAAGTAGAGGTAGACGTAGATGTAGGTGGAAAATTTAGCATAGGCGACAACATAAATTTAAATAAAGACGTTAACATAGGCGACAACATAAACAAAAATAAAGACGTTAGCATAGGCGACAAAACAAACCAAAATATAGACGTTAGCGTAGGATATATAGATAATAACAGAAAAGTTAGCGTTACTTTGGCGAGAATAAAAGACGAAAGAAGGGATGTTTGGGTAGACGTTGAAGAAAGATTTAGCGTAGATAGGAGAAGTCGAAGGCAGAAAGTCGAGACGTTAGAAAACAAAGTGGAGCCAGAGACATAGCGAACGGCGACGCAATAAATAAAAACAAAGACGCGATTAAAAATACAGGAGTTAGACAGCGTAAGCAGAGCGAGAGTAGCATAGACAAGACGGATCCGCGAAATCTGAAGAATTATTTGCGACTTGGGGAAATGGAGGACGATGATGAAATATGGCGTGACGATGTAAGGAAGGCCGCATGCACTAGCCGCAGGAAACACAGCCTTCGCAGTCTCAGGCCTGGGATTATATCACTTCGACTATCAACCGACTACCGTTCAGTTTGATGAATGCGCCGATGGCCTTCCAGTGTCTCATGGATTCACTGTTCATCTTAAATGGCTTGAGTTCGTAATTACATGACTCAACGCCGCAGGGTTCGCAATTAACAGACGCAATTACGAGTTTGGACAAACGCAGGTAACATACCTGGGATTTCGTTTAGATCGCAAGGGATTGCGTCCAGATCCAGATAAAGTCGCGCCAGTGTTAAAGTATTCGCCCCCGCAGAACATGAAAGAGCTTCGACGATTTCTCGGGACGGTGGGATGGTACGCGCCCTTTATTGATAACGACTCTGAGCACAAACAGCCGCTGGTGAAACTATTAAGGTCGCGCGAGACGTGGAGATGGGGTGACGAACAAGAGCGTGCTTTTGAGAAGTTAAAGACAGCGCTGACGGAAACGCCAATGCTTGCACAATCCGATTTCACTTGGCCGTTCACTACCCAGTGTAATGTAAGCAGTGATGCGGTTGAAGCCATTTTGACGTAAGAGTTTGATGATGCAGAGCACCCAATTACATATATCAGTCGAGTTCTGATGAGTGCCGAGTGAAAATTACACGACGACGGAACGCAAGTGTCTGGCGAGCATTTGGGCCATTCAAAAACTACGAGCGTACGTCGAAGGGTACGCTTTTCAAGTGATCACGGATCACAGTGCCCTTAACTGGCTACTCTCGAGCTCCAACAGTGGGATTTCGAGGTCATCAACCGCAAAGGCGCCCTCCACCATGCACTCTCGTATATTTGGAACGAAGGACCAAGTGTGGGAGCCTTCGAGTCCATAAAGGACGAAAGTACGCTCGGCGTAGACGAGAAGTAGAAGAGACGCCGATGAAATTCTCCGCATGGTGTGTTAGAGACGGCCGTTTGTATCATCACAGACGCAATAGGTTGTTAGATCATATTCGGACGGAAGAGGAAGGCTGGTTCTTAGTTGTCCCCGTCAAGTATCCGGAAAGAGTTCTAGACAACGCGCACAAGCTGACCTCGAGAGGATATCTCGTTACAGAGAAGACGTACGATCAAGTAGCCGAGGAGTATTACTGACCCGGCGTCCAACACGATGTTTTTCATTACGTGCGAGCATGCCGTGAGTGCCAGCAATACAAGGTGCCACATACAGCACCGCCGTTACTAATGAGCTCAAGAATCATTGAGAGCCCGTGGATCGTAGTCGCGGCCGATATGATGGAGTTTCCCAGGAGTAAACGGGGCAAGAAATTCTTAATAGTCTACCAATAGTATATCGAGTTCCGGGACGTGGTGTCGGCCGACGCATAGACGGTAGTCGAGTCACTCGCCGATCTGGTTGTATTTCGGTGGGGAGCGCTCGCCTATCAATTGACGGATAATGGACGTGAATTTCACAATAAGACGTTGACGAAATATTTAAACGAAAATGGTATACAGCATATTACGACGCCGCCGTACCACTCTCAAACAAATTCGGTCGAACGAGCGAACAGAACGCTAAAGACGATTATAGCGACGTTCGTAAAGCATGATCACCGCGAATGCGATATGCACCTCCCCGAATTTAGACAAGCGATGAACATAGTTGTTCAAGTTACGATGAAAGTATAGCCTGATTTCTTAAACTTCGGGAGAAATCCCGCGCTTGTAAATAGCTTACGACGCGAAGTAGAACGCAACCAGTCCTGTGCATCGCAGAAGATTTGTGAACGGACCGCGTAAAACAGCTGGAAACTCTCGGCGATATAGTGCGCAGAACACTTGACAAGTAGAGTTCACGACAGAGATGTAATTATAACCAGGGAAAACGTGACGTAAAATTTTTCATAGGAGACAAAGTACTACGACGGACAGACTTTTTATCAAACACAATTAATTCTTTTTTAGCAAAATTCGCGCCCAAATTCGAGGGCCCCTTTACGATAATAGAGACGCATTCGCCCCTAGTATAGTTAATTAGACGTGACTAGCATGGTCCAGTCATAAAGGTGCACGTGTCGCAGTTAAAACGATTCGTTGCCTCGCGTCAAACGAGATCGGTAAACGAAGTAAGTCTCCGTTGCAGGTCGGAAAGGCGCAGTCGAGGATGAACGGAAGAGGCAGTGGAAGATGGTACAAGCCACCAGGACACGAGCACCACCCCTTCTCTGAATTTAAGCTTCCTTATGGGTGGGCAGAAGGGCCCGCTTACGATAACCACTATGCCGATGCGGAAGGGGAAAACTCACCTCCTGCCGAGGGGATGCCTTGGTGGGCCATCGAAGACGATGACCGGTAGCCCGGTAAGATGACAAAGGAGGGAATAGCACGCCTGAATCCACCGCAGCCAAGGAGTTCTCCCTGCGAGAATTTTGGCGCGAGTTTGGGCCACCGCTCAGCCGACATGCCGAATCACTAGGGCCGAGCGCGACGGCGGCAGACGACGCCGAACCAGGGACGCTGACATGCGGGGAAGAAGCCGAATTACTCAGGCCGAGCGCACCGTCGGCAAACGACACCGAGTCAGAAACGTTGGCAAGTGGCTCACAAGCCGAGGTTCGGATACCGAGCGAGCCTCCGGTAGAAGACACCACAATTGTCGGAGCCGGCAGTATACGAAGAAGAAGGGAAACAAACCCCGATGAAGTCGAAGCAACCCGTCGACCGTGTGACTGCTCAGCCGCCACCCGAGCCAATGGACTTGTCTGCCGCTATCTCCAGAGGCGTAACCGATGGCAGCTCGCATCCACGCTGAGGAGAGAAAAGCAGTTGTACAAGCGCACTAAAAACGGACCTATAACTGGAAGAGCCTTAACAACTATACTATGCGGAATGCCATTCTCACCATCTGAAAAAAAATAAGCGGGATGACCGTAACGAGGGACCGCCGTGCGACCCCCGGGCGCGTTGGGATGGGCCGTAGTTGCGCCGTTGGGAGGACCCGCCTGACCGTGAAAATCAGGTCCGAGCGCTGCCAGCTGAGGGCTACGCCGCCCGAGCCCGACCTGCGCCACGTTGCAAGGCCGCAGCAGTGGCAACGACGTCAAGGTAGAGCAGGCGATGCAACGGGCGAGCCGTGGCAGCGGCCATCTCATAGGAGAGCCGGCCGGCGCGACCGCCGCCGCCGCTGGGCGACCCGCCGTGAGAAGGAGAGTACGCGGGGAGTGCCTGCCCGTGGACGCCTAGCCGCGCCGTCGAGAGAGGGCTGCGAAAAATGAAGGAAAGGGCTCGCGCTGTGATTAGCGCCCTCGGCCCGCTAGATTGAATTGAGCCGTTTATGAGACGAGACGCATTCTGGCGAACCTTGGCCAAAAATCCGTAGCGACGCGCGGCACCTCCAAGTGAGCAAAGCGGAGACGAGAGATTTCTCCGATCACAGGCCACCAGCCCACGGGACACCGTCGCAGTCGGATCGCTGCTACCCAAGGGGACGACCCGCTGCCTACCGCCGCTATCTCGACCGGCGACCGCCGCCGCCCACCTGCCCATCGCCAACCAATAGCCGGCCATTCAGGGTCCAAGGTCCTCGGGTAATCGCGGTGAGTGAGCCACCGGCTTAGTAGTGCGGGCGGAGTGCTCGGGAGGGACGCGCCGCGACGCGACGGGAAGGGAGAAAGGGACGCGACCGGTGTTGGGAGCGGATGGAGGACGCGGACGGAGGTCGCACCGCGAGCGCGTGACCGGTGAAGCCGGAGGATAGCGGCCAGCGAAGCCGCCGCAACCTTGTGACGCGAGCGAAGTGGCCAGCGAGGCCACTGCGGAATTGTGACGCGTGTGTAGCGGCCCGCGAAGCCGCTACGTTCACCCGAATTGCGAGAAGCGGCAGACGCACTACCGCTAATACTGCAAAGCCGGGCTAAATTGTAGAAAAAACCGTGAATAAAGCGTCGAAAAGCAAGCAACACCTCTTCATTTTTTTTGCGGTACCCGAAACCCTTCTTTCCCTGAGGTTATCCCTTCTTTTCTTAAAATAGCGGTCAGAGAATACTGTTAGTGCGGTGCCTTCCCGCCGAGACCGGCGGTACCTCCTCGGAGAGAGAGAGAGAGAGTCCGTGCGCGCTAGCCAGGGTAGCTTGCCTGGCGTCCAATAGTGATACCAAATTATTGGCGAGCTACGCCACTTTTGGACCGTCGCGGGGCGGAAGGACACTTTCCGACATTAATAGAAAAAACGACGTGTCACAATGTAAATGCAGACAGAATCCCTCAATGTGAGCACCCCTAGTGCCTCTAAGAGATTTCACATTCATGAAGCCCGCCCTTATGAATCCGCCACTCCTATTGCAACCCGCAGCCTTATCCTTATTATTATTCCCCCTCCCACTTCCAAATTAGCAGCTTCCATTGTTCTAAGCTGCACCTTAATTGGTGGGATTGACGGTTGTCGTTTTTCACTAACCCCTCCATGTGATCTCTCTGTTCGTGCCCCAAGCGGCAGCGCAGAGACCAGGTCATCAGGTACGAAGAAGGGGATCACAAAAGTGATGACATCAAGTGCGACATCAGAGGGCAAGACTCCCGTGTTAACGCAGTCGACCACCCCCGTGACGACAAGCTTAACCGCATCGTTATGATTATTTATTAATTTAAAATTGCTCATTTTATTGCAGGTATTTTGTTTTGGTGTTAAAATTTTGAGTTAAACTATTATTAATGTCATCAGCTCCTGAGCTCCTGGAGTAGTCCGCAGCCCCGACGATACGTCCTCCTCTAAATTTAACGCCCATGTGGAATCATCTTTACATTATTATTTACGCTATTTTTATTAATAAATGGTGCAATTAATTTTAATAGATTATCGGACATCTCAGTGGCCAGTCCATCGACCTTCACCTTGATTGCGCACCCCATATCCTTTATTAAATTTTTTAAATTACTGATCTCATTGAGGGGCAGTGAGCGATCCTCGCGCAGGGCTGCCAGCTCGGCTAACTTCGCTTTATTGATACTTTCCAGCTAAGAGACTCGACTCATAAGAGCTACCATCGTCTCTTCGATTCGATTCAGGGTGGCCTGAGCCAAGATTCCTTGCAAGAACTGAGTGCAGATCGACCACCGCTCGATCAATGAGATCAAATCTATTGTAGAAAAGGTCAATAGTGGACACTGAAAAGTCCGATCTCGCCTTTGATGCTTCCGATATGACATGCAAGGATGAGTCCAATGACGCTGGTGATGATGCAGTCTTCTAGCTCATCTTGCAAGTCGCAGCAACGTACGTGGAAGTAGTTTGATGAAACGGCGCCTGCCGCACGGTGTCCCGCTCCGCATCCGTGTAGGCGCCTCTCTCCGTCTGCCGTGCTGCAGGCGATGATGAGTGCACTGCGGGAGATCACTTCCTGGACTCAGTCCCGCGGTGCGGGAGGCAGACCGCTTCGCCCCACTCGTTTGACTGACGGGTATTGTCTCTCTCTTTCTCCTTGTCGTGGGAGCATGCTGGATGATAATGCAGCCCACATTTGCTGCATTTCATTAGCGCTCTAATACTTCTCCTAGCCTGCGCACAGATACAGCAGGTCACACCTTCCATAAGTGCGGATAGAGAGCGATAGGATAGAGTGTGTAAGCGCCGAGTAAATTGCTGTCGTGAGAGCAACTGGCCGAAATACGACAAGCGCGAGGAGAGCCGGCAGCTCCGCTGAAGACCGATCCGCCGGGCTGCAGAACAATATGGCGCCAATTCGGCAAGCTGCATCAACAACCTAGAAGAGCCGCCGTAGCGCCAGCTAGGCAACCCAACACCGCCGGCCGCGCTATGCTAAACGACGACGCACACGGTGAAGAGCCTCCGTGGCTATCTTGACAAGGTGCCGGTCGGCGTCAAACACCACCGCTGCCGTGCCGCAGCATAGAGCAGCCACACCATGCTAGCACGATGCGATATGTCGTACTCAGACCAACCGATGCCGCAGCCGACAATACTTAGATGAAGACAAAGCCGAGGAAACGATGACAGCGAGCCGAGGACGGGAGTTGTTTTACAGGCCATCCAGGAGAGGCCGGGACAATATACTACGCGAGGCTGAGGCACATCAGCAGGTCACCCGCCTCGTGGGCTTCGCTCACCATTACCACGAGAATGCCAAGAGTGGAGGGCCCGCGCCCCTTTGCATCAGCTCGCCGCGACAGATTGATATCGGCGGTCCTAGCGTACATTAACAAGCAGGAGATTTATTTTGGCGGTCGTCGCGTGTACTCGTGAAGATTTGTGTAGCAGTGCGTCGTGAAGAAGTTGAGGAGAGTTGTAGACGTGCCGTGAAGCCTAGTACACCGATTAGTGCAGTGACGATACCGCCAAGTGAGCTATCCTCACATAGCTCTTGGGGAAGTTGGTAGCCGCTAGTAGAAGCTTGGGACACCGACGAGAGTGAACAGAGGCGACTTGCGACCTTGATGACTCCCCCGAGATCCAGTTACAAGTAACGCAACCGACGCCACGTCAACAGCAGACGGACGACATCCCAGACACCGTGTCATCAACTGGCGAACGAGAACAGAGTCCGCTCCAGCCATCGGTGTGCGCGCGGAGTGTTTGGTCGCGGACAGAACGCGTTGCGGCGAATCGAATAGTTATTCTATTGCGTCGGTCGTAGTCAGTATGGTGATCGAGCACGATGTCGTCGACAACGTGGTCGGGCCGCCACTCGCCGCCGAGAGCGGATTAGCTTAGGGAATTTCGGAAAGAGTTTAGGCAATAAAGAAATATATATTTATATAAGCGAGCTCTTTATTGTGTTTTCCCCTTCCCCCCTGTAGTTATTAAGGTGAGATAACCTCGTGCCGGTGCCTTCCCACTGAGGCCAGCGGGACCTCCCCAGGAGAAGCGAATCTCCACCGGCTATATACCTATAAATTTAGCGAACACGCCTTTAGACCGTCGTGAGGTGAAAGGGCCTCTCCTGTGGAGTGCAGGAGAGCGACGCGTTATAAGCCCCGTCCATCTGATGCTGAAGACGAAGACGGGTTGTCCTGTCCGTCGGGCGCTGAAGGCGGCGGCCAATATCTGCCGCTGGGAAGGAGCAGCCTGGAGTGCTTCTCCGTCGACCATGAAGCGGCGTCGGATGATAAGGCGGCCACGGCTGCGTCGTTCTTCCTCAAATCTCAGGGAAATGAGCGAGGCCACGGGTAGCGTCCACACACTCGTCAGTGTCCCAAGTCTGCATTGGTGGCAACGGCTTCCCCAAGTTATGTGAGGGTAGCTCACTCGGTGGCGTCGTCACTTCTCTAAACTGTGTACTGCACCCGACGTTACGGCACGTCTACGACTCTGCTCCACTTCTTCTCGGCGCGACTCTCGACTACAACTTCTCTAAACGACTGCTACACAAAACTTCTCGCACGCGACAATCGCCAAAAGCTATCTTTTGCGACTGCTCGCTTCGACCGCTGAATCCCAATCTGTCACGGTACAAAGGGGCGCGGGCCCTCCCCTCAGGCTCTCTCGTGGCAACGGCGAGTGGAGCCCACGAGGCGTGTGCCCTGCTAAAGTTCCTCAGCTCCGCGTTGCATGTTATCCTGGCTTCTTCTACGTGCCCTATAAGACGACTTCTGTCCTTGACTATTCTCTGCCATCGTCATCTCTTCGACTTCGTTCTCATCTACGTGTTGACAGCTGCAGTGTTGATTAGCTCAAGCACGGCATGCTGTGTCATGTTGGCACGGCAGCGATTGGGTTTGACGCTGATCGGCACCTTATCAAGATGGCCGCGGTGGCTCTCCACCGTGCGCGTCATCGTTTAGCCTAGTGCGGCCGTTAGAGTCAAACAAAGCTCGTTATATCTCGAAGATCGACCTCAAAAATGTTTATTTTCCCTGATACTAATTTCCGATGACATTTTACCGACTTATTGACAAAAAACGTTAAAGAGTGACGAATGTTTTTAGGTATGATAAACTGGCATGAGAGATTTATGGAGAAAGTGTCAGAGATTATGGTGCCCTAAGGCACCTTATCAAGAAACCCTACGGAAGCATTTGACAACCACTGCAGGCCAGATCGCCAACCAAAGCATGCCGATGTGTACTTTAACACGCCGAAACGGAATATAATGGACAAATCACTTTCTTGAGCCATGAAAGCGGCTGACCTGGTCTATTAAATTTGTTATCGACTTTTCGTTAATACAAAATATTGGAGATATGCATGTCTGAAGATATTCATGGATTGTCCCTGCTTTGGCATTATAGAGTCGGTTTTAAATTATAATTTAGAACGCGCATTTTATAGTGGCAGGACTGTATTTATTTGTATCGTACGCGCCGTGTGCAACAGATGCACGTTCTTAAGCTGGCCGTGTGCTTATGCGATGAGTGAGATTCGCCCATCCCTTCATGTCCTCAATTTTGACGAAACGTGGAAAGACAAGGACAAAACAACCTGACGGGATGATACTTGTTCCGTTTCGTCCTATACTGATTATAAATCCTAAGGGGCTGTTTTATTTTACATCATTTTTATAAACATCAGTTTTAATATTTCAAGCTTATTTTTGGAAGACCTGGAGCTCCAAGCCATTATCCCGAATGGGCCAGCCTAGATATATGGCTGCCGCGACTAATCTAGCAGCGGCCAACAAAATTATATCTCATCTATAAGTTCGAGAGGCTAATCTAGGGAGAAGTTCTGTTGCGGTGCCCTGCATACCTACTTTGCGGAAGTCGACTTTGGTCGACTTGGTGGGAAGTCCTAATTTTCAGCGAGACACACCACCAATAATCCTTACCTTCTTGACTTAACTTTATATGTATAGAAATTACTAGAATTTACGTTAATAGAGTTGAATACAAAATAATACAATAATTTGCGACGACTATCTTGCCATACTGAGCTCATGCTCGCATCTTTGCACCTAAGCCGGACGGATTACAGGAGGTTAATCAAGGAGAGTGAAATGGGTATGCGGGAAGAAAGGAGAATTTAATCGTAATTCAAACTCGTAATTTATTCTTGATTGACAATATAAACAATATGAACAAAATAATGCTGAAGAAAATAAATATGCGCGAACAGGTGTAGTTATAACGAAAAGCATCTTGACAACAAAGGAATGCGTGTCGATTGAAAAATAAACCGCACTCTCGTGTTGAGCTCCTGAAGCCTTCTCTCCCGCGCATCGCCGCGGCGGTCGCCCGCACGCTCTCTCCCCACAGGTAGCGCGGGAAGCTCGGCTCTCCCCCCACTCTCAAGCTTCGCGCTCCGAACCTTTCCGAGGGCCGAGTGTGTCGCCGGTCCGCTGACGCCTGGCGGCCTCAGAAGAGCTTTAAGCTCCCTGAGCCGAGCGGGTTGATTTACCTCGGGAGCAGTCTCCGATGTTACCCTGTCTACCTCGGGTGGACCCCCTCGGGCCCACCTTAGCACGGCTGGAGCCACGGATCCCATTCGGACCCGCGCTAGCGCGGCTAGACGACACACACAGCTCGCCTCTTTTACTTGTTTTTAAGCGATTCCGGCCCCGCGGTACTTGTGGTTCGATCTCACAAATACATATATGTTCGCAAATATAAAATAGTTAATTAAAATAACAAACGCATCCATTACAATCTCCCCACTGTTCAAATTCACTAACTTTGAACATCCTGCGGACTGTGAATTTTGACCAATTTATGCACTGGCCTAACGAGTTCGCCGTTACCGGTACGCACGGTTGCCACTCTAATAACCCCATCGTCGCCGGGGTGTACAGCAACGACTTTGCCCTTTCTCCATACATTTCGAGGAGCTTGGAGGTCGATTATTATTACCACATCGCCGATATTTAGTGGTGGCGTCTGCGCGTTCCATTTTTTCCGGGGTAGCAGCGTCGGCACGTACTCCCGGAGCCACCTCTTCCAAAAAACATCCGCCAAGGCTTGAGATAGTCTGAACTGCTTCCTCGGGTTATTGAGCACGGCTTCATAGCGAGGAAATTTCAAGTCGCCTGATGACTCGCCGATGAGGAAGTGGTTCGGCGTGAGCGCTTCGTCGTCTTGCGGATCTACGGAGACGTTTGTGAGCGGCCTTGAGTTGACGAGGTGTTCTATCTCAATAAGCGTCGTATGCAATACCTCTTCGCTCGGCGCTTGCTCTTTGAGGGAAAATTTCAGTGCCACCTTGACCGAGCGTATTAGCCGCTGCCAAGCGCCGCCCATATGAGGCGCGTCAGGAGGGTTGAACTTCCATTGCATGCCTTTCGATGCGGCATGATTTTCAAGCGACTTCACATCGAATCCTTTAAATTCGTGCTCGAGCTCTTTACTCGCTCGAGTGAAGTTGGTGCCGTTGTCGCTGTACATGACCAACAGACACCCTCGACGCGCAGCAAGGCGCTGCAGAGCCATTATCGCGGAGCTTGCGGTTAAGCTGTTGGCCAGTTCGAGGTGGATGGCTCGTGTGGTGAGACAGGTGAAAAGTACTCCCCACCGTTTTTCTCTGCGTCTTCCAATTTTCACCGTCATCGGGCCAAAATAGTCCACGCCGCAGTGCGAAAAGGGTCTCTGCCGATATGCGAGTTGCCCGCGCGGCAGCGCGGCCATCGGAGGGTTTTGCGGCTTTCCTCTCTGTAGTCGGCAGTCAACGCAGCGGCTAATTATCGAACGAAGTTTTGTTCGCAGTCCGACAATATAATAGGTTTGTCTTAGCTCGTTAACAACCGCTTCTTTGCTTGCGTGTAGGAAGCGCCGATGGTAGCTCTGTATAAGCATTTTAGTCGCATAATGCTGTGCATCTAAGATAATAGGGCTATTTTGGAATTCCTCGTTCAGCAAGCGCGTAACACGTCCCTTTGCGCGCAAAATCCCGGCATCGTCGATGTAAGGGCACAGTGCCTTTAATTTGCTGCCTCTGTGCACTTCTTTGCCTGCTATGATTTTTGTAATTTCTTCGCTAAAACAAGCGCCTTGGATTTCGCAAATCCAGATCTCCTCCGCGGCTATTCAGGTTTTGACTCCAACGAGCAGACGCGATTTTTTACGCCATTTAGTTATCGCATTCTTGACCACGATTCCAATCGCTACCAAACCTTCCCAGCTACGCAGCGCATCGAGGCGCGGGAGGTAAGGTTCTTTCGCTACAACAACGCACGTATACGCCCGCTTAGTCTCGCTTTGGTCGATTTCTGCTCTCTCGCGCTCGCTTAGCCGTTTCTCGACCGGCCATTCCGATTCTTCTCGTAGCAAGAACTCAGGGCCCTTGAACCAACGATCCTCTTGGCGTAGTGCGCTCGTCGACCACCTCGTGGCTTTGTCCGCAATATTCTTACTTGTTGGCACCCATCGCCAATCAGACACGTTGGTCAATTCGCCTATTTCGCCTAGCCTATTCGCTACAAACATTTGACGCGTACGAGGTTCGGAGCGTAACCATTGTAGGACCGTGGTCGAGTCGGACCAAAGACAGCGGCGCTCGATACGCAGTTCGAGTTCTTTCTCGATAGTGCTCGCGAGTCTACTACCTAGCAGCGCGGCTTGTAACTCCAAACGAGGTATGGATTGCGGTTTCACAGGAGCGACTCACGCCTTCGCGACTATAAAGGATACATGAATCTGCCCGTCGGGCAACTTAAATCTAAGATAAGCGACGGCCGCGTACGCCTTTATGCTCGCGTCACAAAACATATGGAGTTGAGCCCGAGTCGCCTCGCTCCCGATCGGTACATAACATCGCGATATTCTACATCTACGGACCTCCTGAAGAGCTTTTAACCAATTAATCCATTTTTTGTGAAGGTTAGGCGTTAATCGTTGATCCCAAGCGATGCAGTTAATCCATATTTCCTGCATAATTAATTTCGCGCGAATTGTGATCGGCGACAAGAATCCGAGCGGATCGAAGACGGACATAATTGTCCGCCAAAATTCGCGTTTCGTCGGCGTTACCGCGCCGCTCGTTATGCGTTCCGCAATTTTTCGCAACCCTATATCGAAACCGAAACTATCTGTCTTCTGATCCCAAACGAGCCCTAGAACCCTTTGATCCTTCCCTTCGTTTATTAACGATTCGGTCGGCGAGCGCGCGCGCTGTTCCGCGGGCACCGCTTCGAGTACGCGTGTGTCGTTCGACGCCCAACCGTGCATTACGAAGTTTGCTTGTATGTTAATGTAATTTACGTCGTTTATTAATTTGCGCGCTTCCTCGACGGTTGGACGGCTAGACAAAAGTCGTCCATGTAGCAATCGCGTACTAGACTCTTAGCGGCTGACGGGTAATTCGCTGCGTGCTCTTCAGCGTTGCGGTTTTTTACGTATAGCGCGGCGCACGGAGATGATTTCACGCCGAAGGTGAGGGACGACATTTCGTAAACGGAGGGCTCTTGTTCTCGGTTCGCGCCGCGCCAGAGAAATCTCTGAGCACCGCGGTCCGCGGCGATTACCTTGATGCGAAGGAACATGTCCTTAATATCTCCCTTAACTGCGTACGTATACTGTCGGAAGCGTATTAGCACTCCTACGAGAGACTCGAGCAAATCCGGCCCCGCGCTGAGCTGGTCATTTAAGCTCACGCCGCGCGTCCGTGCGGCGGCGTCAAAAACGAGTCGAATTCTCCCGGGTTTGCTCGGACTGGTCACGCCGAAGTGCGGGAGATACCAAAGTCGCTCGCGCGTTTCGTTTTCCGCTATTTTAATCGCGTACCCGTCATTTAAAAAACGCTCCATTTCCCGGTAGTAAAGCGCGGCGTAATCGGGCTCACGATCGAGCTTTTTCTCCAGCGCGAAAAGCCTTTTCCTCGCGGTAGCTTTACCGTCGACGCTAGGAGCTGAGCTTGACTTCCAGAGGAGGCCTATTTTGAAAATATTTCCCGTTCGGCAACAAGTTTTCTCTAAAATCTTTTCGGCCTCGGTCTTGCTGCCTTTCGCGCTTGAGCCGTAGATTTTGTCCACCCCGCTATTATCGATCACGAAATATCTATGTATTAATCGGTCTAATCTATCGTCGTCTCCCTCTTCTGCTGATTCAAGTGAAACCTGACACGTTTTAAGATGCTTGTTCGCGGAGTCTTTGACGGAACACCCATGCGCAACCCATCCCAGTAACGTTCGCGAGACTGCAAATGCACGGTTCGACGTTTCGAGAACTTCCCGCGTGACGATAAGTCGCCAGTTATCTTGACCGATGAGTATTTTCGGACGCGCTTCCTCGTATGGTTCAATCGCGACGTACTGATCTTGATATATATAGTTCGCGACGGCCTGTGGGACGGTTTGCGCGGGTAGATTTAGGCTCGGGAGGGCAATTGCGTGATCGATCGTTTGCTCATCGAAAGCTCCTCTAACCTTGAAAGTAACCCTCTCGCAATGCGAATAAACAGCGCTTCTGTCGAAAACAGTACCGAGAGAAATTCTGGTTCGCGGGCCACGAATACCTATTGTTATAGCGAGCTGTTTATTGAGAAGTGTTACCGTCGATCCTTCGTCAAGAAGGGCGAAGGTATCGAGCGAGCATTTAGGACCGAGCACACAGAGCTCGGACTATTTTCAATAGCCCTCCCGACCTCGTTAGTCAATCGGTGCGACTCACCGACTCGACTGCTCTCCCGCTCGATTGCGACGCTCGGTTCGTTGGCGCGGCCGCGGACTTTCGCTTGCCGAACGCGCCATGCAGTAACGCGTGATGCGCTTTGCTACATATATCGCACCCTTTGTGCGCGCAATTTCCCGCATTGTGACCCTCAGCAAGACATTTAAAGCAGAGGCCCGAATTTCTAACGAAACGCCACCTGCGCTCGAGCGGCTCTTTGGGAAATTTAAAGCACTCTTGGCGCATATGATTCTCGCGACGGCAAAACACGCAACCTGTCGAATTCTTCGCGCTTGTTTACATGCTCTGTTCATCTGTGTTTACAACCGTCGCGCAGACTACCGCCGCCTTTGTACCTTTGGGCCTTTGTCGATCAACGCGGGGAATCGTCGCAGGGGTCGAGTCTAGGTCAACGGCACCTGCCTGTATCACATAGCCGGCTTCTTCATAAATATACTTGGAAAATTTTTCGAAATCGGAGTCATCGGATTTATCTTTGGCGACAAATCTATAGTACGTATATTTAAGCACGCTCGGTAATTTATCGGTCAAGCTCTTCAGGAGTTCCGAATTATATAAATTGCCTGTCGATTTCAACGCTTTGAACGCGGTCACCGCATTTTTCACTTTTGTCGCAAAGTGCGTAATATTTCCTCCTGAGTTCAAACTCGGTAAACTAGTCAATTCGCTCATAATTTTCCTCGCAATCATATTTTTATTTCCGAATTGTAATTCGAGTGATTCTATTATCACATCCGCGTCGGGCGCTGTTGCCATTAGCGTTCGTACGGACTCGCGCGCTTCGCCCTTGAGCGCGTGGAAAAGTCGCGCGATGTTTTCTCGTTCCGAGAAGCCACCCAACCGAGTTGATTCGCGGTAGATTTCCTGGAAATTAATCCATTCTAAAGGATCTCCCGAAAATTCCGGTAACTTTGTGACCGCTTTCAATCGACTGGCTAAGCGCGACTCGTTATCAATCGAAGAGGCTTCTCGGGCGGCTAATAAAGATTCAAAGGTATCCGCTAAACGCGTCATCGCATCGCGCGGCGCATTGTTGCTCAAATTACGTATTACCGAATTACTCGAACTCGCGACTTCTAATCGCGCCCCACTCTCAGGTACCTCGTGCACCGTCGCATCGGTTGTGATGTAGTCGATGCCCTCCGCTCCGGTTGACGGCTGCTCGACCATATCCATGGGCTCCTGATCAGGCGTCGCCGAGGACGATGTATCCCTTCTCGACCGTGCGTCCGCTCTCGGAGCTGTTGTCTCGCTTCCATGGCAACTACTGCTTGGCCTCGATGCTCGCACGGATCCTCGTCGCGTCTGCCTCGGCTGCACCTTGGCCCTCTTAGCTGCAGAAGGCCCCTCCGTCGTTGGTTCTTGGAGTCGCCTTGTTGCTCGCGTTGCTCTTGGCATGGTTGTAGATTTTTGGGGAAGATCGTTGAAGTTGAAGGTTGGTTCTCTCGAGAATGATTTGTAAGAGACCTCCTTTCCCTCTCCGCGGTTGTTCACGTTTCCTCACCCGGGGCACCAAAATTGAAATGGGTATGCGAGAAGAAAGGAGAATTTAATCGTAATTCAAACTCGTAATTTATTCTTGATTGACAATATAAACAATATGAACAAAATAATGCTGAAGAAAATAAATATGCGCGAACAGGTGTAGTTATAACGAAAAGTATCTTGACAACAAAGGAATGCGTGTCGATTGAAAAATAAACCGCACTCTCGTGTTGAGCTCCTGAAGCCTTCTCTCCCGCGCATCGCCGCGGCGGTCGCCCGCGCGCTCTCTCCCCACAGGTAGCGCGGGAAGCTCGGCTCTCCCCCCACTCTCAAGCTTCGCGCTCCGAACCTTTCCGAGGGCCGAGTGTGTCGCCGGTCCGCTGA
Source organism: Sycophaga agraensis (assembly GCA_018906755.1). Taxonomy (NCBI): domain Eukaryota; kingdom Metazoa; phylum Arthropoda; class Insecta; order Hymenoptera; family Pteromalidae; genus Sycophaga; species Sycophaga agraensis. Next base: position 919,529 of record JACCIE010000072.1, on the reverse strand, counting down.
CGCCTGGCGGCCTCAGAAGAGCTTTAAGCTCCCTGAGCCGAGCGGGTTGATTTACCTCGGGAGCAGTCTCCGATGTTACCCTGTCTACCTCGGTTGGACCCCCTCGGGCCCACCTTAGCGCGGCTGGAGCCACGGATCCCATTCGGACCCGCGCTAGCGCGGCTAGACGACACACACAGCTCGTCTCTTTTACTTGTTTTTAAGCGATTCCGGCCCCGCGGTACCTGTGGTTCGATCTCACAAATACATATATGTTCGCAAATATAAAATAGTTAATTAAAATAACAAACGCATCCATTACAGAGAGAGTGTAATTAGGCACCCGTTCGGCTCTCGATTCTTGCTCAATCGCACAATTTCGACAGTGGGTCTTGGGACACATGAGAGCCCGAAACGAATATGGAATGAGACTGCGTACCAGAATTCTGCCAAATTCATATGTTCTTTGGAGAGAGAGAGAGAGAGAGATAAATAGATAAATATTAATTTATTTTCTGAATGCACAAAAATTATAATGGTGTATAATAATTATTTAATTTTGTAATAAATTTTATACTACACGTTATCAGTCACTTATATTAAAACATCACATATATCATAGATTGTCAACATATATATCGTAGATAAAGCAGTAATTTCTATAAATCAATTTTGATAGTATCCATCAGTCACTATTCACACATTCACATTCACGCTACGAGTACAATAAATGTATACAATGTAATGAATGAAGAATAATGAGAGAATTCGTACACACACATACACACATAAGGCAGAAACATTAGTTGCAAGGATGGATGACCAGAATTATATCGCAATATCCCATTCCTTGAAATGCTCCATTACGAAGTGCTTAAAGCGACATAGGGACGATACTATATGGGAAATCGTTCCACAGATAAGCACCTTGAACAGAAAATGATTTGATTCGTGTCGCGTTGCACATCTGCGAAATGGAAAGTTCTTTGGTGTCACCCCTGACCGTCCGCTTGGACACGCTAAAAAAGAATAAATCAGTAAAGTACTCCAGCTTACGTAGAAATAAAATCTAGTGGATCTGCAAGTACATAAAATATTTCCTCCAACTGTCTACTCCCATCCAATCCAATCAAATTCTGAAGGGGGTGATATGATCATTCCACTTAGCACTCGTCAAAAATTGTACACAAGAATTCCTCCCAAAGATCAATAAAATTGAACCCAGCCGACTAAGGAAGCAGACGAGACCCGGTCCGAGACTGCCTGCGCCATTGCTGTTAGATGTCTAGCTCCTGTCTTAATATTATCTCTAGCAAAACAAAGGTAAACCCGGTGATCATCCGTATATAATATATGTCTTATATCCATGCAGTCCAAGACAATACCAAGGTCATTAAAGTTAAGATATGTAAGCCCTGATCCATGTCAGCACCCCTCACGAGAAGCCCATATGCTTTATGAAACAATAATCGAATAGGACAGAAAGTCTCGAATACATTGCTAAAGTCAAACATTAACAGTAGTGTTACCTCTCTTTTATTTATATCAGTACGTATGTTTCCATGATATCTTAATAAAGTAGTTTGAGTCGAATTCTACCGTCAATATCCAGCGTGGTATGGGTCAAGGATGTTATATGACACAAAGTACTCCATAAGCTGATCATATATAATTCTCTGAAGCACCTTAGAGAGAAAGCAGAGCAGTCAAATTAGCCAAAAATCATCTTGTCCAAAAGGTGTTTTTATTTGGCCGATGGCAGCACATGAGCTCTCCTCCACACCTGTCAGAAACCTGTACTCTCAAGCGAGCTATTGTACAGGCGCACTAAAAACGGACGAACAAACGAAAGAGTCTTCACAACTAAACTATGCGGGATGCTATCCTCACCAACTGCCCGCGATGTGATGTTAGACATTAATAGGACAATATCAATTATACTTATTACTTTAAATCGTATAATGAAGCCCTCGAGTAGTTTGCCACACGGCCAGTCGTGTTATCACGTGGCTGGTGCTCCGAGCCCCTTCGACGCATGGCGGCCTCGGACAGGAAGCACCACGTCACAATCGAAAATGATCATCAACGGCAGAACTGAGCATGGGACATCAATTCGATTGTGGTCGATAGTATTTGACACAGATACCTGCGTAAAGTGAGTCTAACCTCATTCAACATGAGCCCATTCAAAAACCCACTTGCTCGCGGCAACAACCGTAGATTCTGCAACTCACGCTAGATTGTGCTGGAATTTTGAGATTCAAACAGGCGATTATGAACATATTCAGTTCTCACTTGATCTACCCTCTCATGCACATGTTTGCAGTGATCGAACAGATCTGTTCGTCTGTAACATCTGTACAGTGCTCCACTGATTTTCCAACAACTGTACAAGCTCTTCACTATCAATGCACTTATAATCTCTACATTTAAAAGAGGAACAGATAGGTTCTGGGACTGGTACCTCTACTGTAACATTAATTATATTATGCTTACTATGAAAGGGAGCAGGTATATTGTCGATGACATCACAGCCCTCAAATGCTACACTTCACCAGCGCTCTAATACTTTATCTCGTCTGCGCGCACCTTCCATGAATACGAATGGTATTGCAGATGTAGGCGGATGTGTCTGCAGGCTGCTATCGGTATTAAGCACATATAAACACTACATTGTCACTTGCCTATGTGTACGCTGCTTGTCCAAACCATCCTCTGAATACGAAATAAAATAATTTGCAAACTGGTCTCTTTGGCTGGTGGTTAAATCAATGCTATTTCTAAGTCTAACGCCCTAAAAGGTAATGGCGTCTTCACTTTACTCATAGCTAGCCTAGTGACAAACGAAACAGAGATACGTTGATACAGAAAGATGTATTTCCAATGGCAAACTGTACACATGCATTCATCGTACGATGTAGTTTCAAGTTTTGTACACCATTTAGATCATGGTATACGATGCTAGCATAGTCAAACTAAGCTATCCACAAGTTTACAACGAAGACTTTTAGATAGGGCGTGTTTGTAGTATCTAAGTGCATATGTGTAGTGAATCGATTGAATATCGATTGGGCGAAGTGACTTCGGTCAAATACACAATTAGATGTATATGCGGGCCACGCCCAAATCGCCCCTCCTAATACACGAGTAAGACGGCACAGGCGATTATATTAGGCAAATATGCCGTGAGGATCGCTCTCTCTCGATCGGGGCCTCGACGGACCACGACTAGCCGACTACAACCTAAGAGTCGACTCGTTATTCGCTGCGCTTCGTCTACGAGCAACGCCATGAAACCAACTGCAGCAGAGCGACTTCCCTACAATGAGGCTGAGAGTCCCGTGATCTACATCGTCTCGAAAAGGACGCCTCCCGTCGTACCAACGTCTTGCCCGATCGGGATTGAGCTAACGCCGGACGAAATACATTAATATAAGATAAGTGCGAACACTTATAACCACGCGCCCGCTCATTTCACCCCCGATGCGTCTGCCATTTCCTTTTCGCACTCTAACTACAGTGCATAGAGCAAACCAGTAGTTCGCGATGTCGCGCGTTTTGTCATGTAAACTATGAGGAAATCGGAAGCGCACGCTTAAATCGATAAATGCGTCCCGACATGATGTTATTATAATTACAAATAAGCGAAATAAACATCTTCAAGAAATTACCGGCTATATTGTTTCCGTGATTCTCCCTGCCCGAATACATACATAAACAGTTAACACTAGGCAAATTTTACATATAGTATTCTGTATTCCTTAGCTGTAGCATGTTTTACATGTATACCTTTGTCCACAGCTGATGTAAGCCAGACCCCCAAGTCTAACGCTTCAGTGAAGTAGCACTGATGCCAGCTATGATAAATCTGAGTATCGTTCGCATATATCATATGTTTAGCAAAACGAAACACATTCTGTAAGTCATTTATATAAATCCAGAAAAGTAGGGGGCCAAGTACACCTTGGAGAACCGCTGACGAAGTCATTAACCATTCCGAGATTGTACCGCCACCATCAATGGCCGCTTGCAGCCTATTTACTAAATAGTTGAAAAACCAGGGAAGAGAGAGGGGAAGAGAGAGAGAAAAATAGATACAGTTTGTGATAACGCGTAATATTATCGGATAAATTATTACAATAAATTATATAAATATTATGAATTGAATATCTACGCGTATATTATTTTACCACCTTTCCCCCTTTTTCGGGCATCTTATAGTAACAAGAGCCCAAGCTCGATTCGTCGCGTTTGCGAATTTTCCGTTGAACAACTATGGAGCAGGTAAGGACTGAAAGACTCTATATCGCGTGGTAGCTGGAATCCCAGACGAGAATATCTACCCGATAATTGTCACATACAAAGTTAATTGAATTCTATTAATAAGGATATAAAATTTGCATGAATTATGGTATACAAGAAAATGTTATTCTTAAATTTGTTAACTGTTATTTATCAATGACAAATATATTCTCTTTAAACATCTACCCAGGTACCGCAACATGTTAGAGAATGGTATTAGAATTACATATGACTTTAATAATTATTTTATTTTGATAATGTATAAATATTATGATTTAGTTCAGTACAAGTAATATATACATATAAATGATCATGATACTCCTTGCAGAACACACCAATATGTTATATGGAGGAAGATCCAAAGTAATAAGCTGTGGAGGAATATATGAAAAAAAAATTTCAATAAAGTAATAGATTTATTATATGATTTTATTAATGAAGTGGTAAAATTATACAATATGTAATTTGAAAAGCAAATGCAGTATTGACAAAAAATATATGATTAATCGTTTGACTTTAAGAAAACACTTTAACGAGACTTTTACTTATTCTCTCCCTCAACCTAAATTGACTATAATAAAAAATATGTTAAAATAAAAACATTTATTTTATGAGTAAAATGTAAAATTTGTAGTTAAATAAAACCTACTAGAATTTTATAACCTCATTTGTTTTTAATATAATTATTTTTTTAAAAATTTATTTAGTGTAAACTTTTTTTGTTTTAAACAATTTATTATTATTTAAAAAAATTGTATTAAATTAAATAAAAAATAGAAGGATAATTTTCACTCGTAGGCTACTTTCGATGTATTAGCTTATACGCAATACCACATGCTCCTACCAATTCTCACTCGGGCAAGTTTGATAGTTGCAACAAGCAAAATCTCCTTAGAGATGTCAAATTGCAATCCAAAACGTCTCATTGACATTTTATCAAAGAGGCTATTAAAAATTAATTAATAAGGTGAAATTAAAGAATAATCAGAATATCAATATTTTTATTTGATATTTTGATCCCATAAATTGAAGATTTATTCATAAGATTTGACAATAAAATTTAAAAAAGCTTAAAAATACTTAATACATAATATTTAATACATTCATAATCTGATTGATCGAACGATGGCCGATCTTACTTCTTTTCTTTCGAGGAATCTTGGATCAGACCACCCTCTTATGAATCTATCCTCACCAGCAACGGAAGAGACGATAGTGACTCTTATGAGTCGGATCTCTGGAAAACATTAAGAAAGCGCAGTCAGACGAGCTGGCAGTCCTGCGTAAACTATTAAAGTTTTCAATTGGAAATAAAAATTAAATTAAATAACTATGACGCACCTCGAAATTGGTAGAACATAAGTCGGTACTGACTTAGATACACATGATGTTCTTGATTGCGGTGTCGGCTCTCCACCCCTTCTAATCTCGTCAATCTACCTAACCAGCGGCATCGTGGTTCTGCTTCTGCCGTCTTCGCAACTGATTCAGGTATCTACATAACGATCGGCTATCGGATTATTGTCGCCCAGAAAAATACTCGCGCCGGGTGCGCAGCGCGCCTCCAACATGGGACGGCGAAGCCACCCGAGGAGGCATATATAGGTTTGCGGGGGTTCTTGCATGGTCGGTGTGGCATACTGGCCCTCTCTTATCCCCGACCCCGTCTGGACCGGGTCCGCCGGTAGCCTGCGTAGTCTCGTCGACGGTCCTTCGGTTAGGGTCGGGCGTCGACAGATCTTGTCCGATGGTGTCGGTTCGGAGGATCTCAGACGGAACCACACGCCGTAATGGAGATGAAATCGCGGTCCGCGTCCTGATATTAAGGGCACGATTTCGCACTGAGTCTCCGGATCACGCCCAAAGGCTCGGTCCTCGTCCTTAATCGTGCGAGGCCTTGCGAAAACTGTTCTGTATAAACAGTTTGCCGCCGGTAATCATCCGGTGATTGGTGGAGCCTCAGGTCCTTGTTTACCCACACGCCGGCCATGTGCAAGGCTGCTCGAGGACTCCATCACAAAGTTTATGACTAATCCGTAGGTCCGTTCTTTCGTCATATACGAAAATCCATTTGCCAGGGCGAAGAAAGGTATGTCCGAGAAGCATCTGGCTTCAGTCATCCGATTTTTCCGTCGTTGAGCGACATAAACAATGGTGAAACAACATGCCGTGAGTTGTTTCAAAGCTTTAAGACCAGTAATTTTGATGTTAAAAACCGTCATACCGGCGGAAAAAAAATATTTTCAAAGATTCTAAATTGGAGGCGTTACTTGCTGAAGACTCGTCCTAAATGGAAAAAAATTTAACAGTATCATTAGAACTCACTCGACAAGCAATTTCGATATGTCTCAAAGCCATAAGAATGATTCCGAAGCAAGAATATTGAGTTCTGTACTAATTGAAGCCGAGAGGTATTGAACGGCATTATATTTGTAAACAGCTGCTTAAAAAACAGAATCGGAAGGGATTTTTTAATCGCATTATAACCGATGACGAAAAATGGATCCACTACGATAATTCCAAGAGCAGAAAATCGCCAAGCAGGCAGTTGATCTCAGAATTGTATCGGATATAGGTAATTCCACTATTCTTGGTGTAGATTTTGGTCTTAAGTATGTTAAGTATGTTAAGAATTCTTGGTGGAAGATGGCGTCAATTCTCGAAGGTTGGTGAGTTGAGTACAGATCCGCGAATTTTCGCGGAGTGCTGTGGTATCGTTGAGATACGAGATAAGGGGCAAGAACAATTGAAGGCTTTGGTGGAAAGAATACTTCCAGAATCCGGAGACATTCGCGGATTTACAACTGTCATTGAACATCACATTGATGTCCAGGGTACTCTGCCGATAAAACACGCGCCTCGGCGTATGTCTCCCAAAGTTCTCGAGTCTACTCAAAAGGGATTATTGAGCTTAGTGCTAGTGAATGGTGTAGTGCCCCCGTGTTTCTGAAACGAGAAGAAAGTCTATCGATTTTGTATAGATTTTAAATCGACTTAAAGGAAGCTTACTTCAAGGTATTCTTGACTGAAGTCCAGAATCGTAACGTCAAAGAGTATAAATGTAATAAAAGAGGCACGTCGTTTTGAGGTTAGCGACCTAGTATAGAGACGCGAGAGCACGCTCTCGGATGCTATGAAGCATGTTTCCGGAAAGTTAGCACTAAAATACTTTAGTCCCTTCGAGATAAAGGAAGATAATAAGGATACGGTCTTCCTTCTCGAAGATTCCATCTGGAAGACCTCTAAGGTGCATATACAGCACCTAAAGCGGTTCATACCCCCGAGACGTGTTAACGCACCGACCGACGAAGTGTCGGAAACTAATATAAGCTCAGATGCTTGAGTTCGAGTGAAGCTCAATGAATAGAAGGGTATTAAGGCACTTATTTATTTTGCAAGTGGCAGACCTCGAACAGAAAGGAGGGGTCACTCCCGTCGAGCCAGCACCGGGGATATCACACAAGAGAAACGAGGAGTGTCTTAAGCGGTTTGAGGAGGCATTGCTCTTGGATGCCTCCGACGAAGAGATGACGGAGGACAAGTCGGTACCATTTTGAAATGCGACTTTCATAGCCATATCTTCTACTGCGGGCTAGAACCTGCAGCCATCGACATTTGTGGTGAAAGACGAGGCGAGTCAGTCGCCCGTTGGGCAGGCGACCACCATGGAAGTTGCGGCGGCTAAGCCGACAAGTCCCGTCGGAGTGCGACGCCAAAGGATGAGCTGCAGGAGCACCCCGCCACAACGTTGCTGTTAGCATTGCCTCAAAGCGCAATGACGCCTCCGACACCAACGTCCATTGCGAACTTGCAGGAAAGAAGTAGAAAAAAGAAAAAGGAGGGGGGGAGGTGGGATCGTGATCGAAACCGTGAGAGAGCAGTTGAGTGTGAGTGGCGCTGGGGGGGGGGGCATTCGAACTCGAAGGGGCCATTGGTGGAGAACACTCCGTATGCCTGCTGTCAGTCTGCCATTGACAACACTGTTCGAGAAGATCCGAGCTACCCTGGAACGCAAAGCATCAAAAACGATAGTCGTGCTGAGCTCCAAGGCCAATCAATAGATGGTTAGGGTAGATGCTGGAGGATCCGGCGTTTCCCCAGTGATGCCTCTAGATAGGTCGACGGCAGTTGAGGAAAGAAGCCCTGCGCAGCCGATGGAAGTGTCCGATGCGGCACTTAACGATACATTGGGGAACGAAGATTTCGTTTCCATAAAACAGAAGCCGCCGCCCCTTCTGAGTCTAGTTAGTGCCCCAACTTTGCACACTTACTATTATTTTGCGATAGCAGTGTAAACAGTTTATTAGTGAACGGTGAGTGTGTAGTAGTCAAAAAGCGTGCAAGGTTGGTGGCGACCAACTTGATGAGTAAACTTACCATCTGGAAAGATGTGAAGTTTGGGGAGTGAGAAAGGGAAAGAACACGAGATTTATAGATACATATTGTGCACAGCAGTGCATAATAATAAGATATAAATAGTTTGAGTTTGTTGGTAACGTGAAACTCCTCCCGATTTCGGTCGAGGAAGTTATTATGATATATTATTATTCTCAATTTAATATCACCAGTCGTAGTATTAAGATCAGTGAGAACCTAACAAACAGAAAGAATTTATGATATTATTAAATATTCCTTATGATTAATATCTAATTTAAATTGATCACCCGTCAAAGCTAATAAATTCAGCTTTAATAGCATCAGGCTTTAATATTAATTCAACTTGCTGCGACTACGTGCAGTTCACAACATTGTTTAACAGATATATTTTTCGACTCGGATCCACAATTTCTATAGATACGCATGCTTCGTAGTAATGCATTACGCTAGGTAAGTTGGCATGGTAGAATAATGTGCACGCTAGGTACAAAGTTATGCTGGAGCTGTTGACACCCACCCACATAGACATATAGGTTAATATCCATGCGTAAACCGAACATCACAACAGTGTTGCCAGTAAACCAAGCCTTTTCGCTCCAAAACAGAGCGACTCTGCGCTGATAGGAGAGTTCGCACGCAGTTTGAAGCGGCTTATGCAGGTCAGGGCTGAGAGGGAAGTAGAGAATATAAGTACTCCGTACAACACGCTTGAAAATTCTATATTTTTTTATGAAAATAAATGTTATTTTCAGATAAATTGATTTTTGATGTATATCAATGAAGATTTGTTATAGATATTTATTTTCAATTTTTGAATTAAGTTACAACGGTCGTCAATCAATCGGCCCATCAAGGCCAAGTGCCGCGAGGTTAGGTGGTAAATTTCGGGAAATGGAAAGAAGGCTAGATGGAAAGGTTGGGCGGGAAAGGTAGTATGCTCTCGACCTTCGCGTACGGGTGATGTGGCACGACATAGCCGCGAGTATCCCCGATAGATTTCCCGCCAACTTCGAGGAAGAAGAAAGAAGACTGCGTCGACTTCGAAGCTTCTGCGAAGAGTCGGCGCCTACCCGGACCAGTTCCAGTCACGGACCTCCAGGTCGCTTTGCACAGACGACCGGCGATCGATCACGGGAGCGCCGACCTGCTACGGTATCCCTGAGATTCCTTCCACGGTATAAGCGCCCGCACCAGAGCCCAGGTAGAGCCAACTAATATTAATTAATAATAAATATTATTAGTCCAACCAGACGCTGCGAAGCCGGTTGCACATTTACTGATGACGCGTAGGCGCGTGAGAGAGAGAGAAAACACCTCTCTCTCACTATAGTATACGAGCGGCGTTGCGCGGGCGAGTGAGAGAGAGAGAAAATACTTCTCTCCCACTGTTGACAAACGGGAGCACTTGCGATGCAACACGTGTGAAGCGCGGACCTTCATCCCGTGTAGGACCCTTATGGTGGTGCTGTACCGATCGGCCCAGCAGAGAGCAACGGTTGACGCGAGAGGGCGCGTTAGACGCCTGCACCATAGAGAATATTGAATTGGCGCGGAATGCAATTCGTCGCGGTCGCGGTTATATTGGCGTAAGCTAGTGAGCAGGCGAACTTTGTGATTGAACGTGAATATTAAATGTATCATTGTATTTCCTAAAGTGAAATATAATAGAATTTTTGTTTACTCAAACTTAATTAATTCGTATTTATTTACCGCGTCGGCGTCGAAAGCGACCGGTCATTTTCCCTGTCCCTTTTCCCTCATAGACGAGAGCAGTTTCAAGGACCACGTCGCCTCCGCGGGAGTAGATTTCAGCAACTCATTAGCTGAGTGGCCAGCCAGTTTCCGCTCTACGTAGGTTGCGCGGCCGAGGAACAAGTGTATACAACACTGCCCCATAGCACGTAAAAGTGAGCGACACAGCCTGTGTCGCTCATATTGTACACGGCCGGGTCGGAGATATTCTCCCCGGATCTCCCCGATACAAAGTGTGTTAAAGTAACTGAAAGAGTTAAAATAACACATGCCATGATAAAATTATTAATTTTAAAGATTTATTTAACTAATACGTTTTATAAATAATTTTAAATTTTAATAAATGCTTTTAAATAATTTGATTAAAATCAAAATTTCCAAAAAATGCAAAAAACGTCGCTACCGTACGGAATCGAACCAGCGTTCCCAAAACGAAATAAAACAAAACTAACGCCTTAATCCATTTAGCTACAAAAGTAACGATATTATCAGGATGAATAATAGTCATTCATAACTATCACAAATAAAAAGAGTCTAGACTTCCAGCTTCAACTGCATTATTCTTAAATTTGATTCACTTATAAAAATGCTATTTAAAGCGGTAAATTTAAAGTTTCTAAATACGAACACGATCTAAGATTAAATAATTAATATATAAACTTGTGGTATATTGATAGATAAACAAACTTTTGATTGCTACAAAATATTTATTGTAGGATTAAAATAGTTTTACTATGTGACGTTGTCACTTGAGAAATAGATAGATAGATAGATAGAAGTTTATTTGTAACATTTTTACAAAATTATTGCACAAATAACACTTAAAAACGCAATCATCTTAAGTCAACTTAAATATAAATTATATCACATATACGTCATTATCACAGATGTAGCGTAGTATATGGCAATAAATAAATAAATATATAATTGTTACACAAAATTCTACAGATAAGTCACATTTCTCTCGTAATTCATTATCTATCAGTCAGTACATACTTATACACTCTTACATACAATGAATGAGATGAATGTATATACAGTATAAAATGAAGGATAATACATACATACTCAAGATGCACACATGTAACTAATTTAGGGCGAAAATCAAAACAAGGTCAAGAAGACGACTGACTCGAGGAATCTATAGTGATATACCGACCCCTCAAATGTCCCATCACTAGCCCCCTGAAGCGTGAAAGAGAGGATGCATTTCTTATATAGGATGGCAGTCCGTTCTACAGATGAGCGCCTTGAACAGAAAAATATTTAATTCCCATCTCGGTGCGCATCCAAGGAACGGAAATCTCTTTAGGTTCACCCCTAACCGGCCGATCAGATGCATCAGGAGAAAACAGATCAGCGAGGTACTCTGGCTTATACAGCCGTAAGATCTTGTAGATCTGCAAGACCATAAACTACTACCTCCAATCAGCTACTTCCATCCAGCCCAGTCGTATCCTCAAGGGAGTGATATGATCATCCCTGTTAGCACCCGTCACATACCGCACACAGGAATTCTGTGAGCGTTGTATCCTTGTCCATAACTCAAGGAACGCATCTATGTAAACAGTGGAACAATAATTGAAATGTGAAAAGACCAATGAACGCACCAATTTGGCACGAAGAGCCTCCATAGTGCACTAACGGAAAAGATGTAAACTATACAAAATCTGATTCATTCTTTTGCAAATCAATTCAATGTGTCATCTCCAGATAAGAACCGCGTCTAGCACAACACCAAGGCTTTTTACAGTCTCAGACAAAGAGAGGACTGCCCCCTCCCAGAGTTCAATAGAATTGAACCCAGTGACTCAATGTCGGAAAGGAATCTGCGAGTTTCAAAAAGAATTGCAGACGTCTTTCCGACATCAAGACTCAAGGATGCAGACGAGGCCCAGTCCGAGACTGCTCGGACCGCAGCTGTTACGTGTCTGACTCTTACCTCGGGGTTACTTCTAGAAAAACTATGGTAAACCTGGAAGTCATTAGCATATAGAATTTGTCTTACACCTATAGAGTCGACGGCAAGACCAAGGTCGTTAATGTGAAGGTAAAACAGCAGTGGTCCTAAAACAGAACCCTGAGGAACACCTAGTGTAGTGGAGAGCCAAGAATATTTTATTGTTCAATCCGAGATGACGAGTTGCTCTCTTCCCGACAAGTATGCTCATATCCACATTAGTACCCCACGCGAGAAGTCCATTCGCATCATACAGTTCAACAAATGAGTTGGATATATAATGTCGAACGCCTTACTGAAATCAAACAATAACAGTAACGTCACCTGTCTTTTGTCTATAGCACTGCGTACGTCTTCGGTCAATCTCAGCAGAACAGTCGAACTGTGCCGTCGATACCCAGTTTGGAGTGGATCAAGAATATTATGAGACACCAAATACTCCATAAACTGGTCATAAACAATTCTCTCAAGTACTTTTGAAAGAAAGCAAAATAGTGAAATAGGCAGAAAATCATCTGGTCCAGAAGGTGTTCTTGATTTGGCCAATGGTACTACAAGAGCCTTCTTCCATACCTCAGGGAAGCGTCCACTTTCAAGCGAGCCGTTATACAGGTGCATAAAAATAAAGACATTGCTTGAATAATGTCATTAATATTTATCACTTTAAACCGAATACCATCATCAGCGGCAATGCTGAGCACGACATCAATCCGATTGTCGTCGATGTTATTTAACACAGATGTGACGTTGTCACATTTGGCCTCCGGACCAACATACCTAATACAAGAGGAGGGACAGGGAGTTGGGCGAGTAGACAGGAGAATGGGGCGGGGGGCGAGGGCGAGGGGACGCAGAGAATTGTAAGCGCGAAGCGAACTCGACCTCCAGGATCGTACGACGGCGTAATAAGTGATTAGAGAACGAATTCTGACCGTGCAAACTTTTGAGGTTACCTGAGTCGCACCAGCGCCAGCGAGTCAGCCGCTGGCCGTCCGTAACCGCCCGAAGCCCGGAGCCAGCAGAAGCCCGGCCGCAGCGAAGAAACGACGAGAAGCGGCGAGCAGCCGACAGCCGCCGGGCAGCGCGGCCGCTGCCGCCAACACCGCATCGGGCAAGGCGCATGCGCCGCCCGAGCCGTCGCTTCAACGCCAGCGGGGAGAAGAAAGGTGCCACCGGAAGATGCGTCGGGGGCGAGATCACGGGGCGAAATGAAAGAAAAGTGTGACGCGGACACGAGGGAGTCGGGCGCACGTGGGGGGGGGGGGGGCCACGGGGCCTGGGTGGCGCGGACGCGGGTTTTGTGTTCGCGCGTCGACGAGAGCGCACCCCGCGGCCAGAAAAGGAGGCTGGGGAGCGACCACCTTGCAGCAAGGACCGGCGTTCCTTCTTCTGCGCCGGACGCTCGCCCCGAGCACACCTCATCAGCAGAGTGCCAGCGCCCGATTCCCCGAGGAAGCAACGCCCAGAGGACGACGAGGCAACCCAAGAAGCCGGCGCAGGAGCCATCGGCCGTCAGCCCCGCCAGGAGAGCCCGGCGTAGGTACCGCCGCCCGCTGCATCAAGGCGGACGCGCCAGCGCCAGCGAGAGACGAGGCAGACAACGCCCGCCCAAGAGCCAGCCCACCTTCACCAGCACCGCCAGGGGAGCCTGGCGTAGGCACCGCCGCCCGCTGCATCAAGGCGGACGTGCCAGCGCCAGCGAGGGGCGAGGCAGACGGCGCCCGCCCGAGAGCCAGCCCACCTTCGCCAGCACCAAAGACCCGGCGGACCGACCTTGGGCCTGAGCGGCTCCAGCGGAGTAGCACCTCTGGGGCGCCTGTGCGGTGAGTCACCGATTGTGGGGGTCCTCCTCGCGGCGGAGAGTGCTCTTGCGGACGTGGGTGGCCGGTGCGCGCGCGGACGGCTACGTAGCCGAAGTATAGACGGACGCGGTCGTAAGAGTCGGGAGGTCGCGGTCGAGTCGCGCACGGGGATCAGCAGGCGAGAGCTGGACCGGGAGTTGTAACACCGCGCGCCGGTGTCGCGCCTTAGAGTAGGGCCGGCCAGCGGGCCGTAGGTATTGTAATTAGCTGTAGGAAAATAAAGAATAGTGCTCAAAACCACTGTATGGTATATCCCCCTTTTACTACCTTGTTCCCCCAGCGGTGCGAGAGCAGGCGTGCTCACCAGCCACCGGGCCGTGCCTTCCGCGGCGGCCCGCGGAACCCCATCCGAGTAAGAGTTCATGCTAAGCAGCAGAAAAGGCGAGTCCACCTGGCGCCCGCGGAAATAAAATTCGGTGGACTCGCGGTCGTAGCGCGCGCGAAGGGGAGGAAGGCTCCCCGCGGATCACTGAATCCGGCGCGGCGTTACACAGATACCCGTGCAAAGCGAGTGTTAAGTTCCTCCGGCATGAACCCGTACAAAGACCCACTCGCTCGTGGTAGCAAACCTAAGTTCTGCAACTCACGCCAGATTGTGCTGGAATTTTGAGCTTCGAACAGGTGATTATGAATTTATTCAATCCATGCCTGATCGATTTTCTCCTAAACATGTTTGCGGAGATCGAGGTAGTTCTCAAGGAATTACCTTCGTCCTGTTCGTCTGTACCGTCTGTACAGTGCCTCACTCTTGCGCTATAGGTCACGAAGCTTAACTCCAATCTAAGGAAGGTGATTTTTATTCGGATACGTCATCCGCGTCGTAGTGGAGAGTTGTAGTCAAAAAGAAGTCGGGTTGAGTTGTAGACGTGCCGTGACGTTAATGAAGTGCACAGTTAGTGTTGTGACGACGCCGCCGAGCGAGCTTCCCTCACATAGCTCGTGGGGAAGCCGCAGCCACCAATAGAATCTTGGGTCACTGACGAGTGAGCAAGACTACCTACGACCTCGCTTACTCTCTGGAGATTCAACGACAAGCGACGCAACCGACGCTGCTACAACAGGGACGAGCGATGCCATAGACGCCGCTCCCGGGACTAAGGACAAAGCCGACACCGCTTCAGGGCCGACAGGAGACGCTCTCCAAGTTGCCCTCTATAGAAGCAGCGAAATGCCGGCGCTGCATGGACCAGCAGGTAACTCCAGCAAGGCCGCACCTTCCCAGGGGCAGATTTCGCCGCCGCCTTCTCACCTGATGGACGGGACAGCCCTTGCTACCTTCAACGTACGGCGAGCCTGGGCGTACATGGGAGAGCCGCCATCCTCGCCTCCAGCGTCCGACGGAAAGAAACACTACACGTCAATCCCGCGGGTGAGGCATCACCCGTTCATCACCGATGAGTGGGCTTGGGAGGAAAGTCTCCAGCGCTTGTGCGGACTGGGAGACGAGTATCAACCGCACCGGTCGTGTACATCGCCTCGGAGGTTGGACCGCGGTTGTGCAAATGGTGATCGAGCGGATTTCTTGCGACTCGATAACGTGGTCGGAACGCCACTCGCCGCCGAGAGCAGATTAGTTAAGATCAATTGTAGTAATTAATTAAAGAATTATATTATTTATATTTTCGTAAAAGTGAGCCTTATTGTGTTTTCCCTTTTCTCCATTGTCATTATTAAGACGAGAGAAGCTAGTGCCGGTGCCTTCCCGCCGAGGCTAGCGGGACCTCCCCAAGACAAAAGTCTCCACCGGCTAGTCAGGAACAGCTCGCTTGGCGTCCAATACTTTATAAATTTCAGCGAGCACACCGTTGAACCGTCGTGAGGCGGAAGGGTCTCTCTTACAATTTGCAGCAAAGCGACGCATTACAACTAATAATTAATAATAATAAATTGTGACGGTGAAAATTGGCAAAGTGCCAAACCGAACACAACGCGAGTTCAACTCGCTTATCGAGTGACAGTTGGGGGAAGGCTCGTCTCCTTCCCCTTCTGCTGATTTAACACAGCTGCACCCGGCCGCGCTCACTGGACCACCGTAGTTTAGTTGATCCCTCCGGAGGCGGCGGTATCTGGCACCGAACAACGTGCGCGGACCGGCTCGACCTACTGGGCGAAAGGTAGGACGCGCGGGAGGATAAATCGCGTGGCAGGCGCCGGGAACGACTATCGGAAATAATACAACACGTTACAGTTAGATTTCTGCAAATTTATTGCTAGGCGCAAGCGGGATCGCGTGGAGTCGCCTGACCTCCTTACAAATAACAGGGTGCGACACGAGGCGGCGGTCTACCGTTGAGCGCGCACGCGGTACGGCGGCCGGGTCCCGGAAATATACTGCACCAGCTGTGGTGTATGCAGGGCGCGGGGCGCGGGGAGTGGCTCTCGCAAGCCGGCTCCTAGACCGCTGGTCGCCGTCAGGCGTTCACCTGTCAGAGCGGCGTCTCGCGTCAAATGTACGGAACGGTTGGGAGGCGCGTGGGACGCGCAGGACTCAGCCCGGGAGATAGGCGCGCGGGGCGCGCGGGGTTTGCACTCGCGATAGGCGTGCGGGGCGCAAGGGACTTACACTCGCGATACGCGCGCGGGGCGAAAATGACTCGCGAAGAGAGAGAGAGCGAGAGAGAAGCGCCGCTAGTGATCGGCGGTCATGGGGGGCGGATTATCTGCAGACTTACTCTGGGTGCGTTGAGGGCACTTCCTAGGGGGTACTCAACTTGAGTCTCTCACCATGATCCCTCAACGATCTGCCTGTGTTGTCTCTGCGTCTAACCGTGTGCCTCGGAGACAGAGATGGCTCGGCTCACCAACGGCTCCGGCTGGCGGCTTTATTGTCTCCCGAGTCGGACTTTCGAAGGTCTTCTCGGCTTCGGTTCGCGGGCGCCCTGTCAACGCCTCGGAGACGGGACCAGTGAGTCCTCCTTCGACCTGGATATGTGGTGCGGCGTCTTCCCTACGAACAGGTCAGGCGGCGGAAAAAGGCGGGAATGTCACGGAAAACTCGCGTAGGGTCCCGTCGTCTCCGGCCTCTCCGGCGGTACTACCCCGGCTGCTCCTTTTCCGAAATCGCGCGGTCAGCTCGGTCTCTAAACTGGCCCGCGCTTTGTTTACTGCCCGCGTGGAGTAAACATTGTCTCCCTTTGCGCTCCCGTATCCCGCGGCGGTCTCCGGCCCGACGCCCGTCATAACATTAATAAATAATTATTCTTTCTTGCATTAGTTTGTTATTTAACAACAGAAACTCTGACATTGATTGACTTTGCTGACTTATTACCAAATTTTATTACTTACGTAATCATAATAGATGTACAATTATCTATAACAAATCTTGATTGATATTGCAAAAAACAATTTATCCGAAAATAACATTTATTTTCTTAAAATTGTTAATATAGAATAATATAGAATACGGAGTGTTTCGTCTCAGTATTATCGACTGGACTCATCAGTAATGTCGGTAACCCCTGCCTTGGACCCTCCGTCGGGAAGAGCAATCCTGCCGGCTTATATAGGAAGCGAGAAGACGTCTAGGCGATTGCAGGGAAAGAATGGAGCTCGACGTCTGGCAGTGGTGCTAGGAGCCGCAGAATACCGCGCCACACACGGTTTTTTCTATTTCGCTCTCCGCCCTGGCCTGCATAAGCCGCTTCGAACTGCGAACGAGCTCTCCGACTATCAGCGCAGAGTCGCTCTGCACAGGCAATTTATTGAAAAGTCTTCGTTTTCAGCCATCCTTGGATCATCACGCATGCTCAGAATTCAGATATGGCTCGTACATGCTTGGGTTCAGTCATTATTCTGCAATCCAAATCAAGCGAGTACTGCCAGAGATGAATAGAGAGATCGCCGATACAATACAACCGACCCGCGCCAGTTTCGACGCGCCGTAGTAATACGTACCCTCGCGGATGAAATCGTAAGTCGGCCCATTTGAGGGGAAATGAGGGAAAACAAGGGAGAGGGAAGAATAGAGCGCGAGCAACGAATCGTGTCCACGAGGCCGGCGCTGTTTGTGTGCGTGACTGCGCGCAAGCTAGCTGTTTGTCTGCATTGGCACACCCGATAGTTACCGAAAGCCAACTCGCCTCCGATCGGATAGAAGGAGTGAGTGTGCGCTCACGTAGCCAGCGCTGTTTGCCTGCAGCTGTGTATGACGTACCGCCTGTATTGGTGAGTCTAATTGTTGGAGCCGATCAGCCGACTGTCGACATGCAGATTTGCGACACTCCACAAGCTTTCGTAGGCTTTAGCCACGACCTGCCCGTGACTGCTTTACTGCGGTGCAGAGGCCTAACCGTACAGCTCGAAATACGTTCGGTTGTCAACGAATTGAAAACACTAATTACACCTTTATTTAAACAATTTAAGATGCCTCAGTTAGTACTCGATCTGGAAATCGATACTGTATTTGTTTTTAATACAAACTGTTCAATTATCGCCCGTAAAATGCATTCGAAAGACGCATTTTACTCGTTTCGGCGCATGGCTTACGAGCCGCTCAACACACAAGGCTCAACCTTCTTAAAAGCGGATCGCCTGCAAAAGTGGTTGAGCGCGACTTCCGCACAGAAGAGTTAGTAGAGTCGGCTCTCACAGACGAGGAAGAGCTGTGCGAGCTGAGGCGCACATATATAGCGCCGGTGTGCACAGAGAAGTCCGGGTCAACGGTCCTCGATCCAGAGGAGTTGACCGATGAGGCACACCCGCTGTTTCGTCTGCGGGAATTGGGCGCCCTATTAGAATAACAGAGACCCGAACCTGAACTGGAGGCCCCAGTCATACCAACGACTGAGGGCACTCAGCCTCACGATAATCAGGTGTGCTCCGAGTCCTGCGATGACAGGATGCGCACACTGATTGAGGTAATAGCACAAATGTCGGCCCAAATCAGCGACCTGCAGCAAAAAATGGCGCTGCTGATGTGTGACGAAGCAGACGTAAGACTGCGGGAGTCACAGCAGCTCGCTGGGCAGAACAAGCCCCAAACTTCTGCTAGGCCAACAGTGGTCGCGTCTAGCACCAAGCTAGATTCAGATGGGGCATATTTGGGAATGGCACTGACACCGCACCAACAAAGCGGGTACGTTTCGATCTCCTCTGCCCGCTGAGGCCGCTTTGTTCAAGGACGAGGCATATCGGCCTCAACACAAGCGCGGGTTAGCTGCCGCAGCGATTGGGCCGATGAGGAAAGCCAAAGAAAGGCGAGGGGATGAATGAGATCCTGTCAACGTTAAGACAGATCTCCAAAAGTCTAAAGAAATACACTGAACGCAGTCCCCCAAGAGGGGGCAGACAAACCTGGCGTAAAAATTTCAAGCCAGGCAAAAGCGGCAAGCCCGACCGCAGCCGCAGCAGTAGCGCTGGGCCCAGCAGCATGAGACGCAGAAAACGGGTGTCTCCGGCTCCTCAAAACAAGAAAGGCGCGGAGTATAAAGGCAGCTGTTGCGGTTGCGGAGCGCCGAATCAGAAACAGCGCTCGCTAAACCGGTCCTAAGGGGTTTCCCCCTACGGTCACGAGGCTCGACTCCGAAAAGAACCGTAGAGTCGAGCAATCGCGAACCCACAAACGTCTGGCAGAGAGAAGGACTCTCTACCAACGGATCAAAAACGGAATGTTTGGCGCCGCACAAGCAAATGGGCGGATGCGCCGAGACCGTCGAGAGCAAGGCAGAGGCTCCGGCGACAGCTGCCATGCAGTTGCGTAACGCGGCTGCGATGGACTGCACCGTTGAGCCAATGTATCGGGACAAGGATTGGGCGAGCGTAGATCGAAGCGCTCGTCAACCTAACCACGTGGTGCCAGTCGCCAACAAGAGTGCGCCAGCGCACAAGGTCCACCTCTCAGGCACCAAGTCTCGAGATACTGCCTTGATCAGTCAAATAGATCAGAATAGCGAGACACGTTAGTGGCTGAGAGTAGAGATTGAAAGGTTTTTGTTGTGCGCGCTGTACGGCCCAGGGGCGTCACGCACAGTGGTGGGCCTGATCGGCGTCCGAATAGCGGCTGCCGTGAACCGCACTTTCGTTCCATGTTCCGGGAGTGGTGCGAAAGCAGTCGATGGACATTTTACGCCGATCGCGGGGAACACCTAGTTGACCTTCAAAATGGGTGGACTTACAAGGTTCCTTGAGGTAGCAGTAATGCCAGACTTAGATGCAGACTGCTACCTGGGCGTGAACTTTGTCAGAGAATTCAAAGCTGCAAATTTCAAAGATTCGAAAAAGAACGTAGACCTCGAGCTGGCTAGCATAAGAACGGCAGCCCGTGGCACGTTAGGGTTGGTAGGTTTAGCCGACATTACAAGAGATAAGCGCGCACAAGTGGAGAACCTTGTGTCGCGCGTAATTAGCCCCGGCTCAGCTGAATTAAGGTGTACCACTTGGATCGAGCACGCGATCGATGTAGGGATCGCGCGACCGATCAAGCAAAGGTACTACCCGGTCAACAAGAAAATCAAGGAGGAGATGCACAATGAGGTTCAGGAAATGCTCGATAATGGCGTAATCGAGCCCATCCATCGAGCAATGGTGATGCGTATCCATTACCATACATGGATAACGCGATATTACGCAAACTGCAAAAGGCCAGGTACATATCAACCTTGGACCTGAGCAGTGCGTATCACCAGATCCCGCTAGAGGAGCGATCCAGGCTAATAACGGCCTTTACCGTTCGCGGAAAGGGATTGTTCCAATTCCGCCGTCTGTCATATGAGTTGAGCCAAGCAGGCACCACCTTCACGCGTCTCATTGATAAAGTTATAGGTCCAAATCTGGAGCCATGGGCCTATGCTTATCTTGACGTTATTATTATTGTCACTGAGACGTTCGTTAGCTCGAGTTAGTGCTCCAGCGAGTGAAGGAAGCCGGCCTAACCATCAATCGCGACAAAAGTGTATTTTAATTAAATAGGGATGCATTTAGACCGGATGCAGAGAAAATAGCACCGATCGCGGTCTACCCAGCCCCTAAGAACCTCAAACAGTTACGGCGCTTCCTAGGCATGGCGTCGTGGTACCGGAAATTTTTGCACAATTTCGCAACGATCGCTACGCCTCTAACCCACCCGACCAAGGCGGGGACAAAATATGAATGGAGCGAAGAGCAGCAAATTGCATAAAGTTGTTCATCGCGTCCGTGCCGTTGCTAACACAAGTTGTGGAAGGCGCAGAACGAGTCCTCGAATATGCGAGCAGGACGATGAGCGCTGCTGAACGCAATTACAGCGTCACCGAAAGAGAATGTTTGGAGGTGATATTGGCGATCAGGAAGTTCAGGCCCTACCTGGAAGGGTACGCGTTGAAGGCGATTACAGACCACAGCAATTTGCGATGGCTGTGTAATCTGCAAAATCCGACTGGGCGGCTCTTACGGTGGGCCTTGGAACAAGGCTATAATTACTCCGTAGAGCATAGAAAGGGGGCATTGAACTATGTTCCTGACGCCCTATCTTGGATGTTCAAGGAGAGTGACGCAAAGATTTGCGCACTTTCCTGGGTCGAGGGAACTCAAGATGAGGTTCGCGATGTACAAGTGGATCCAAGCGATCATCCAAGAGAATCGTCGGGGGGCAGTAATATCAATACTGCCCCGATAACAAGTTAGAGGTCACGCTAGGGGACGACGCAGCATGGAAGCTGGTGATTCCGAAAGATAAACGAAGAGCTGTAATTCGCGAGTGTCACGATGAGCCTACGGCAGGGTTTATGGGCCGCAGAATAATCACGCGGCCAGCCCAAGT
This sequence comes from Sycophaga agraensis, assembly GCA_018906755.1. Lineage (NCBI taxonomy): Eukaryota > Metazoa > Arthropoda > Insecta > Hymenoptera > Pteromalidae > Sycophaga > Sycophaga agraensis. The sequence goes on along the minus strand of JACCIE010000072.1, from coordinate 897,562 downwards.
GTTCGCTGGGGACATAATGGACCCCCTACCCCGCAGCAACCGGGGATACGAGTACATCCTTCTATTGCAGGACCTGTTTACGCGGTTCGTGGAGATCGAGCCGATAAGAGCGGCGAACGCAAAAACAGTGCTAGACAAGCTAATAAAGCTTGTGCTGCTGCGATACGGCGCGCCGAAGGTGTTCTTGTCCGACAATGGCACGAAATTTGAAAACCATGTCATCAACGAACTCCTAGTGGGACAGGGAATACGTCACGAGACGACACCCCCTTACCATCCCCAAGCTAATCCCGTCGAAAGGGCGCACAATCAAAACGATGATTGCGGCCTTCGTCGACGAGAAACATAGGACTTAGGACGAACACATCCTGGAGCTGGCTTTGTTATAAATGCAGCGAAGCGAAGCTCCACAGGGAGTCTTATGGCAGGGAGTTAGCTGACCCCAACTCCTGCAGGAGAGTACAAGAAACACTCTCTCTGATAAAGCTATATGACAAGACCAGGTTGGTCTGGTTACAGCGCCTGAATAGACGACGATCTGCGTAAAGATGCGGCAAACAACGCACGCGCAGCCTCGAGTCAGCAGGTGCAATATTACGACATTGGTCGCCGTGCGCCAGATCTTGCTCGAGGAGATTTTATGTGGAAGAAAAACAGGGTACTCTCCTCATCTGCGCAGGGTGTAGCGGCGAAACTGGCGCCGAAGTTCTGCGGCTCGTACGTAGTGACGAAGGTCCTAGGGACCAATACGTACGAGCTCACGTCTTGGAAAATGGGAACGCCCAAAATGCAAGCGGGCCCACTGCGTTGGGCCAGAATGACGCAGCGCCTGCTGAAGAGAACAGTGTACCACTGCTACCGGCAGTGGATAAGCGCCGAGCGCGATGGAGTGCTAGGTGCTGACCTGGAGCTGCGGCGACCCAAGGGGCCAGAGCACAGCGCTTCCGCTGAGGCAGTAATGTTGGGGCCCCCAACCCTGCTTAGTGAACCCTGGACCGACGTCCATGACGAGCCCAGTGAGTAGTTTCTAGAAGAAAAGATTGCGGACCTCCGCCTCATGCTGGAGGAGACCAGAGCCGCGTCCCGTCGGGCAGACTCGCTAGAGGAGCAGTGCGACGCTGCCCAGCGAGACTGCTCGCAGATTACGGAGAGGCGGCCATGAGCAGCCAGGCGAAGGAAGCCAGACTCGAGAGAAGGAAGGAAGAGCGGCAGGCGGTGGCCGAGTTCCGTCTGAAGCGCACCGCTCTCTAGAAGAGAAGGAAGGAAGAGCGGGCACAGGCGGAGGCCGAGTGAAGCCGTTCGAAAAGGCTGGCGGAGTACAGGGCCAACCTAGAAAAGCAGCAAGCGGCGGAGGCCTTGTGCAAAGCCAAACAAGCGGAAGCTAACCTGGCCCAGCTCCGGTCCAACCCTCCGTTAGGGAGTTTGGCTACGGCCTCGGGGGTGACAACGAACCAGAAGGTATGTTACGTCTGTAAACACCCCCGGGTTTCGCAGTCGAAGCGGTGCCCCAACCGAGTCAACCATAGGCTCTCCCACTGAGGATAAGAAATGTTGTTTTTTTTTAATGCTTTTTGATGTTGTTTCACTTCTTTGTTTTATATTGGGTCAGCAAATCAATAAAGGTTATGAGTGAAGAATTTTGTTTGCCTTATTTTCCTAAATCCCACCTTACCTAGCCCCTCCACAGGTGTTTCCGGACAGCCGCTGGTCAGTTGGCTAGGGAAGCAGAGCAGCTGATCCCGTGGGGATAACGGCGTCTAGGGGGGGGATATAGCGGGCGCCAAACGATGGGCCCGTCAAGGTCAACGTACCAATAGGTTAAGTAGGTTGGGGAATGGTTTCCTGGGAAAGCGGAGCAGGAAATAATAGTTTTTTTTTAAAACTTCGCGCGCGAAAGTCAGCGAAGAACGCTCCGAGAATTTCCTGTTCCTAGAAAAAGGAGATCGAGGGGGAGAACTGCGCCGACGTCGAATCTCCAGGAAGGGGTCGGCGCCCATCCGGATGAAGTCCAGATCCGGATATTCTCCAGGATACGGCCCCAGAGGCCGGGAGCGTGACCCGAAAAAGGTACCCACGAGGACCCGCCGTGCTACACGCGCCCGCACGAAAAAGCCCAAGTAGAGTATTAAATTAATTTATAATAACACTGCAAAGCCGGCGAGTGAGAGAGAGAGAAAACGCTTCTCTCTCACTCTTGTTTATATCAGCGACGTCGCACGGGCGAGCGGGAGACTGAGAGATATAACCTCTCTCTCACTAACAAGAATAGCGGGCACACGAAGTGCTACGCGCACCCTACGGCATAATTCCCCACGAGCGCTGCGGTCGCCGCGAAAGGGCGCGCAATTCAAATGATTCTCCAGCTAATTAAAGTGTAAATTTAAACAAGTATCTTTGTGTGAGTTTATTATTTGCCGCGTCGGCGTCGGGAGTCCCTACTCCCTTGTGACCAAGGCGGTTCAAAGGACCTAAGACACTACCCCATTGCACGTGAAAGAGGGCAACACAATGTGTGTCGCTCACATTGTACACGAACGGATCGGAGATTTTCTTCCCGGATCTCCCCGTTACAACATATATGTACATTTTGCATATTCGAAACGAGTTACACGTCATTCACATTTTGAGGGCGATTATTTCTATTATTCTATTAAAATCACGTCGCAGTATCGATCCTCAGATCGAGTATTGACTGAGGTATCTTAAATTGTTTAAATAAAGGCGAAGTAAGTATTTTTAATTTATTGATAACCGAGCGCATTTCGGGCTGTACGGCGGCCTGTAAGCCATGCGCCGAAACGAGTAAAATGCATCTTTTGAGTGCATTTTACGGGCAACAATTGAACTGTTTGTATTAAAAACAAATACAGTATCGTTTTCCAGATCGAGTACTGACTGAGGAATCTTCAATTGTTTAAATAAAGGTGTAATTAGTGTTTTTAATTCGTTGACAACCGAACGTATTTCGGGCTGTACGGTTAGGCCTCTGCGTCGCAGTAAAGCAGTCACGGGCAGGTCGCGGCTGAAGTCTACAAAAGCTCGCGGAGAGTCGCAAATCCGCATGTCGGCAGTCGGCTGATCGGCTTCAACAATTGACTCACTAATACAGGCGATACGTCATACACAGCTGCAGCAAACAGCGCCAGCTACATGAGCGCGTTTCTTTGCGCGCACTCACTCTTTCTATCCGATCGAAGCCGAGTTGGCTTTCGGTAAAGATCGGGTGTACCAATACATACACAACAGCACGCTCGCGCGTAGTCACGCACACAAACAGCGCCGGCCTCATGGACACGATTCGTCGCTCGCGGTCCACTCTTCCCTCTCCCTTGTTTCCCCTCATTTCCCCTCAAATGTACCGGCATACGATTTCAGCCGCGAGGGTGCGTATTACTACGGCGCGTCGAAACTGGCGCAGGTCGGTTGTATTGTATCGACGATCTCTCTATTCATCTCTGGTACTGCTCAATTCTGTTATCCAGAGGGAGCTTTATTATTTTACAATCTAACCTTAAAGTTTGAAGTATGAACGAAGATCACAAAATGTTTCAATGATAAAATAGTCAAATAATTTTTGAATACTCAAATCGATTTACATAAAACCGTCTTCTGAAAAAATTTAAAGGAGAGCGTAAAATCTATCGATTATGTCTGTGTTTAGGTTTTTCAATTGCAATAACAATATTTTAAGTAGTCGTAATGTTTTGTGTTCAAGGTAAAATAAATATGATTTTTAGTAGCATAAAATCAAACGTACAATCATACATAATATTAATTATCTTAATTTTTTATAGAAATGTTTTTAGATACTGTGAAGAACAGCGTGCTTTGCTCAGAACGAAATCTCTTAAAAAATTAGGTTTACCTTTACCTCCAAAACGACCATTAAGCCCTTATTTTAGATTTGTGCAAATGGCCAGACCCACATTATTAAAAAATCAACCTGATTATTCACCTACTGATTTAATTAAAGCAGCTGCCGAACAATGGAATACATATGATCCAGAAAAGAAAAAAGAGTTGCAAAAATTGTATCTTTCAGAATTGGAGTCCTATTTGTTAAATATTAAAAAGTATAAAGAATCAATTACACCAGAACAACAAACTCTTATTGAAATTTCTAAGAAAAAACAAAAAGAAGCTAAAGAGCATACACGAATTCTTGAAGTAAATATTTGTAGCCAAATACTTTTGAGTTTTTCCATTTCAATATTGCATACTATTTAATATTTTTCAGAAAAAAGAACAATTAGGTAAGCCAAAGAAACCTCTTACAGGTTTTTTATTATTCATGTTGGAAAGAAAAATAACCAAAGATAAAAATGTAAAACTTTGTGTAAGTTATCATTAAATTTAAAATTTACATTAATATGTGTATAAAAACATTATAAAAATCAATTTAATTGTTTAGGACTGGTTGAAAACAATAGCGAAAGAATGGAAGAGTATTTCTAATGAAGACAGAAAAAAGTATAATGAAATAAGTAAAATTAAGTTTGAGCAATACAGGATTGATTTAAGACAATGGGAAGAAAACATGATAAGAGAAGGACATACTGATGTAGTCAGAAAAAATGATCTTTATAGTTATTCAAAAGAAAAAAAATCAAAAAAAAGCAATGTATAATTTGCATAAAGCAATGTATAGAGCATTCTTTTTTAATTGATTTTTAATAACCTAATTGTGAGATTAAATTATACTATATCAACACATTTATATAATAAAATTAAATATTTTTTCTAAACTGCTAAATTTTAATATATTTTTACTAAGTCGTTTTTTATTTATACAAAGTAATTTTTATACATGTATTCAACATCATTATAAAAATGTTATAGTACTTAAATTAAAAAAACAAGTAGATATAACCCAGTTGAACAACACAAAACTTACTAAGTAGAGTGCTAAATCTTTATAAACTGTACTACAAAAAGATATTATATTATTTAAAAAATGCACTACTTGAGGTTTGATATTCACTAAAATTAATGCAGCTACTAAAAAATTATTATCTTGAGTTTTTCCAGACCAGTTTTTTAAAAATAATTTTGTTATCACCATAACAATGAATGGTGTAAAAATCCCCTATAAGCAAAACAACTATTAGAAATAGGGTATATGGAATACATTTCTAAAAAAATATCATTACCTTGTGAAATGAAATGTCAATATTTGCTATTAATAATATGTTTATAAATATAGCTAGAAAAATACAAGACGAATGACCAAACAGTAAATCTGTTATAAAAGACTGCTGTGATTGTTCACAAGATAGTTGATTCATCATAGTAATTAATGAATTAGATTCTGTGACATCCCAGCTTATTTCATCTCTTTTTCCAGAGAAACGATGATCAATATGATTGGGAGCATTTTGACTTATTAATTTCTGAATTTGTACACTTTCTTCAAAAAATTTGAGTTCTGGAATATATAAGTTATTAATTTGAATCAATTATAATTAATATACATAAATTTCAATCTTTTTTTGATAAATCAGTTATAATTTAAAAATATCAATGATAATAATAAATTGACAATTTTCAAATTTAATTTATATATAATTAAATATTAAATATTTTACCGTCTTCTACAACATTTTGATGTTTTTCTCTTAATATTGCTTTATTACTGTTTATTGCAGTAATATTGGTATCTACATTGCAGTCATTGTAACCTTCTGTTTTGAGAAAAGTTGTACTATTTTTAGATTTCTCTGAAAGAATACAAACAGTTATAGTTTTAGTAATAAATAAAAATTAAGGTTACAATTGACAAAATTTCAAATACCAATTTAAATGGAAGTACATGCTAAAATTATTGCAAACAAATTTAAAAACAAGCTTACCATCTAATAATCCTTCCGTTTTACATTTTCCAGTAATTTTTTGGAGTCTTTTTTCTGAATTTTCTAAAATTCGTTTTCTTCTAGCCTCACGTCTAGCAGCTTCAGCCATCATAAATTTAAAAAATTGAGACTCCTTGAAACTTTAAAATATAGCTAGAATGTGATTAAATAGTATATGAATATGTTTATATTTCATTAATTATACATTTTCATGAGAGAAATTTAAGTATGAGTATGTTTATATACTGTCTCATAAATAGAATTGTCAAAATAACTCATAGAAAAAAATCAGACAACAAAATAGGCTGATTCTGTATGCTATAATGCTTAAATCTATTTCATGTTTTAGACAGCCCGCTGCCCGATGTTTCTATAAATCTATACTACGTGATTATACGTCTATTTATACAATTAAAAAAGTGAGTACACGAAGTTCTAGACATGGTAGCTCCTGGTGGCTCCTGGTGGCCAGGGGGGGTCAACTCAATGTTAAAACAGTGGCTAATTTTTGACGGCGAGGAATACTTCAGGGGGCGCCAGCATCGACTATATATAGATATAGCAAGTATGTATAACAGCGTAAAGAGAAGCGCTGGTATCAACTACATTTAGATATAGCGGACGTGTATTAAATTTTATAAATAATAATTAATATATTTCTATTATGTAAAAACAATCATTTTATTTAATTTTTCTAATAAAATAAACAAATTTCACATAGTGTAATATATAAATCTATATAATATATTTTATACAAAAATGTTTTAATATAAATATATAAATACTAAATACAAATTAAAGTTTCGTTCAAATAAAAACATACAAATAATTGTATACCTGTTATTTAAAAAATATATCTTTATATACGAGTTTAATAGCACACAGAATCTGAAAAAATTCAGTAATATAACAATTTGATATTTAATATAAATAAAATAATATTAAATGATTAAGAATACTTTCTCTCTGCGTTTTTTGGGCTTAAGACCAACGTGAAATCACAGCCGCATTAAAAATATTGTGTTTATAACAATATAACATACAAGAATATAGGATAATATAAAAGAAACAGAATAAAAATTACAGCATCCAAATATTATATGTATGCCAATATTAAAGCATAGAACGAAATACATGCATGCAATCTACTTGCAACAAAATAAAAGTTACTATATTAAATTAACAAAAAATTGTGGGTATTATAAAATTTATCTATTTTTTTTGTACAGCGATTTTTTATATTTTCTGTTGTAGCTAACGTGAATAAACTTCTAAAAGTGATCAAAACCTTACTAAATTCCTCGAGTTTTGACAAATTCTTTCTACTTTTGCAATATTGATTCCAGGAAATAGCTATACAAATTAGGGTAGTATTAAGGTTGAAGTAGAAATAGTTCAAATAAGGCGCTACAGCATAGGTTTAGTTCTCCCTCTCCATCTTTTCTATCTCACTATCTCTTTCTAATTGAGGCGAATGTGGTGCACCCTCGAATTCGTAGATTTTAGCCACTTGTCCTATATGAGTTGACCCCCCTACTGGTGGCTCCCAGGAGACTGACGTCTGACATTCCATGTTATTCTATGGCGACGTTTCGGAGTAGTTATGGCTATCTCCGCCAGTGCGCGCTGTCGATTTCTGATGCTTGTACGCAGGACGGTACAAATGTGACGAACACGAAAAAGTAACGAATGCGCAGAAGCGATGACAGCCGAGCACGACCGAGCACGGCTGAGTTTAAAATAACTACATTGACGTTGAGAACCACCCGTATAGTTGCAGTAATGCAGGAATCGCATATAAACGGAGAAGGTGGGTTTATTATTTTCACAAAGTTCGCGTACAATTATATGACTCGAATGCTATTTTCGATTTCTGCAGAGTACGTAATCTACTTACCGACTCAACAACAAATCATTATAATAATCATTATAATAATGGTATAATAATTCTCTGGTAACGCTCAATGCGATAACAATAATTACTTTGAACAATTTATATTTTCTAATCTTTTGATGCGTGCGGGCATGCGTAAGGGCCGTGAGACTTGAGAGTTGTGCACTCTGAAATATCAATGTAACCCCCAAATCTTCCGTGTCCTCTTGTATACTCTTTGAACCCCACCACTGGCCCGCTCGTTCGTCAACAGCGGCCGCCGCGCCGCCCAGGCTTCCCATTCCACTGCCCCCTTCCACCGATTTGTTTCCGGAATTCATTAGACATTTATCAAAAACAGCGGCTTCCCCGCGCGGAGCCGACTGGTGCGAAACCGTGCCAGGCGGCGAACTCCGGTGACCCGCCCGGGTTGAGGCAAGGGCCCCTTGTGTGGCCTGGTACGATTTCTCCAGGTGCCGACATCGTGCGAGTGGCGAGGTGGAGGGTCTCTAGTGCGGCTCGGTTACGCTTCACGGGCAGTGTCGACCGCCAGGATGTATTTGGCGCTGCGCGCCTGACGGGAGTTAGCGTCCGAGTGGGGATAAAGAGCTATTTTCCCTGTTCCCTGTGTTCTCCCTCGAGATGTGTTCTCCCGAGAGATGCTGGTGTTCCGCGCCCCTCTGAGGCTCGTCGGCCTCGAGGTGGAAGCACCACGTCAGTGTTTTGAGAGTTTTTCGAAAGCACAAAAGAGAGCAAGCGAAAATATCGTGTGTCTTGATTACGATCATCAGAGCATTACAAGTCTTATCGCAATCACCGTCCCGGACGGTCGCTGGCACAAACTATTCAAACTATTCATTCAAAATCTATCATATTTAGCCCTTTCCAGGATTCTCAATCCCAGTCAAATGCCAAAGTCAGCACGATCCACCACGATAGCGACTCCAGCTCGACTACAACCATGGATGATGAGGGCTACAAAAAACCAAAGAAGACAAAGAAAAGGATGAGAACCGAAAAAGAAGACGAGGCCACGTTCCCTAAACTTAATAACATTAAAAATAATAATATAAATAACCTCACAAACGTAGAAAAAAGCGAACGTGAATTTAAAAGAACAACGAAAATTCTCCCATTCAACGTACTTCTAAAAGAAAAATTCTTCCAAGAACTAAGCAAAATTATCACAAAGAACTGCTCATTCTTCCCCGTTATAATCAATAAACCACACAAGAACTCTCAATTCACGTCGCGAACCTAAACGATTATAGAACACTATAAAAGGCATTAGAAGAAGGCTGTTATCGACAAACAAGGAAGAGGACAAATACAGAGGAGGGATAAATAAATTTGTAAATTCTTGGTATTATTGTATATGCGTGAAGTTTACTTCCGACTCTGGCCAAGCCAATAATCAATCTGCCGCGCCGGCCGACGCGCTCCGCTCCCTGAGCCGCCAGTCTGAGCCGCCACCACTCGGCGCGCCGCTACCGAACCTATCTACTGGCGCGCTCCCCACTCCACCGTCGGCAGCGGTTCCCGCTTTCTCGCGGGGAAACTCGCGGCTTTGTTATCGCGCGCTGTTTCTCGGAACTCAAATTACCGATCGGGGCGAGAATCACGAGCTTGGCGATCGCTTCCGACTGTGGCCCCAGGGTCGTGTGCACCCGACCCTGTGCACACCGATCTCCGTAACCCAGGAGCTTCCTCATACGACCCTCGGCTCCGGTCCGAGGCTCCCTAGGAGTCGCCACGGTCTCGCTTAGGCGAAACGCCTACGCGAACCGGCTCGGATTACGTGCCACGGGCACCTCCTCCCAGCCCGTGTACGTCGATCCAGCCTCCCTCCGAATCGCCGCCCTCGCTAGCCAAATAGCAGTACATCCGTATAAAATTTAAACCTCCCCCGTACTTAGTCACGGTCTAAAACAAACCTCTACATCATCCGGATTTTTATTCTTTTTAAATACTATGTATTTCTTTTACATTATATTCGCGGGCCTTTAAAGACCCGGAGCGCCGCACAGGTTTGTTATTGTTTTTTTGTTGCCCGCTCCGGCTCGGCTAGCCGACTCCGAGCGTCGCCGCTCGCTCCGAAAGGCGTACATGTGACTGTACACTCACATGTACGCGCGTATACATACAATACGCTGATCTTGTCCGCTACAAAGGCAATTATCAATTTTATACATTCAAAGATCCACTAAGCCCCCCGCCAAATAAAATAATAATAAAACACCTCCCAATCTCTATCACGCCTGAGGAGGTAAAGGAATATCTAACAAATTAAAATTTCAAAATCATTAGTGTAACACAATTAAGAAAACCAGGTAGGGCAGCAGGACAGCCACATCCAATACATTCAGTAACATTTAAAAATACCCCAAATTCAAAATTTGCGACTATTGCATTCATAGAAATGACAGAGCAAATGACGGACAAGGTAGAGCACTACTAATCCGAAATACAATAATCATCATGAACCCCCATAACCTCAAAAACATAGAAACCAGATCAGTCTGCCGTCGCTCTCGGGGCGGAGAGTTTCGACGCGGGATGGTTAGGGAGTTTCGGACGAACGGGGAGGTTATGAAAATAACTCGAAGACTCGTAATTAAATATATATAATGACTCGCGATCGACCGAGCAGAGGTTTTTATTCGAGGTTTTCGGAAACTACGCGGGCAACCGTTCGACTATCGGGTCGCGGCGAGGCAGCGAAGGAGGACCTGAGGTCTCAGGCGCAACCCGTGACAGGCAGGACGTCCCCTGAGCGGGGAGTCGCGGGGCCTATCCCTATTGTGCACGAGCGGACGATCGTCCGCCCTGAGCGAAGGTGTAACGGGCTCCTTATGCCTGTGCAGAGTGCACTGGGCGGGAGCGAGCGCCTAGCTCGAGGTCAGGCTTCGTTGCCGGGTGGAGCTCGACTCCTTCCTGCGTCCGCGAGTCTCAGCGATCCCTGCCGTCGCAAGTGCCCCCACTCTCGCGGGCTTCCCGCGGGTGACGCGGATTGGTCAAGGCGCGGCAACCGCGATGCCGCTTTGCGCGCTCTATATCCCGCTGTTGCCGAATCTTACGGGAGGAAAAGGCGCCCGAGACCGCGCGTACATCAAGTCAAAATCAAAACACGCAGTCAGGAAATAGCTATCGTCTCAACCTACAACTCCCCATCAACTAAATTTAGCAAAAACGACTACTTAAAAATATTCAATCAAGCCCACACCATCATTGCTAGGGGAGATAGCAAAATAGATTTGGCAATAGATAAACTCACAATTTCAATAAAAAACGCTCTAAAAGCTTCGGTCATCTGATCAAATCTCAAATTCAAACATCTGATCATCCCACCAGAGACCCACCACTCCCAAAAGAAATACTTCAGCTTATTAAAGAAAGCAATAAATCAAAATCAAAAAATCACAAAAGCCCGAACGTAATAAACAGAAATCGCATAAACCAACTCCAAAAAAAGATAGCTGAAGAAATAGCCGGGCACAAATGCAATACATGGAATGAAACAGTCTCCAAACTAAATATAAAAGATCACTCCATTTGGAGAATGATCAACGTCCTAACCAAAACTACCACCTCCATCCCCCCACTAAAAAATAGCAATAACGAATTAAAATACTTCTCTCAGAAAGGTAAAGCCAATCACCTAGCAGATAAATTCGCGAAAACATTCACCCCGCACAATAACCCAAGTAACGAAGAATTTATTCGCAAAATTAACGAACTCGTAAAAACCTACTTCGCAAAAGAGTGCAAGGATAACCCCCCAACAATAAAACCATCGGAAATCAAATCCTACATAACAAACACAAAAAACAATAAAGCCCCAGGACCAGATGAAATAACAAACTACGTGTTGAAGAAACTATCAGATGAGATCATAAATACACTTTCTGGTATATTTATCGCTTGCCTAAATACAAAAAACTTCCCTAAACGCTGAAAACAAGCAATAATACTAGTCTCCCAAAAACCAGACAAAGACCCACACCTAGTAACCAGTTATAGTCCCATTAGCCTCCTAAACACCAAACCTAAATCTAAAACACCTAAACGCACACATAAAAACCCATAACCTCATAAGGACAGAGCATTTAGACACGGATACTCAACACAGCACCAAATACTCAGGCTCACAGAGCACATCACCAAATATAGAAACTGGAAACAAAACACATTTTTAAATAAACAGACTCCTAAGAAAACTAATACAACCAAAAATACCGAACTGGATAATCCACATACTAAAAACATACTTAACCGATAAATCCTTTACCGTAAAAGTAAACAATACCCAATCAGATGAAAAAAGAATGGAAGTAGGAGTTCCTGAAGGCAGCTTGATCGAACCAACCGCGTTTAACCTACACATACACGAGATCCCACGCACACCCCAGATCAACATTGGAATATACGCGGATGACACAGTACTCTGCACCTCCTCAACCAGCAGCAAACTGATAGTAAAAAGGCCAAATGAAGCCCTAAAAGTAGTTATGTAGTGAGGCGAAAAATGGAGAACTAACATAAATCCAACTAAATCTGAATCAATTCTCTTCGGTTCGCGTAGAACAAAACAGGAAATTAAACCCACCATAAACGACAAAACATAATAAACTGGAAACCCCGTGTGAAATACCTATAGAAGTTACTCTAGACGGCAATTTAAAATAACATATACATACCACAAACGTATCAAGCCAGGAGCGATCACCAAACTTCTCCCACAATTAAAAAATCATTCAAGCCTGGATGTAAACAATGAAATTCTAATCTATAAAATGCTAATCAGATCTATCCTAACCTATGCAGCCACCACATGGGGAGGCACGGCAAAAACAAATCTACAAAATTACACAATTCAAACAATACAAAATCGCGTACTAAAAACCATCACCAATGCGCCAAGATAAACCAAAATATGAAGAAGAAGAATGCACACAGAATTAAGAATAGAATATATTAACAAGTATATTAAAACAGCAGCCAACGATTTTTACAATAGAGCACAAGAATCATCACATATACTAATCAAAAATCTAGGAAAATATGATTACGACCCAAAAAAACAAATACAAAAGACCAAGAGATTTCCTGACAATTTAATAATAGTTAACAATAATTAAAAATATGCAAAATGAATAAAAACTAACAAATATGAACACAAAGCAAATTATCAATCACAAAACAAACAGCAAAAACTTAAAACAATTTTAAAACTGAAACTGATAACACCGCCACGAGCAGAAAATCAGGAACATTAACAGCATGTTTTCTTTCCAGGCGTCCCTAAACCAACAAATCTTAACTTCCTTCCTTGTCACAAAAAAACTAACCAGATTTACTTGCAGCTAAATTAAAAGAAGTGTTAATCCTAGTCATTACTTTTTCCCTCAGCAAAGGTTTTTTTCAAAATGCCGTTCCCAAACTACCAAGTCTCCATTCTAACCACGATCGTGTGAATACGTTCACTACAAACAATGCACCTCACCCCCTTCCCAAGACCTTCCCAATCCCTAGAGAGGTAACCGTTGAACTCTTTATTCTCCCAGCTATATGAAAGACCAAAGAGATCGAGAAAAGCTCGTATGGCTGTACCTCACAGGAGGGGGCGTAGGAGGGGCGCTTCCTATTCCTCCCTTTCTCTTTCCCTTTCCCTTATCGTGTGTCTTCGAGAGTTTACAGCGAGAATCGAGAAAGCATCGCTTTTCGCCAAGAGTTCACAGCTCTTGCAAAGAGAACAAAACCCTGTCAATTTCGGCACATTTTTAGATACTTGTTTAAATAATGTTTTAATAATTTAATTTAATTATTTAATACATTTTAAATCATTTTCAAATAATTTATTAAATTATTAATTTATTTTTAAAAAGGTAAATTCCTTTTGGTTCCAATTTTCAAATTAAATTGTGACACGTCGTGCCTGGCTTGCAATGTTGCCAGGTAGGGACCTTCCCCGGTTTCGCCCACGGATTTGCCAAATTTCTAATACTTTTGGGCGGCAAACAAGTCGATCCCGGCAAGCTCAACACGAGCTACCCTCTCAAAAGGGATTCCAAAAGGGCAGGATAGGGGAAATCGAGGAAGCGGCCTCAGTACAAATACTCTGTAATTCGATAAACAGTTGCGCTCTTTATTACCTACATTTACTTTACAATTTACGACCCACTGACCAGCCCTATGCTATGGCCCTGTGGATTGTCCCCTCCTTCTCCTGAACGGCTTTCGGGAGGTTCTGCACAATCCCCGATGCGGACTGTCCCAATCGGCCTTTTTTCGTCGCGTATCGTGTGCCTGTCTCGGTACCCACCCCGCTGCGGTAATGGGGGAAGCTCTACGTGGGCCGGCGCTCCGACCCAGACTAAACATACGGAAAGTCACGATTTCTTATCTTCCGGGAGCGCGGCCCCGCAGGGAGCCCGCGCGGAATAAACGCTCGTGCGCAAGGCTCTCTGATCGAACGGTATCAAATTCTATTAATAATATTTAAGTTGCAAAAACGTATGATTGATTTTTCACGCCCCCTGGTGGCTTCCATGCTGTCAACTAGTTGATAAGTAGCTGCTAAAAGCGCTACTGTACGTAGCGCGGTGGTCGGTTTGAATCTGGTATTTCCTACGCCGATTTTATCTGAAATAGAATAATAGAGGATCTATTTCTTAATATCCGAGAGTTCATTTGAAGGATTCCCCAAAGGAAACAAAGTGCCGCGCACTGCAGTTGTTAATGGTAATGAACAATGGAAAAAATCAGGTTAACAAAATAAATCAAATTGAAATATTGCACTCATTAAAAAATCAAAGAATGGAATTTGGATTATCTTGACCTTGGTGGAGGCTACAAGGATAACCTTTCGATAGTTAACTTTTCTGCGATAAAATCGGATCACTCGGATAAGTTTCGCGATATAAAAATACGAATAGAACCTTGGTTTAAGAATGTTAAAACAAATGTTTTGTAAATTTGAAACAATACCTTTGAATGATCGCCGGCTATGTGATGTAACCAGAATGAATTAAATCGACATGAGGTATACATTGAAGTTTAGAATAGTTAGAAATCGAATTATGTCGAGAAACTTAGTGGGAGGAGAACTTTAGTATCGTTTCTTTCAGACTAATAGAGATGTCAGATTAGTCGTTGTGTTTGCACGTAAAAACTAGTGTTTAATCTTTTCTGGCACAAGATTAAGACTCAGAAAATTGAAACAAGAATCCACCTTAAATCAGTAATTGACTACGAAAAAAAATTTTAATTCTCATTAAATACAATAATATTAAATTCTTATGCCGTTTATTGCTGAAAATATACGGAAAATAAATATGCTGGGTTAATCAAATTAATAAAACATATTTGAAGATCTAAATATCCGATACTTCGAAAAAGCTTAAAACTAACTATGTAACTTATTGTACGCGTATCATCATCGGCGGATCATCTGTGACGACAAAAGTTTCATAACTTTTATTATAAAACTTATTATAATTGAGATAAAATGAAGGAGAATCTTCCTGTGACTATCTAGACTCACATCAGCGTTTGATTAATACCGTGACATTTTCTAAGTAGGAATACAACATCTTCTATGAAACAAAGTGAAAAATAATATTTCAAAGACGCTTAAAAGTCACTTAACTAACTATGAATATTACAAAATAAGAAGAAAATAAGTGGTAAAATCTGTTGCTGAAAGATATGTATTCCAGTATGCATCTTGATATGCATTTAACACAGTAGCTTTTATCAATTTGAATTTAACAATCAGAATTTGAATATAAATATCTTAGTTGTACGAATTCTTTATCGTTACGAAAATCTATATAAGAAAATAAACGGAGTACTGCATGTAAAATGATTTCATTTTTTAAATTTATTTCTGTATTACCATACCAGCCAATACATTACGGACTATTTTCCAGCTCGCTAGAATGTACCGACGGGATAAGCTAGCATGGGGAATTTCGATCGCCTTGCTGCTCAAGTCGGGATGCGTACTAACGCTTTGGGGTGCGTCAGCCCAGCATAGGGCACTTTATTTCTACTAAGGTCGATTTCGTTGGTTAAATCCTCGTTTAACCTGATTATTACATGATTGATGAATAGAAACACACATCCCAAAATACCGAGGCCATAATCTTTCTATTTGATTATTGTGCTTTCGGGCGCTTTGGACGAGATTCGCCAGTTGCTGTTCACTCAGATGACGACCGTTTTCATTTCGGAGTGAATTGATGGATCTATATTTCATATATATATTGTCACATATCAAAGCAAAAATTCCGATTTATTAACTTAAAATATACAGTCAAATACTGCTCAGAATCATCAACACGTTGCTGTTTTTGGTCATGTCTTACTTTTTATGTTTTTTCTGATAGTGGTTAAAATTTAAAAGATTTTGACCATATCGTTTTTGCAATATGGTTATTAAAAGTGCAAACGTATGACATGCAGTGCATAGATCGAAATTTTTAAAAGTAATACTTTATTACAATGATTAGAAAGAAGTTTGTAACAAATAGTGTATCAAAATTTGAAGGAAAAATGTTATAGTAAAATAACAACTTCAATTAATATCTTTAGTTATAAAATAATTACACATAATGGTCTGTTATCTTGGAAAGTCCAAGGCAAAACATTAAAATAGTCTCAAAGGAACCTTTTTTCTTTTAATGATTGCAGCATATTGTTACTTTATAGTTCCGTAATTAATACAGGTTTTACACGTACTAAAAATTGCTAAAAGCGGTCACTTTTTGTACAAGTTATCACGTTCAAACAATGCCTGCGTATACCGTTAGAAGAAAAGATATGCTTCTATGGGTGCAAGGTCTTATAAAACCTTGAATCTGAATCGAGAGTCCAAATGAATAGTATCTTACAAGACTTGCTCTTTTATTATATATGTATATATTTGTATCATATTCTTGAAATTTAACTGCACAAAATACTTTACCGATTATTAGAAACGCGAAAAGTTGTAACAAAAAGAATTTATTAATTTATTCGTTGAAATAATTTATTGTAATTGTATTTTATTACAGTAAAATATCTATACAATCTTGCGTAAAGAAATCAGATGTTAGTTTTTTATTACTATTTTTCAACATAGATTATCTATGATACAATTATTATGGATTGTTTTTACGAAGAATAACAGTAGAAATAATATCTTATATATTGCCAGTATAATAATATATTATATTGAGTTGACGAATTAACAGATGGACAGACATTAGCTGCACCAAGTCCAGGTCCTTGTTCTTGTTTACTTTCAACATTATCAAAAGAGAAAAAAGAAAGATTCTAATCTCCATATGCTCAAATAAATAGAAATTAATTGTACTACTATTTTAAACTATGTAACAGTAGTGATATACCAGTGTGAAAAGTCGAGTTATTTTATAGTGAATTATTATTAGTATTTTATAATAACTGAATTTGCATATTTAAAGAAATAATTATAAAAATTGCAGATATTTTACAAATTATTTAAATAAAACTGAAACAAGTTGTCAAATTTATCTTTAAAAAATGAATAATATCATTACAAGAAATCATTACATGTACAAGAAATACCTCTAAATTTGTAATTTTCAGATAAAATATACGACATCGAATTTAATTAAAGATATTTAGACTGCACAGATTCATCCAAATCATGACCATGCATGAACATTGCACGATCATCAATTCAATCATACAGAACATATTTTCTCCATACCTAAAATAAGTTTTCATTTTTATGTAACAATTATGATTCAAAGTATTAATCAAATTTACTTTTAAATATCTTGTTAAATTTATATAAAATTTTTTTAAAAAATACGGTTTAAATTAATACAGTTTAATTAAGTATATTATTAAGTATTTTTATTAAAAATTTAATGTTTCTGATGTAGTTAAAATCTTTCAAAAACTAGATGGTAAATTAAATATTAAATTGTAAAAACTTAAGTCATTCGTACAATTTTTTATAGATTAAAAAAATAATTCATAATAACATTAATATGAGCAATGTTTCCGTAGTGTAGTGGTTATCACGTGTGCTTCACACGCACAAGGTCCCCGGTTCGATCCCGGGCGGAAACATTTTTTTTAATAAAAATTATTCTATAAATTTTTAATGTAAGAAAGTAATCTAATTTTGTTTACAAAATTGACAGAAGAATTTATAAGGGAACGTTCACAAAATTAAAAAACGGAAATAACATTACCGAAAGATGCAAGTAACCTATTTTACCAGTCACATAGTTTACTTTCAGCGTATTCTCGTAGATGGCGCGAAGTATCAAATAATTAAAACGAACTCTTTTGATTAAAAATTATCCGAAATTATTGGGCTTCCCTCGTTCTTAGAATAATGATTATTTAGTGATAATTTATAATGATTTAATAATCATTATTTGTGAGCTAAAAAGGATACATAGAAAGAATTTCGAGAAGATGAATGGAAAAATGGTCATTTTGGTAATAGCTCGATAAGAAGTGAAAATTTGTTTATTTAAGGTGACAACGAGGAGGGAGAAGATCAAAAAAGTTCAGTCTGCGAGGGTCAGTGCAAATGACCATGTGCCCGTGTGCAATAAAAGCGCTCATATAGAGGTTTATATAACTCGGATATGAGTGGAGCATGACGTCAGACGGTGCAACGCTTTGAAGCGGGCTTTGATCAGTCGATAGCGTAGTTAACCAGGAGATCGGAGAGCGCGTATTGAAAACGTCATTTTTCTTCTGCCAGAAGATTACGGGCACAGATTGGTTTTAATTGCCATATCGGCTGAGCGGCACTCGACCTACGGCGATGCCACTGGCGGGAGGCAGTGCCTTGGGGCGACCCACATGTGGGCGCGGTGCGCGCATCTACATGGCGGCCACCAAATCCTGCGGCGGCGGCGGCGGCGGCATCGATCGCGTAACGGCCGGGACACGCGGCCGCTGCACCGCGCGCATGCGACGCGCCGATGGCCCGGAGAGCCGCCGGCGAGCTGCGCTCGCGCGAGGCCTTGAACCGCGCTGTGCGGCGCGTGTGCCGCCCCCACCCTGCCAGAGCCGGCCCGGCCGCACTATTGTGCTTTTCGCGGGTCGCGCGTCACGCGCCGAGGCAAGGCTGCCGCTCTACGGTATCGACTTGCGCGCGCCCGCCCCACCTTTCCTCGCTTAGAGCTCGCATGCGCCAATGCGCCCAGCTAGGCCCGCGTCGCCCCGAGTGCACTGCGCCAAAGACCAATCTCTGTATCAAAAATCCCGAGTCTGAAGTTCCGCCGATGCAGGATATCTCGTTACTGCCCTAGCGACATTCCGTCTGATCCTATTCCTTATCTCGGCCTACGTGTTTTCTCCTTTTATCCCAGCTTTTCTGCTTTTACTCTACAGCTATTTATTCTCATTAATTATTATTGATTTTTCCACATCATTAACCCTTGTCGATGGAAGATTGACCTTATTGAGCATATTATAATCGAGGTTATAAGAAATTGTTGTTACTGTACTCGGACCTTTTTTCCAAGTGGGTACAATGCTTTTTTATCCTTCAAATGATTGATACTATAGTTATTCTAATAATTTAGTTATACGCGCATGCTTTTGTCCTATAACTTATACACGAGTTTTTAAAAAATATATTTTGGACGTGTTATTTTCATTCGGTGGAAACCTTACATTTTTTTTCGTCTACATATATACGCACAGTTCAGAGTTTATATGCAGGCGAAACTGCACGAAGAAACAAAACTAATCATATGCTTGGTACAGCAACTCATTGTGAAGATATTCTCACGTTCATTTACGGAAAACGAATACTAAGTATATTTATTACAGCTTTCTTTCTCAATTTGACCTAGCACAAGCGCCCAACGATTTATTATGAATTCGCAGGAATCTTTTTTTAATAACGAGCAAGTGGTCTACGTTCTTCAAGTATTATTTAAATAATTCATCGATTATACTATGGGAATAAACCTATATGGTTTGCAGTTTAAGAAAATGACTGATCTTTCATATCCTTTTGAATATATTTTGGGACCTTTCTGCTCTAATAACATGTACAAATGCATTATGTATCAGATGCAGTATATAAGAGATTAGGATTCACTGTTTTCTAATTATCTTACAGATTACAGATTAAGCAATAATCAAATAGTGAAATCCGTACAAATATCATTGTATACTTATATTGTATATTATTTTTTGAAAATAGAAACTTTTTAAACATTTCCTTAATTAAAAACAAGTGTTAGCTTAGGAAAATAAAAAATTTCAATGATTCGAAATTTCGAAAAGTTTGTTAGCCGTGAATATAAACGTGAAAGTTTATATACATTAAAGTAAAATATTTTTTTCGTTTTTTTAAATCTATCCAGATAAAATTTTACAGTTAGGAGAATGCATTGTACTGAATTGAAAACATATGTATGAGATTTCTCGGGTAAACAACACGATATCTTTATGTTTTTCTCGAGATTCTTTCACTGTTACAATTTTAATCTAGATTTGCATAATTCTTACAACCTCAGATTATTATTAATAAAGGTATTTGTTCATTACATAGAATCGTTTAACATAATTATTATAGCAGAGTTATTTAGTCATATATATTTCCTGGTTTTGATGGTTGACCCTCGGATGGACCAGGAACTAACGAATGTGGTTGCCTCTGTCAAAGGTCTGCCGAAAGGTCTGCGTTCGCGAAAGAATAGATTAAACATTTGTTATTGAACGCATGGAAACGACCTGTTATATATATACATTAATAACGTATTTAAATGTTGGTAATTTTCAACAAACACGTAAATTTTTGGTTAAATGGATTTTTATAACTTATTTTTTAAAGTCAAATACTATAAATATACAATTATTGTAATATATTATTTTTTTTATTGTATTCGCTTGTAAAAAGCCTTAGTTGCATATTACATTTTCTTTCAAAGCAGAGTTAACATGAGAAACAAAACTAATTGAACTCGAGCGAGAAGTAAGTGTGTAACAGGGTAGATCCTTATTTTGATATTCTGTGCGGGCGAAAACGTAAATTTCCTACAGGGGTTCTGAAAAACCTAATTTACATCATGGATATGTAATGTTTTCATGCATATAACATTTAAGAAAAGCATCATTTGCATTTTAATGCGTAAAATTTTTACATGTTCTCGAGTAGAAAAACTGATTAATCGTCTTAATATCATACCAATTTGTTTTATATGATTTCTTTATGTTATGAGAAAGATTTTTCTTGGTTAAAAATGCCGTATTACTCGGAGGCATCGTCGAATATTATACCGAGGTACCGACGAATGAGAGAGAAAGTTGCGCGCACGAAATGGTCCGAAAAAGGGCACATGACTCTTGATTATTATCAGCATGATCGCGGTATGATGCAACGACTGCACATACCTGCAGACGCGCGGCTTTTACGGCGCGAGCCTCGACTTCTGGCCCTTTTATGGATGTATTTCTTTCAATTTTTTCTCCCTAGTTAAAAACTTGAATTATAACGCATTAAATGTTTATTTTTTAAAAATATTTTCGTAAAATCTGAAAAAGGATTTATGATAGCAGAATTCTTAAAATATCGTAGTCATCTAATATTATACAGAAGGTCAAATATCTTCGAGAAGCATTACCAAGAGAATATAAATTACACATGTAAATGTTTGTTTCTAACGGTGCGCACTTCGATATGCACTATAACTATTTAAATTTTATTCTTAAGTTTGATCACCTATATTACTTTCGATTGTAGTATATAATATACGTTTAATTGCATAAGTTAAACTTTTGTACAGATTTTGGACGTAATTTGTTAAAAACATAATTGGAGTACGGACAGAACTTTGCAGTGAAATCCAGAAATAGAGAAGTTAATGAGAAATAATAAATAAGTTTAACGGTAATTATTTAAATAGATTATATAGAGGTAGCTAACAGAAAATCGTCGTGCTTTCTGAGGCTAAATTCATTGAATACAGTACTGAATGAACTGGCAAGTAAAGGATCGATAATTGAAGCTGGACGAGTTTGCTCGGAGAAGAGGTGGGTTGCAGTGAAGTAAGTAAATGATTGCATAACGAGAAACTACACAGCCGCACCCACGTATAGCCTTGGTGTCGCTATAATTGGCGTCTGGTTATTATCGAATCGAAAAGGGAAGCCGGGGGAGTCGAGATACCTGTGGCGCGCAGCGAGGGAATAAGGGTCACGGCTCCGTGCCACCCAAGATCCGATACAAGGCGATCGCCCTCTTATAATACAAGTACAGTTGGACTCGAGCTGAAGAAATCCGGAGATCGAGGGGGAAGTCGCGAGTCGTAAGTCTTAGGCAACTTTTTTAATCTTGGCGCTCGCGCGCGCAAGATAATTAGAGCACTGATTTGAGTTACGTGCACTTTTACGAAAGTATAAATAAAGCCGGCAGTATTTACGATTCTCTCTGTCGGTGTAAGTGCGGGAAGTATTCGCCTCGGAGGAAGGCGAAAAAAGTTTGACCTCACTCAGTCGCTCGCCTCGTAAAGCGCGCACGAGAGAGATAGGCCAGCGGGCGCGCGCGCAGAAAACATTTGTAGAGAGCGAGAGAGAGGGAAAAAAAAGTCGACATCCCGAGGCTCGTCACCGCACCCCCTCGTTCTGCAAAAGATTATTTTTTTGTCCGGTGCGCTGCACGCATAAACAACACATGATGAGCACATCGCGAGTGCGTCGCTGTTATTTTTGCACGTGATTCTCTGAAAGGCCCGGGCATGCGAGCGCGGGCATGTGTCTCGCGCGGGGGGAAGTTTTGAGCGAAAAGCCAAGCGGAAAGAGCGGCGTGCGCGCGCGCGCGGCAGAAAAAAGGCAAATCGGCGCGCGCGCGCCACTTCGAATGCGCTCATTAAAATACAAGGTATGTAAGACGAGAGTCGCGGCGGATGAGATGCGGCTTCCCGCATCGCCGCGGCGTTATTTGGCCAGTGTACCGTTGCGGCCCAATCTGATACGTTTTTTAAACTCCTCGGGACGGACGCGCACGGCGGCCATGAGGGCTGCGACCGCTCGTGCTTGTGCGGATTGGATTCTCTCCCGTTAGTCTCGGCGCATCTGGACATGTGCCGGGAGCGAAGGACTCGCGGTTTGGCTCCGAGTAGCCAGTGGACCAGCGTCAGATCTGTTGAAGCGTCTGATCAGCCCTCCCGTGTCATTGGTCGCCGGTTGTGGCGGCTCCCCTTAAGCTGCAACGCCACTTTTCCCCGGGGATGGCTCGCCGAGGCGCTCGCGGCGCTCCGGGAGCCCACTCCAATCGATCAAAGTCCTTTGGCTCGTACACTTTCGATCAGGATGCTCGTAAATGGTATTTTCCTCCTCTAAATGTATCTGATAAGACTGATACACTATAACATCGGGCAATCATATACGCAATGAGCATTCTTTTGGCTTGTTTTCGTGAGCATGTAGGGAAGCACGACTAAGTGAATTGGTAAAGAGCTCAAACGGGATGCTTGCAAGTGATTCGGCCCGCAGTCATTTGGAAAGATAGGCGTTACTCTTAATTCTATTAACAAAAGTAGCGCGGCCCGTCAAACTAAGTTGGATTTAGTTTTGGCCAAGTCTTGTTTACTAGAATAGAACGTAGTCACAAACGCGTAACGATGAGAGACAAACAATCGTAAAATGAAGAAACTTACTGCCAGCATTGATGCAACAATGAAACTCTCTTCCCGTCTCTCGGAACGTCTATCTTGGTCCATACGTACATTTGATCGTTTGTATATTTATATATATACAAAGAGTAACGATCCGGGTGCTTTTAATAATCCAATGAAGGAGTCAAGAGGCTCGTAAAAAAATGGAGGTCACGGAAGCAAAATCAAAAGACGACGATACGCTTTTTTCACGCAGCGGCCTAATGAAAGTTTTCATAACTCGGTGCATCGATAACTATAGGAATTATGACATACCTTTACGCGGGTACACAGCATGCGTTATCTTAAGCAAGAAGAATTTCGGCTCAAGCGAGAATCGATAGAGCTAACGCTTCGCGATAGCAGGTATATTGCCGATCGTCGGAAAGAAGCGATTGGTCGCGGGCCGCCGGCCGGGTGGGAACGGCCGCGGGGGAGACGAGAGGCTCGTTAAGCGATTAGATCGGCCGGGAAAGGGAAGGGCGAGGGCCGCGCCTCCTCGGTTTCCCTTTCCCAGCGCCGCGGGATCGGCAAAAAGAGCCCGCGGGGCGGATCGATCCGGGACACCGGCGAGCCGAGGTGCGCCCACGTGCGCCCTGCAGCTGACGCGGTCCAGCCGCGGGACCTCGCGATCGATCCCGCTTTTGGCCGCAGGCTTCCGTTGCCTGTCGCACGGTCTTGGGGCCGGGCTCCCCCTCGCTTGCCTCCGCGCCTCGCCTTTTCCACTTCTTACGCATCTCTACTCTTCACTTTATTAGTTTTTATATTTCGCGTCGCTCGATTGCATAATGTACCTTGTAGCGCGTTATGCAAGACCAAAGATCCACAAAGGATGTGTATGAGAATCCTCGGAAATAATCCCCGGGAGAGGGAAGCTGGCAGAATGACGAGCAGTTTGGGAAATACTGGGAAAAATGAGAATCAACGTTAAGCTATGTAGTTTTAAATTAATTGAGTTGCCGAGTTTAGTAATAAGAGATCGGCTATTAATCGCCATGACTGCATTAATCCAGATGACAGACCGGGAAAAGCACCTTTGATCCTACAGGTACACGTGCAGATGGCTATCGCCACTAGAACAAGAAGGCCGTGATGCAAGGGAAAACGAGATTTTCTACGGAACGAGTACATTAGAAAGAAGCAAAATAGCGCATTGATGAGATTGGAAAGGGACTGATCCCTGAGCCGGTGTGCCTCCGGTCTCGGAGGGGCTGCACGAGTTACCAGGGCACCGGGAAGGACCCGGCGGCGCAACAATCGGCGGCGGTGCCGGCGACTATTTCGGTGCGGGTCCGTCCCCCGGCCCCCCGGGCCCCGGACCGGAGAGCTCTGGCGCCGGTGCGCTTTTATTAGCCCAAGGTCGCGGGGAGCTCGCGGCTGGCGCAGCCCTGACCCTGGGCTCGGGGCTCGGTCGCGCAGCTGGGCGCGGCGATCGATCTGCGGGCCGCCCCGGAGCCGGGACACCGGGATGCGCCCGCGGCCGTGCACCTGTTGAGGCCCGCCCGGCTCCCGGGCGGCGAGCGCAGCCTCCGGCGCCCCGGCCTTGGGCCCTTATCGCCGCCCGCCCGCGCCGGCCTCGCAGAAATAGCGGCCCAGCCGGCGCACCGGCCGCCCCACCGCCGCTATTTCCGCCCGGCAGCGAGTATAAATAGGCGGGCGCGGGGGCGTCGGGAGCCTCGGGTGCGTCGGGCCGTCGGGGCCGCTGGCGCCCGCGCCCGGGGGCACGGAGAGGAAAGCTCCATCGATCCCGAGTCTGTAGGCCGTCTGCGCGCCCAGCCCGCCGCGTATAATATATAGAGCGCGCTCGCCCGCGTCGCCCTCCTCAGGCCCTCCCGCCCACGCCTCGCCCATGCCCATCGCCGCGGCGCTGCTGCAGCTCTTTGCGCCGCCGAGCGCCCGCGTCCTCCCTCGCCTGCCCTGCGGACTGCCCGAGATTACCCCCGAGGAAACTCATACTGCTTTTCTGCGCTATTGTCCTTGCTTCCAGCGCGCCTATCCGTCCGCCTCGTATCCTTGTGCACACGGGCTTCAAGGTGGGCGCCTCTGTGGACTCATTCGGAATCAGCCACGCGACGGAGACCACAGGCCACAGAGGCCTAATCCTCCAGACGCTGTTTGCTTTTTCTTCTCATTTTTACATTCAAAGGATAAAGTCCTTTTTTAAACTGTCGTAATCTCGGTAGTAATTAGAAATGAAAATGTTACGATAATCATAATAGAGTTAGGTATAACTAAAGACATCTTGTACATTGGATATTGCTAAAATTTATATAATTTTGTAAAAATTGTCAAAATTAGGAAAGTCCCCAGTCAAGTTCAAATGAGAAATTGAAAAAACGTTCAGTAATGGTTTTCGCCAAATCAATTAATTGACCATAAACTATATACATTTGCAGTTATGCTACCATTAACACGGCGGTTTATTAATTAATTTACCCGAAGGTAAGAAAAAGACACTCATTAGAGCTCACATTTACCGTATAGTGTACTTATTTATAATTCGAATACTGAGAATCGCTATATACTACTATCTACAATCGCGAATACCGTCGCACATATACAGAAAATTAAATGGTAAAATCACGAGCGTTTGGTATAAAAGCTTTTCCATTCAACTCTTGTGTATAAATTTAATTTCTTAGTGCAATTCGTTTCGTTTCAGCTACGTTAAATCTTGAACACAATCAGCCAGAATGAAATATGGAAGAGTAAAAAATTTCCTCGGATGTAAAAAGCATAATTCTAGTTAGCTAAGTGACACATTCTTCTGTTCGACCACGAATACGGAGCAGTATATAATAATGAAGTTGCGCAGTAAACTGTACGAACGCGCTTGCAGCGTAGGTGAAAATGAATTACTCGCATAAACCGCGTTCAACATGTAAGTAATTTGATCTTTTACTGCCAGTATAAATGTTTAAATATTCGCATTAAACATTTATTGGCCAATATAATGGGAGGAAACTCGTGCGATCGCGAAAAATTTAAATAACTTAAAATTCAATTTTAACGGTTAGCAATAAAATGTTTATTTTACTTATTCTCCAAGTCATTTTACCATTTGTTCGTTTTTTTACTGTAAATAATATCGTATTGAAACTCAGGCACAATAAAAAGTACGTTTTAGTTTATTTGCACAAGGTTTAAATAAAGGGTAAACGATCGTGCGAATATAACTTGTCTGATACGTGGATGAAATATTAAATGGTGTATTATAAGGTGAGCGTCGGTTAGTTAGAATTCGATGCGAGAAAGGCATTCAATGTAATAATGGGCCACTATGTACTTGAATACTTAGAAAAGCTTTCGAAACGCAGTTCATGAATGTCCGAGCATCCAGGACTTTTCATTTTCCATTCGAGTGCGTGAAATATTTAATATTCTAGCATAATATTCGGTTGAATTGGCAATCAAAGGCACGGCTCACTAAAGTCCTGTACACTTTACTTGGTCACTTGAGCGACGCTGGTCATTCTAGCCGCGCGCCGCCGAAAAACCGGTTCGCGCATAATAGGCCTAGGAGGCACGCACGAGGGTTAACGGTCAAAGGGTTAATAGAACCGCCTGAATTGCGCCAGTGACTGCATGGGGCAAGAAGCAAAGTACAAAGTCGGCGCATCGAGTTACGCAAAGGCTTTGTTTACGCGCACAATCTGTCGCATGTCCGCGCGTGGACCGGCGCGCCGCGGCCGAATTCCCGAGGAGAAATCGACCGGTAGAGAAAAGAAAACACGCACGAAGCGCGTGCGGGCCGTTTGCGCTTTCGCGGTGCGGAAAAAAAGAAAGAGTCGGCCTCTCGAGACTTTTGGGACGGGCCGGGACGGGCGTGTGTACACGAGAGCGTCGCGCCGGGCCGATCGCCGGCGCCCGTCGCAGATAAGCTCGTCCGCGAGGGCCCCGGCGGCTGCCTCGGCGGCGGAGAAAAAAGCCGGCGAGTTGTTTGCCCGGCGGCGGAATCTGGGCGGGGCGGGAGGTGCAGCTATCGGCGAGGCTATCGCCGGGCGTTATCGCCCGGGCTCGCGAGGTCAGCCCGGGCGCGGGGCTTTTCGGCCGGGGGAGGGCTGGGCTCGGGGCGTGACATTGACCCTGGCATTGATCGCCGGTCCCCGGGGCGGGCGTGCGTGCGCGCTCCTCATCGGGAGGGCCGGGAGGGGCGGGGGCGGGGGCGAGGGGGCGGGCCGGGGAGGCGCCCGACCAAGAGGGAAACATCCGACCTTGGGGCGACCCGCGCAAGGTCGCAGACGTAGACGTAGCCCGCGCCGCGCCCGAGCTTTCTCGATCCGGCTTTCTATTTTCTCCCTCCGGCGCTGGCGCGCGACGCTCCCCCTTTCCCGGGCGCGGCCGATCAGCCGGCGTCGCGACGCCGAGCCCCGGCGGCGACGCTGACCTCAGCCAGCCGCCCGAGCCCTTTAAACCGCCCCCGACCCGCGGGTCCTTCACCTCGCGAGCCCCGCCCGCGCCCCGCCCGCGCCCCTCGAGCCCCGGGAACCTCCATTCGAGCCTCCATTGAAGCTTTCCGAGGCGGCCCAATCGATCAGTCGCATCCGATCCGCCGGCCGTTCCGTCGCCCGGTCAACCAAGTGCCGCCTGCAGACGCCCTACACTCGTCCCGCCTCTAGAGCGCCCTCGACTATTAAATCATTGGCCTGCTAATAAAGCCATCATTCCTTGAAGCTGTTGAGCTCGTTACCGTGAGAAGCTCAGGGGAGTGAAGGGGTAAATAACCAAATGTCGCTGCAAGGGAAAAGCCCTTTGCTCTCAAAACGTCGATGGATTACAATTTTTCAAATTTTATTTCATACTAATTATTATTGTTGAATTTATAGGGGCGTCTAGCAAATTTCATATTTGATTCGATTATTATGCGATTTACTTTCTTTTTATAAATTTAACTTGTTATTTTTCTAAATTTATTTAGAATAACGAGTTTTTTTTACTTAACGTTATTTTAGTAAAAATACCGTAAATTTCTGTTATTTTTGTAGAGGTACTAAACTTCTCTAACACGTTTTTGTGTAAATTTTGTTGAATATCCTTTCGTTTTCTTATCAGCAATTAAAGTTTTAATACTTCAACCTTGACTTGAAATACATTCTACGTAATTTGGAAACAAGTATACGGGTTTCGATTGAAAGTGTATGAAAGTACCTTAAGAAATTAAATGTAACGCCAAAGAGAAAGAGAAAAAACCTGTAACATAGGCAATAACTTATGTAACTAAGAGCGTGTATAAACTAGCTGTATAATATAACAATAAATACAAGAAGATTTGGGTTCGTGCGTGGTATGAGTTGGAGCAATATCCAAGGCCATTTGTAGGTCAATACACCGAAATAAACAATTATCTATATCTATACAATTGCTGTTTGTGCCGTAGTATATTTATTCTTTAACATTCCTATAGAATGATAATTAGGGCCTCTTCTTATCTGGCATCTGTAGACGTTCAAATTTTTGACAGCTCGTTGCCTTGAGTGCGTGTCGAATAAGCTTCTTTTCAGCTTTCGGAGAATAACCAAGTCAAATGTCCAAAGCTCAAAGACTTTCCCTAGATTGCAGGATACCCTGCAATAGCCGGCAACATTTTACTTCGGGTGCGACGCGAACGGAAAAATATCGAAGACGAAAGGCAAAATAAAGCGCGAGGAGTGAAGCAGGAAGCAAAGGCTGGGAAAAGCAAGAAGCGCACATGGCGAAGGGCGGCGTGTAAACATCCGAGGCATTCCGAGAGCCGTTCGGGAAAAGAGTGCATGGGCGGGGAGGGAAGCTCGGCGGGCGCGAGCTTAATTGATATCGATGTTTTCCTCGAGTGACGCACGTGCTAATAGAGCGGGCGCAGCGCATTCCGCTCGCGAACATGTGGCGCAAAAGCTTGAAGTTTCAGGGCGGCCGGGGCCGACGTTCTCCAAACACATCCGCGCGAGATCATTGATCTTGGCACGGCCGGCGCCCGGCAGATAAGCGCGCCGGGGGTAAAAAGCCCAGCTCGTTACGGCAGGCGCCGGCGACAGCCTTGACACTTTGCAGAGTGTTTATCGACGGGAACCGCCCGCGCCGCGAGGTCTTCGATCGGGGCGGCGCGTGCACCGGGCAAATAAAGTTGAGCGCCCCTCGGCGAGGCGTCAGCCGACAACCTCCTTTCGACCTATCGATATAACGATTAGGCGCTGGCTCGGCCGCGCGACCTACCGGGGCATTGCCAAAGGTTACTGCTCGCCTGCAACCTCCTTCTCTCGGTGCAACGCTCGAAAATAATTCGCTCCCGCGCGCCCGAGCCCCGAGCCCCGAGCCCCACATTCGCTCGGTCGTTCACGCGCTTTACGCCCGAGGAGTCATTGTGCCAAGACCCCCAACTTCGCTCCCGACTCTCTCTCTCTCTCTTGCTCTGCCTCCTGCCACGGCCTCGGCTTTAAGCCAATCATTTTTCTCAGTGCATAACGTATAATGTATCCGCGGGAATATCGATAAGGTTTCGTATTTATTATGCCGGCTGCAAAATTGAACACCATCTCGCAGCGTGCGGTGGTGCTCTATTTCGCATGCAAATATAGAATAACTTTTAAATTTAAGTCAACAACTTTGAGTATGCATGCAACTAAAGTAATATCGGGTCTTTCCATTTTTGGATTCTAAATAACTCCGATGACTGGGAGTAACAAAAAATTTTAGAATACATTTGCAAGTTTATCCCTACTAATATTCTGAATTCGTTACAAGACTTACGTACACGTGTAAAAAGTACTTTGCCGATCCTGATTAAAATATTTATCGTGTACAGTTGCAAACGATGACTTGTGCTTCTCAACATTTTTTTTTATGATTAATGTACGTGTAAAAACCTGAACGGTAGTCTTTCTTAGAGTTTCGATGAAAATAACTTTATGTTTTTAATAAACTTCATTGATATTGTTACAATCAAAACAAGGATACTATTCATATGGGCGATAATGACAAAGTTTGTCGTCGGTTGTGGTAATTACCGCAACCTAATTTACTTTAATACCCGAAGCAAATTCGACAGTTGGACTCTGCTGCACGGAGAATTACACTTAGAAGTGTATTTTTAAATTTAATATCTATCTACGGATCAGTAGTAGGACAAAATAAACAGGCGCTAACGGTGCGCGCAACGGAGGAAGACTCGAGTGTTTTCTTAATCAATACCGCCGACGTTTCGGCATAGAGGGAATAAGCAAGCCTTCGAGAAGTCTCCGAGGAATAGCAAGGAAAATACAAATGTCAATTTTGTCTGTGGGCCGGGGTTGAAAAAGAAATAAGAAAAAAATTGAAGCCAAGTTCCGGTTAAAAGCTTGCTCAAGTCCTTGTACGTGCCTGGGTATCAGCCGCGTTTTTGCGCGTCTGTTGTCATGGTTACAGAGGTGTTCCACCCCATCAACAGTGCCAGTAACCCTAAATATCAATCGTGTTGCGCGTATAATGTTTCTTTTCTCAGTTCGTGAGTACACGTGACAATAGCACGTGACCACTAAAGATATCGTTTTATCATCAATCTTGTCTCCGAGCCCACGTACAAGTCCTTTTCATGACTCGATTATATCAAATGTATATTTCATTAGATCTATTTTATATATAAATACATATATGTTATATTACGAATATTGATTCCGCATACACTTACCCACAATATGGATTGCATCACGTTATCGACAAAAGCATGTTTGAGAAAATATTTGTTTTAAACTAATAGCGCGTACACATACAACTTTACAGAGGATCGATTATCTCAGGACCTGTTATACACTTCCAAACTTACAATTATTCGTGTTTAAATAACATATAAAATACACGATACAATCTGTTTAATCAAATACAAGTATAAACCGAGACATAACAATCCTAATGATTTATACGTGTTTTCCTACCTGACCTGGTCCTAATGATTAAGATTTTTATGCACGATATTACGAAAAAGTCATGTAAAAAGTAAATTATAACATTCGTTAGTAAAATTAATTTTAATACTGAATATTACACAAATGTACAATTTGGAATACCTGAAAATTTGAAGACAAAAAGGATAAATCTTTAAGTAATTTGGTTGCAGCAGATACTTTAGAAAATTTATTGCATTTCTGAAGATCTTTGATAAACATATTTGCCCTTAAAATAATATTTAGAGAGAAGAAAAGCTACAATATAAAATTCAACTTCAAAGACTCGTACCGTACGATTTAATGATGCACGCGACCGCATGAATTAATCGCAGAACAAACACGTACTTTGAACACATTCTTCTAAACCGAACAATTAGCTTTGAAGGTGTTTTAGTACATTACGATGTAGACAAAACGTTCCTCGAACTGCTCTCAATGTTTCGGCACATCCTCGGGCATATCCACATGAAAGAAAAATAAGTTTTGACAAGGTAAAAGGAAATGGTGCCGTAATTAGTTTGTCGTTGAATACAAACAGTGCTATAAGGAGGTAATTGATGCAGTTATAATGGCGACAGTTTTGCACGACACGGAAGTGAAAGGATAAAAAGATTATTTGAACCGTGGAGAAATTATCGCGCAGAGCTTGTACACATTTAGCCAAGGACAGAGCGATATCGGGCATCTTAATTGAAAGGAAAAAACAGTGGAGCAAAGGAATGAAAGGCGAGCGTAAAATGGCCATTGCGGCTCGTTCAAGGCCGGAGCAATCAAAAGCGCACGCGGCCCCCCGAGCGGGAATATTAAGAATGGCCAGGGCCGGTGCAGCCGTCGAGTGGTGCACTCGGGATTCGGAAGCGCGGCGGGCTGTCGAGTGGCGCCGTCGGGCCTCGACTCGGCGCTCGAGGGGCCAAGTGCGCCGGCGACCTTTGACGCGAGGCTCCCGCGGCGAGTATCGATCCGCGGGCAGGAGGCGCGCGGATCCCGGGCCGGGTGAAAAAGCGCGGCGGCGGGGGCGCGGCGAACGAGAGGGAAAACGAGGTGAGCGGCGGGCTCGGGCAGGGCAGCCGGGCAGGTGAGCCGGGGTTGAGCGCCGCTGCCGGGGAATCGGCGAGCGCGCGCATCGATACTCCCGGGCGATCTCGTGGCTTCGCCTTGAGCCGCGGCCCCAGCGGCCCTCTCTAGTTCACTCTCTCCGCGGGCGGCTAGGCTCGCTCCCTCCCTCTTCCGGCGCGCGCCGGCTATGAAATTCGCCGCTCGCTTTTCGGACCCGCCTCCCCGGCTGGCTCGCCGCGCGCAGCCGCCGCCGCAGCCCCGGGGGAGGGGAGCCTGACCTCGAGACATGCACCGACCGCGTCCAATTTATTTCGACGAGGCGCTCGCGCGCGCGCGCGGCCCGAGCGCGGGCCCACACATGCCGCCGGCGGCCAGGTTCAATGCTGCACCTCGGCCGACCCCCGCCGACCCCCGCCGACCCCCGCCGACCCCCGCCCCCCGAGCGCCTAGGATCCAAGCCTCTAGCGCCGGCCGAGGCTCTTCCCGCGCCCGCGGCAACGCGACGCTCGCCATTCACCCGCCCGGGCTTTCCCCGCTTTATTATGCGCCTTCCCCTTGCATGTACGCATGTACGTTGGCCCGCGCGCTTAACGAGTATCCATTTAAAATGATTCATTCAACGTACTGTCGCTTACGGACATTACACTCGTATTTAATTAAAAGGATGTTTTTTACGCGCGAGCGTAAATAAATCAATCCCTAATTAGAACGAACATTTATTTCGGTACGTGCCTCAGATTAATGTCCGTGCGGGCTCGACTGTTACTACTTACACGACTCGACCACTTGTTTCTATCAATCAGTTCTTTCGCCGACGCACAACCTTTTTAATAAACAATTTTATCATCGGGCCAATCGCCCTCGTCTCGCCTACATTCGTACGTTTAAGCTTTGGCTTGAATATATTATCCAACTTTTAAATAAATAGGAAACGCGCGCGAGTAGAGTAAAGATGGTTATAGTCGTTCCGGTTCATGTATAATACGCGCACTCGAGCTGGTTTTTTTGGTCGGGTGTTTTTCTTGAAATTACTCTGAAATATATGAGTATACGGTTTCACAAAATAAAAGATTCTTCAGCAAGTTTCTTACGTAGCAATGTAAATTAAAAACGTGACTCACTTTTTTAGCTGGCGGTCCACGATATTACGTGCAAGAGTTCGCCAGGTCTACATTTAATGTCTTTTGTCACTTTAATAGAACCATTCGGGGCATGACATCGACAAAGCTGTCAGCAGCGGGCATTTAAAAAAATCGAAATGACCAGTACGGGCGGCGAGCGTAAGGCCTCAGAGATTGCACGTATATACGCGCATTACGCGCACTCGTGTGTAATATAAGGCAGATGAGGGAAGAGCGATGGGGATATAGCGCTTGGCACGAGTGCAGTTGGCCCGACACAATTTTCCGTCGAAGAGGGGAAACTTTCCACGTAGTATATTTACAAGCGATGATTTATTTGCAGAGGAGCAAAGGCGCGCCTGTGAGAAATAGCGTATTTTTCTTGGACGAGTGCAACGGCCGCAGCCGAAAAACACACTGGCAAGCAGCAAGTTGGCACTTTGTTTGCAAGCTTATTCGAGAGGGCGGCTCCCGGCTCCCGGCTCCCGGCTCCCGGCGGTCCGGCGCGGCGGCTCTCGCGCTCGCCGGCTCGTTACCTCCGATATAATTAACCTTCGGTATAAACGTCCCGTTTTATAACCCGCCTAGTCACGTGGAGGCGGCCGGGTCGGGCGCGGCTCCCAGGAGGTGGGCGCGGGCCCGCCGCCATTGAAAATAGAGCCGGGCGCTCCGGCGGCAGGGGGCGCGGGCGTCGCGGGCGTCGGGGGCCTCTCGGGGCCCGCGTTCCCGCGGCGCCCGGGCGGTCCGCGGGCGAGGCTCGCGCGTGTCGCGCCGCGCCCCGGGATAATTATACCGGCCGCGCGCATCCTTGGCTTGCCGCGCGACTTTCGCCGGGGGGTATTTTTAGCCGGCGGCGGTGACATTGCCCGCGCGGCCCGCCGAGGACGTTATCCCCCGCTCGGCTGCGCCGCCGCGCCGCCCGCCCCGCCCCCGGCATTGTTATACAACGCCGCCGGCCCGCCACCGGGTTAGAGAGTCACTCGCGCACCGCCGGTGCAACGACTCCCCAAGGTCACCTGCCGCCGATTTCCTGCCCCGGCGCCCGCCCCTCCCCCAGTGTGGATTCGCGGGAGGCGGGGCCGGATGCGCGCGACCGAGCGACGAGTCCCGACGGAGCCGGCTGCGGAAGCCCGGGCGCTTTGCGTGAAAATTGCCGGGCCGCGGCGCGATAAGCCGGGAGCCGCAGCGCCGGGGAGTTCCGCGGCCCGGGCGACGGCCGACGGGGCGACGGTGCGCCGCGCCGCCTCGGGAGGGGCAGGAGGCGGAGGCGGCGCGGCCCACCGGGAGCTGGCGCCGCCCCTTGATCAATACAGGCACCGCGGCGCCGCCGACTTTCGCGCGGGAGCTTTTAATCCCGATCCGCGGCCTTGGCTCGCGCGCTCGCCTCGTGGAAACGGAAGGCTTCGCGTCCGCCGAGCGCCCCAGGAAACGCGCTTGCGCTTTCCTTTCTAACTCGCGGGAATGCGCCTGGCTGCCGACTCGGCAGTCCTTCCGAACTCCCATCGGTTCTTCGATCACCTTTCCGCTTGGCAATCACGACTCTGCGCACTACCAGTCGCGGTTACGTTATGCATCATTACTGGGTCAAGCCAGGTCTATACGTAATACGCGCGTACGGTAATGCGCTAGCCCGACTTCAATCGAACAATGCTTCGTCGATATGCGCTTGGCGTCTGGATTTGCGAATCGCAAATTATCCATTATGTATTCCATTTTATAATACACGAGCGCGTCAATTAATGGTAATTTTATTAAGCTATCAACCTTATACAATCTTTATTTGGTTTCGAGGGTGTGCATTCTATTATCTCGTTTCGTTACTCTAATTTATTATGTCGTATAATTACTTAATTATATGTTATTATCCCGGTATATACAATACATACATTTAATCGGAAAGTATTATTCAATTTTACGATTCACGCGATAAAATAGCATCTGTAAAGCTCTTTAAATTATGAAAACGATGCAGGAGAACTTTTGCGAGGATTTGCTAAAATATCCCTCTTCCGTTTAGTTAGGTCTAGAATACGACTTGAAACATAATATATCCGTATAAAAGAGGAGTAATTAGACCGTATAAAGTAATTACTCGATCTTATCATTTCGGAAACGTCCGGAAATGATATTTATGAACGGCTAGTGAATCAAAGATTTTTACAAAAACTCTTCTTCCGCGCATTAAACTTGACTCTCGGTATATGGCTCTTGCGTGGTGTGCGGTGGTCTTGGAGGATTATTAACGGTTCTTCTGCCTCGATATAACTTGTCTTGTCAAACAATAAAGTGATTTATTAACATAGAGCCCGAGAAATTGCAGAGCCGGAGACGGAAAGTTTAGCGGGTAATTCAAGAGCGAGTAGCGGCCGCGGCGGCTTGGGCGCAAAGAAAATAAAGGCCGCGAGTGCGCCGGAGAGAAATTGTAGGCAGCGAGCGAGCCGAGAGGATCGCAGCCGCGCGGAATCGACAGCTCTAGGTCAGCGGCGGCTCGCAGGCGCGGCGCGCGTACGTAATGACAGCGGGCCGCGGCAGACAAAGAGCGCCGCTCGCCGGACCGGCGCATCTGCCGATCGGCGGCGGGTGCCCCCACCTCCGGCCGCGGGCCTCCGCGGCTCCGGGCGAACTGGATCGTAATTGCGCGCGGCGATATGCACTCGCGGTTCTCCCGAGACCATTAAACCAGTCACGATCGCGCGGCCTTGGCTCGCAATTGCACACATTGTGTGCCGCCTCGCGCGCGCTCTTTCTCCGGCGCGTTACGTAAAGCCGCGAGCGCGCGCGCGCGCGCGGGCCTTTCCACTCGGCCGCGGCCCCGCCCCTTATCTCGGCGCATCCGCAGCCGGCTTCCCGCCCGGATTTCGGCCGGACTTCCGCGCGCGCCCGCGGCCCGCGGCCCCTCGCAATGGCCTTGGCGCCGCGCGGAGGCCTTATCGCCGCGCCGGCAGAGTCCCCGAAGGTCACCCCTGGCCCTGGGCGAGTCAACGCCCATTGCCAGCGATTCCAATCGGACTCGGCTTGTTAAACCGTTCGGCTAGGCCGAGCGGAAACCTCCTCGGCGGCGAGCCCCGGCGATCGCGCGGACCGCTCCGATCGGATTACGCCCCGCGAGCTCCTTTCCCGGCGGCTTACGCGCCCGATAAGCCGGCCGCGCGCTCGGTAAATGGGCCGCGGCCGGCCCTCGCGCGCTCCCCGCTCCCCCGGCGCTGCATCTGCCGGCTGCGGCCCCGGCGTCGGCACGTGCCGCCTCCCGGCTCCCGGCCCGGCTCCCGGGCCCCGAAATCAGTCCGCGGCCTTGGGCCGCACGCACACGCCCGCGCCCGGCGCAGATGTTTCGCGAGCGGCGCACGTGCGCCTAGCGGTGCAGCCGCACTTGACCTTGGCGGCCGTCGCCGACGCCGGGCCAACCTGCCGCCGCCGGCGCCCTCCACCTGCGCGCCCGCCCGGAGCCCGTTAATCGGACGCCGCCGCTTGATCGATGCGCCGATCGCCGGCGCGGCTATACATACACCTCCCGCCGCCCAGGTGCTGCCTCGGATGCCGAGCCCCGGGCTAGCGGGGGCTCTGCCCGCGCATCTGCCTCCGACGCTCGTTATGCCTATTCAGCCGCCCGCTCGCCCGCTCAAAGCCCCACGCTCTATTTATGCCCCTCTTCGCGAATCTGGCGCCACACTGCTCTACCTACGGAACAACCTTTCCCCAACCCTGCACAAATAACGACATTTATACAGTCGCGTCAAACCCATTTTCTACAATTGAGTCGTATTTTCACTCTTAGTGCAGATTAATATGTGACACGACTCGCAAGATAGAGTTTCGAACGGTTCAATCACTCCTAGACTCAGTGCCATTTCTATCCTGCAAAACAAGAGAGTCATACAATGACTCAAACTGAAAAGCGATACCTATCCAAAGCTACAACATACCGCTACTATCTTAAATCCAGTTCTCGGCCTACTTTACTCTTGTCTCTTATTCTGTGGTTTACTTGACAAGGTATAGTGAACTTTTATAATCCATATTCAAAGTTCCAACGACTGCATTTAAACTTTTATTTCGAAAAATTACGTAAGCTGTAACACTGCGTTTTGTGATCTAATGGAATTGCAACTTACAAATGCTTGCATATAATAGTAACTTACATGTACGTTAAAAATTGTGTCTGCATAAACATATTTTAGTTACTAGATATTAGCCGAAGAAAAGATGATTTTAAGTGTAATTTTCTACTTAAAAAAATTGTTTGTTTCAGAAATAATAATAGTCAATACGTTTTACAAAAGACTAATTCCAGTGCTCGAAACCTACTAACTCCGTTTTCATTGCCTGCAGAAACCAAAAATCACTACTTTCGAATGAAAAACCATTTCTTTCGGTCAATCATATTCTTCCATTTAAAAAACATAGAATATTTCAAAAAATAAAAACTATCGAGGTTAAACGTATTCCTGTATTAAGATAAATTGTTAAGTATTTATAACGAGCGTGTCTTTACAACGTACTATTATCCAATACAATAAAAGTGAAAAACGTTCCCGAGCTTAATTAGTGGCCGCTTGGCAGTGCAAATTTCAAAAATCACTCTTCTTAATTGACAGAAGCGAGGTCCGAGCCCTCGTCCGAGCCCTCGTCCGAGCCGCAGGGTCTACAGCGAGGTCTACAGCAGCCCAGGAGTGTGGAGCATTACAGAGCAGCGGCCCTCCCCGGGATCGCAGCCGCACGCACGGTCGAGGGACAGAGGTCACGGCGAGCTCCTTTCGGGGAGAAAAAGTCCGGGCGGGGCGGGGGTGGGGGCCGTTCGGCCCAAGTTCAAAGGCGAGCGCCCGCGAAAAAGCTCGGCGGGCGAACGGCCTCCGCGAAAGGGGTGAAAGCTCGGCGGCCGGCGGTCGGCGGCGATCGATCGGCGCGCGAGGCCGCGCACTGGAGCAGCGCCGCTGCTGCAGCAGCCGCGCGATGCGCACACGCGGCCCGCCGCCCGGGGGGGAGTGGGGGGCCCCGCCGCCGCCACCGCCGACTCCGTGTCCTTAGCTCTCGGACGCCGCGGCCTTGAGACGCCAGCGGTCCTCATGCACCGGTTGCTCCGCCGCGCCGCCGGAGCCGCGCGCGGCCCACTGCACTCGCCGGGACTTTGACCAAATTCGGAGACCAACTGATCCACACTTTCGCGCTCCCGCTCGGCTCTCCCTCGGCTCTCGCTCCCTCCCTCCGGCCCCTTGCAATCCCGCAAATTTAACCTCTCTTCGATGCCCTTTATTCCACTCTTCGCCCGACTAAGGAACACTGGGCGAGCTAACTGTTTTTATAGACCGATGCCTCTTCAAGAGGATAGTGGGCCGCTGCAGTATACCAGAATCCCTCGCAGAATTCCGTCTTAAACGTGCCACGAGCCGAACCATAGACCCTTTCACCCTCGCGAGTTTGCGCTGCGGCTGTAAATCGCACGTGGACCCACATAACAGAGCCATCCTTTGTCTTATGTACTGCGCAATCCCACTATATATTTACTCTTGGATACGTGCACTTTAAAGTGCGCTCTTCTAACCTTATTTTCCGAGCTTTATATCAAACTGGACGTGCACTTGTTCCTTAAATAACTATTCATCTAAAATACTCATATTTGCAATTGCTATTATAAACAATAAATTGTGAGCGAACCTTTTGACCTTTCGGATTTTCATTCCGTCACTTTCTTATTTAACCTTCCTCCGGTCATCAAGATTCTTTCGCTGAAATTTCCATCGGAAACGCTCGTGTGATTCTTAAAAAAAACCACCAACATTCACTTCGCGTACATAATTCATATATTCATATTCAAATGCAACAGATCGAAGAAAGCACCTCCCTTTTTTATGCCCGTTTAAGAATACCGTGGATTTGTATCATAAATTGCAAAACGTTATTTGCTTCTTCGCAGGAAACTTTGTTTTTAAAAAACGATCAATTTCTTCCAAAATCGTCTTCTTCG
This sequence comes from Sycophaga agraensis, assembly GCA_018906755.1. Lineage (NCBI taxonomy): Eukaryota > Metazoa > Arthropoda > Insecta > Hymenoptera > Pteromalidae > Sycophaga > Sycophaga agraensis. The sequence goes on along the minus strand of JACCIE010000072.1, from coordinate 858,141 downwards.
AGAATTTAACTTTGCCCAAAAATTGTAAAATATTGCTCAAAGGTTTAATTCCTTTCAATTATAGCACATAAAGACGCTGTTATGAATTTTTAATATATTTCCAAACTGTTATTAGTTGTCCGAAATGAGAAGAGAACAAACTCAATGAAACTTAATTTTAGATTTTGGGCATATAAACTTGCAAATTTTTATGTATATTCGAGTGTATATCCAAAGGTTTCGCGTTACTTGAACCTCGTTATTATTCTTCGGTCCTATAAGCTATCCAGCTTCTAATCTGCACTTGTGCACGATATTCTTTCGGCAGCATGCGCGCGCATTTACGCGCCCAAGGCCACAGGCCCCTTATGAAGGATTTAACAAAAAAGATGGATATTAAGATCGTGGGGCCGATTAGTGACGGCGTACCTTAATTAAAATCAGTGAAGGTCTGCGGCCGGGAAGAGTCTTCTTCCTTCGAAACTTCGTAAGCTCGTTTAAAGTCGGAGGCGTGTAGTCGGGATCGCCTCAGCTTCGAATTACCCCTCGAATGGTGCGCATAATGCATTCCCCTCACCCGGAATAACTTAGCCGTCGGCCCGCGCGCCCAGTACACGGATCCCCGCTCGCTCGTGTAAAGGGATACTTACTGGCACGTCCTTCGGAAAAATCCCTCGTCGTTTGCTGAAAGTCTGAAATGCCGGGTTACCCGAAGCAGCGGATATCGCACTGCATCTTCGCTGGCGCATATTTCAAGGCCCATCGCGATAAAGGAGAGGAGGTACAACGTTGGCTCTCGATCCGGAACGAGAAAATTCCCGTGTGCGGGACCCAGGCTTTTCGACAAAAATTGCCGAGGGGCGGAGCTTCACTCGCGTATTAACATAATTCTGCGAATAGTATTTTAAACCTGTGAAAGAAAACAACAAACGCATTTTTTTATTCTACATACTCTCAAATTGATCGACTAGTTGCATTATTCCTTACAATCAAAGTCTCTTTATAATATATACATATATTTTCTTAAATCTTAAGCGATATAAAAATTAGCATTTGTACACCTTAGATAAATAAAATATATAAGTAGGTGAAAATTAGATATTTTTTAGAAGAAAATTAACTAGCTCTTATATTTTTAATATACATATACCGAAGAATCGGCTGAATTATATTGCATAGCTGACAGAACATTATTATCTACAGCATTAAGATCTAAAATATTTATTTAACAAAAATAAAATAATCAAAATATCTTTAAAAGTTATGTAGCCAAACGCCATATCATAATACAAACACACAATGTACAATAAAAATAACATGAAACGATTCAATTTCTAATTAGTGCATAAAAGTGTTCTTGATACTTCAAATAGTTGAGGAGATAAACATAAATATAAACAAATGGATTATTTATTTGTCTAAAAAAATTTTATTTAAATATTGTTGTAAGTAGATTAAAAAAACGTTTTTCTATAAATTCTATTCATTTAATGTTTTATACTACAATTATTAGCATACAGAATTTTCTTTGCTTTTTAAAGTTTATAAAATTATTACACGAAAAATATGAGAAATGCTATGAGAAATGAACATCCGCAAGAACACTAGAATATATTTTACAAATAAATTCTTTTTTAGAATATCCTGCGAATATGGAGATTGCAAAATTTTAATAAAGACAATAAATTTTTGTAGAAGTATAATTTATGAAAGGTAATGAATGTTTGTTTGCACAAATGTATTGTTTTATTATAAGTTATCAAATATTCACATTACAAATGATCACTTATTACACGTAAAATTTAATTTAAATAATTTGTAATAACTTATTTCTATATAAACATTAAACTCATAAAAATCAAAGACTATACTTTTGCTAGTAAATTGTATGTGAAAGATATTACTCAATATGAAAGATATTGAGTAATATCTAAGAATCTTATAATTCTTTTATTTTTGCAGTTTACTTTTTAATTATAAATGCACTTACTTAAATTTTTTTTATAAAAAATTCTTTGTTCTTATTTATGTACTAGACTTTAAAATTTACATATATTTACCAGGGTCTATAAAAAATGATTGACAAAAAAATTGTAGTCGATAAAGTAGGAATCGTTTCAAATAGAAAAAAATTTCTTTATCATATTATTATTACTTGTATACATAAACTATTTATTATATTTAAATATAATAAATAATACTGTATTGACAATAAAGAAAAGAAAACAGATTGCTTGTTTGTAAATTGTGTTGATAAGAAATAAAATAAATTATTGAAAATTTTGTTAACCATTATTAATATAAGATTTACTTATCTTATTATTATTATAACACAAATATAGAACATATTTTTAAAAATAGTAAATGTAATTTTAAATATGTAAAGATTCCTATATTATCGGCATTATATTATTTTATAATAATATTCTTAATATTAAAAATATTAAATATTTACAATATTTTTAGATTTTTACAACTTTCTTAAACAATTTAAGGGAAATATATTATGCTTATTTATCAATTGAAGTCGATTTTAGTTTAATCTAAAACTATTAATTAAAAATGAATAATTCTAATCTTAGATTAATATTATGTTATTGTTACTTAGATGCTTTTGAATATAGTAATTATTATGAAATGTTTTTATAATTATCGGTACAGAAATTGTTAAATGTTGTTAATAACTCTTTTAAATATTAATAATTTCAACATTTAACGTCTTGCAGATTAGTTTCAGAATGTTATAACAGATTATGAAAATGAATAAAATATATAGCAGAAATATGATTGGTATATAAAAATTTAATAGTTTTTGTTTTTTTTGTGAGTTTTGCAATTTGTCAAAAATGGTATACAAAATTAGCTTAGGTCAGGAAAAAGTATTAGATTTCTTCGCACATTTCATCGTAAGTCAGGATGGCCGAGTGGTCTAAGGCGCTGCGTTCAGGTCGCAGTCCACTTCTGTGGGCGTGGGTTCGAATCCCACTTCTGACAAATTTTTTTTGCATGCTATGTTTCATTTTATTTATGCTTTAAATATACATAAATTCTTCAATGCTACAACTGTTTCATATTTTTTGTTATGTTTACGCTAGAAAATATTGTAAAAAATGTTAATATTGTTTATTTGTTATATTATATCTATTGACAATAATAACCTTTTATTTTTTATACAATATAAATATATATTGTGATAAAAGTCTGTACTTTTTTAGAGTTTACCAAAATTGAATATAATAATAATATCATAATAATATATTTAATAATATTTTCTAACACATTTGTAGAATAATTAATATAATTAATACAGTGCTAATAGAGTCAAAGATATTAAATAAACTTAATTTTGTTTAACACTAGGAAGTCTATTTTATAAATGTGAAACATACGACTTGGGCTATACCAGTTTGTAAGATTTATTTTAAGGTTTTATACAAGCCAAATATTTTGATTTTCATAAAATTCCACAGAACCGTTTGGACAATATTAATTCAGCGCTTGGCTTATTGATGCAGGCTGTATAAGGATGTCTAAATAATTCAAAATAAAATCTAAAGACTATTATAATTTAAACATAACAATGGTATCCAAACGAGCAAATATTACAAATGACGTCATGTACATGATACGTAATAAAGTGCTTAATCGTCTGTATTATCGTACCTTTCCTCATATAGTAGTGTACTCACCGCTGGCTAGTTTATGTGGGAAATGCGAAGCAGAAAACGAGAATGAAGATGAGGATGAGGGGGTGAGGTGGAGAAGGAGAAGGAAAGAGGCAGCGGTAACCTTGAGAGCCGGTAAGGCAGCGGCCATCTTGCTTGTCGAGATGCATTTTTATTTTTTGCACAGGCAAGACTCGCCGTTGCTCTCACTCCCATCTCGCGCTTCTCCAGTTCTACCTTACCACTCTACCACCGCTCTTTCCTTCCCTCTCTCTCTGTCATTCCTCGCACGTCTCCTCTATTTTACTCTACCTCTCCTGTTCTTCCAGTCTCTCCTATTTTCTTTTATCCTTTCCTTCCCCTCCAGCGCCTTTCAGTCGTTCTTCTCCCTCTCCTGCTCCTCTTCCTTCTCCTTCTATTCCTTATCTTAACCCTCCTCCAACCTCTCTTTCTTCTTTTTTGTTTAGGACTCTCGCGTTCTCCATCCATTCGTCCTACATGCCTCGTACCACAGATTACTCGCGGAATGCAAGACCCCAGTTCCATCCTTCCCCAACAATGGTCCCTTGCCTTCTTCCTACTTCTCTCATTCTGCTAATGTTTTTGCCCTTCCTGCGGCTCTTTCGTAATTTCCCAGCTTTTTTATCGTTTTACGCAACTCTTCTTTGTCTCTTCTTCGACGAATTAGAATCCATAAATTTATTTCTAGTTGCAATAAATATTACATGTGTGTGTATGAGCACGTGTGTATACGCATTCGCGCGCGCGTGTGCGTCCACAAATATACCTTCATCTAAATGAGAACAACTATACAAATTCAAACAAATATTATGAATGTTATTTCTTATTGTTGCTATTCAATTATTTGTGTCTCATTGTTAATATACTGTTTAAAATATACATTTAAATAAATGATAACAAGGTTAAAATAATTGTAAAATACACAAAGCTCGATTTGAAGTAATCGGAAAGTAAATAATAAATTCAATAGTTACATCGCTGAAACAAATATTAATTATAATATTCTCGTTCTCATATTTATTGTACGGACATCGTAATAGATAAAGTATATCAGCAGTAAGTTAAATTCCTTATTATTTTCATTTAATGTATAATAAATTAATGTATAATAATTTAAAAAATGATTGAGAGAAATATGCATGAAAAATTTAAGTTGCAATGTAACAATTAAATTTAATTTTTTTATTCAACATGTATAAATTAAAGAAGGAAGATCAATGTATAGTGTGGCTAACATATATGTATAACCGAGGTATAAGACTAATGACCGATGAATTAGTAAATACTACTTGCGTGTAAAGTATTTTCTGTCTGACTGCAGAGTGTCTATAGATGCCATTCTAAAAGTTCAGCTCAAGGTGAATAATACTCGTAGCTCAACTACTAGGTTTATAATCTTAATTTGCAATTACAAAATACATTTGCTTTGATTATATCAAAGAATCAAGAAATTGCTTTTCATACAAAAATTTAAATAATGACTTATTAAATTTATTATTGTATTACCTTGGGGCATTGAGCCATTTGAATCGAAATTATATGGATTACGATATTCATTAATCGGTGTACATATTCCGTTTGACATATAGTTCCCTAATTCCTAGGAATCTTATTTATTATGCTTAAGAAGTTGAATAAACTTGCTTTAGATGCAACTGCAATATATATTTTTTTTCACTGTATAATTAAATATTTACAATGGATCAATTAAGAAATTTATTATAGAAGAAACATTTTTCATGAAAGAATGTTTGTAGTCTTTGATTTTCCATAGAATATAAGAGTCAAAGCTTTGACATATCTAAGCTTCGGTCTAAGCAAGTAAGCAAAGACGAAGACAAGATTAGGATTATCTAGCCGTTAAATTTTCTGTATTCAATAAGACAGCATTACAGCTGTGGAGATCATTGAAGAAAAAGTAAAAAAAGATATGAATTGTTTGCGATACAAAATCAAACCGATTATAGTGTATGTGAATCATTAATTGTTTTTGTTCTATAAGCATGCCGCAAAAATAAATAATTCTGTTTAAATTGTAGAAAAATTAAAAACAGGTTACATGCTTTAGTATATACATAACATACGATAGTGAAGCGTTGTGTAGAATGATGTTTTGAATGCTAAACAGATCAAATTATTTAACATATTACTCACTGCCTAGCAACATAATTTTCGTTTAACTCGAATTCAGATTCAGTCATTCGATATTGTAGTCTACGAATAAACGCAGTATTAGCTTGGATTCGTGCAATATCTCAATTGAATTTATTTGGTAAACAGTGGAGGTCGAGGTAGAGACGAGGGTAGAGATACATTTAAAGATAAACAAGAAATAAAATACGCTTGGAATTTAGTAAAATACTATATGAATAATTTTTAAATATGTATGAACTTGCATGCATTTACTATAAATACTCTAAATTATACATTTTCTATTATACTCCACAGATTAAGAGCTGTAATCTAATCTCAACTTTGTATTCGACTTATAGATCAGCTCTCACTGTTTCATCTTTAATACAAGCTTGATCCGTTTACAATAAAATTAGTAAATATATATTTTAAAAATACACCTGAGTATTGTGCGAGGAATCAAAAATTATAAGCCTATTAAAAAAGGATTATTTCTTCAATAATAAATTTCATGGAGTAGTTCAATACTTATAAACTCTTAAGCATTTAATAATAAAGGTTATGTCGTGTATATAATTATTAAAAACAGTAATTTTAAAAAGATGTTTTCTCAAAAAAATCGTAATTTATACGAAGGAAAAAAGGTATGTTAATATAAGTATACGGCAAAATATAGTAGATGGAAAATCAAGAAAAAAACATGACAAAGTCGAGGATTAAGTAAATACGTATAAAATATGTAAAATCTAACACAACTCGTACAAGCGTTACGCATGGGTCAAAATTCCGTAGTGTACTTTGAGCGGAAGAAAATATAACTTATATAACTTATACATATGCTGTAAGAATGAGATTATTTGTAATTAATCTACTTATTGTTAAATAAACATATGAAAATAAATAGTAAATATTAATGATTGTTTTGTAAAAATATTCGATAAAATGGTGGATTGAAAATAGTTTTTTCGACACAGTAACGTCAGTCAGGAGCAAATGACGTCTGCAAATCTTATTGAATGTTACACAAATGGAGTCTCTGAAAAATGAGTCTCGATGCCGAGCTCGATGCACAAAGGTCCGCTCGAGCGCGCAATCTACCAGTACAAGGCTGTGCCGAGACGCCTAATTTACGATTCAGGCCTCTCGTGCGGTGGCCCATGTGATTTTTGGATCGATCGAGGCGCGTGGAAACGCGGGGAAACGCGGGGAAAAGGCGGGAAGAGCGGAAAGCACAAAGGGAAAGAGGCGGCACGAGGCGGAGGTGAAAGTCGAGGAGGTGTCGCCAAGAAGGCGAATGAGCTCATCTGCCGCGGCCGCGGCGAGTGCAGGCACATATATGCACATGCATATGCATGAGCGGTGCGCGGAGGTGCGTATGTAGGTCAACGAACGTCCACGTGAACTCGAGTGTTGTAGAAGGAGGCGCGCGTGCGAGCGACGCGGGCTCGGGCCGTGACCGCCGAGTCCTGCGCGCCTCGGGTTCGCACTCGCGCGCATCGCGCGGCCGGCGAGCGGCGCGGGGCGAGGGGGGCGGGCGGCCGCTCCCGGAAGCCCGATTAATTGATGAGTTTTTGAGCCCGACAGGTGCCGCCCGTAAAGCCCATTAATAAGTTACCGGCAATGCTCGTGGCTCGCGGGGGGATGGGCCGCCGCGAATAACAATAACCTCCGCGGCGGTCCCCTGCCCTCGTGTTACTTGCACAATTTAGTAACCTCCAGCGGCGGCCGCGACGCCCCCGGTATAGGTGACAGGGAGCGTCGCGGTGCCAAGCGGCGAGATCGATCGAGGCTGCTTTCCAAATCGAGCGGGCGCTCTGGAAGAGAGCGAGCGCGCCTCGATGCGCACGGGCTTTTGAGGGCGAGCGCGCGGGGACGCTCGCGGAATGCGCAATGCGCGCGGGAGGGTGAGCGACTGGGCGGTGGATCGGGCCGGCGGCGGGGGCGGGGCCGCGCGCACCCTTTGCGCCGGGGAGCCGGGAGGGGCCTCGGCGGGTCCGCGCGCTTCGCGAGGCTAAGGGCGTCGCGTGTCCCGCGCTTATCTCCCGCTAATCATCGCGGGTGAGCCGCCGGTGGGAACACCTGCGCGGGCCCTCGGCTGCGCAGCCGAGTTCGACCGACTTATGCCGGACGCTCGTTGCATATTCACTGGGGCGGGGGCACTCGCTCCGCCCGAGCCCCGGCCGCTAAATGATAATGAGGAAGGTCAGTTATTTTGCAGGCGCACGCGAATGCCCTCGTGCGTATACGGCATAGGGGCGGGCGGCCGGTGACCCATTGCGGAAACGTCCCGCCCGAGGTCCTCGAGTATACGCTTGGCGCAAGGTGCGCTCGGGAGCTATATGCGCCCCGGCCTCCAGGCCGAACGAAGAATATCGCTGAATCGCGCTTGCCGGGGTACCGGGCGGAGGACAAGGCGCCCCAGATGCCTCCCCGGACTGTTCGCTCATCGAATGGCCGCGACGAGGGCAGAACCCGGTGTAGGCTGACGCCCGCGGAGAGGAACGTCCGAGGCAGAATATCATTGAATAATTATATCCATCTCGCGCGTGCATCGAGCCGTCGGTATTCCTTTTCTTTATAATTGCCGTATTTACCTGTCAAAAGGATCGTGCATTCGACCGCGCGTACTCAATCTTCCCTTTGGAATCCGCCTCGTCCGTGCAGAGTACCGCAGAAGCAGCAGCCGCGCGGGCCGCCGAGGCCACCTTATCCACTCTGCGCGCATAAACATGTCGAGCTTAATATTCATTAGTATACGAAGAAGCTGAGCTATTGCGTGTATTATAAAGTATTGTATGTCGGAAGGTGAGTAATAAGTAATAAAGGAGGGGAGGCGCGCGCAGCTCCTCTAAAAGAGCTCGAGGATTATTGCAATCGACGCGTCCCTCTCCCCCGGCGTAGATCCCCGGTCGGAGGCAATCGATCAAAGCGCACCAGGGCCGGCGCGCGCAAAGTCCGCGCGATCGGGCCCTTTGCCCCGGGCCGAGGCCGGCGTCGTTGTGGCCGCTAATGGGCCCGGGGACTCGCGCCCGCGCGTAGACTCCCCTTCGAAAAGCCCCGGCGCGCCCGATCTCTCGCGCCTCGGCCAATCCCGCGCGGGCGTCGGCCTCCGCGGATATAGACGGGGGCGCTCGGTGAGAGGATAAGAAAACGTTATTAAGCAGCGGGGAAGGGCCGGAGAGCGAGGGAGCGAGAGGCGGTTTTTCGGCCGAGAGCGGCCGCCGAGGCGAGTCAACTAGTTGGCCTTGGCGGCGGAAGGCGCCTTTCGAAAATTCGCTCGCCTCCTGCATTCGGAAATCCCGCCGGGCCGGCCCGCCCCCGCCCCGCCGCTCATTATGTCAGGGAGCCCTCGCTGCCCGGCATCGACGAGTTCTTGCTCCGAGCTGGCCCCGCGGACTCCGTTCCACCGGCTTTGTTTACCTCCGCCGATAGTTCGCCGAGGGGAGACAATGTGCGCGTGCCGCCTCTCGCTCCGCCCGCGTATAAAATACCGCGGGCCACTTTCTTCCTCTCCAACTTGCGCGCGCTACTGAAATTCAAGTAGCTTGTAAGATTATGTCGTATGCAAATCCAACGATCCTTTGCATTCCGACGTATCATCTCCCGCCCGAGGTATTTCATTTAACAGCACGCGTGAAAGTTCAAAGTGCCACCGAGACTCGCACCGAGAGTGCCACCTCGGCTGCCACTCGCTCGCACTCGCCGCCGCGCTCCGGCTAGAAATTCCCTCGCAAATTCCCCTTTCCACATTGGCTCTGTTAATGAAATTAAATTCTCTCCGATATTGCCTTATTCGGACCGCGTTCCCATCCCGACTCGCTCCCTTCTCATGCATTCGCCTCATTGTTGACTCGTTTGACAAATGTATAATATCCCATTTTTATCCTACTTCCAAATTTTCCCTTCATTGACACCATGTCAACAGAATACAATGAAAGTTTCTCGAACTAGCTTCATAAAACAGTGACGCGAAAGAATAGACGGAATAATTAACTCGAAAATTCTTTTTCAAATGCTGACACGTGATTCGTTTGCACACATGAAAATAGAACTTGGAAAACTCACGATCTCTCTGAAAAACTCTGTAATTACAAATACTTTATTTTTTATACATAAATATATAAAAATATTCGCAAGTATATATGCAAATGTTCTTATCGTCTAGGTATCAAAATGTAATAACAATCACAATATGAAAACAATCGATCGATGGAAAAGTTTTATAAATTATTCCAAGTAATACTTATTTTCATACCGTTGTATTGATGCGACTAAAGAATCTCTGTTTTCGTAATAAACAATAATGTCTGTAACAAAATCTAATAATATAAGTAAATTATTTTCATATAATTATATACAGCATGTAGAAGGGTACTGTTTGTAATAGTGAAAGTGATTTTCTCTATACAGATTTTGTTAGCATCTTATCTCATAACAATCTATACTTAATTGAGCTAATTAGAAAATATCATAAATAAATAAAGTATTTTTATAATTTCAAATTTTTTGATCAAACAACGCTATTAAGCGAATATATATGAAAATTTGAAATTTTGACCGGATCATCCTGTGTGCAGAAACACACGAGAAAAGAATTTTAGCTTCAAAAGAAACTGCGCTGACGCAGACTTAGTAACGGACCTCGTGCATCTTTTCATGCATACTAATCGGTATAATTTAGTGGTTTTTGATAGACGTCCCTAAAACTTTAGCGACAGATTTGAAAGAACATAACAGCATTAAATGAAGATGTGTTGATTGCAAAAGATTTTTAATTTAAAAAATTTTTTTCAGTGTAATCATTAAAATAGGGTCCAAATAAAAAGTACCAACCTTTTTTTCTTCAATCAATTTAACTACAGGTTTTCAAACACATTGTAAAAAAAATATCATTATGTTTTTAAAAATATACAAATTGTAAAATATTAAAATATACAAATTTAAAAATATTATTTTTAAGGTTCTGTTTAACAATGATGAGGTGCCTTATCCGAGATTCGAAGTAATCGGTGGTCTTTAAAGCGACAGTCGGTAGAGAATATTGTAGCAACTTTAACTTATCGAATAAATCGCAGTTATTGCGATGTGAATGAGAATGAAGAGAGTCGCGAGGAGAATTGCGCAAGTAAGGCAGAATGTTAAAATAATCAGGCATCGGTCGAATGAAAGAAGCTGCGAGTAAATTTGCAAGAGAGGCGAGAGAGGCGATGGATGGTTTAAATATACATAACGAATGGGCATCCCCGGGTTGGCCATTCAAGTTTCGGCGGGCCCGGCAAGTTGTCCCATAAGCCGGCAGAGGCCCGGGGTCAATGGTCTGCGCGCGCTGCGCGGCACAGTGGCAAAATTGCCCACGGAGAAAAACAATCGGGCGATTCCCCGTGAGAATCGCGTATCCCCGCAGTTTATACGAGGTTTTATACTTGACCGGTGTATAGCGGCAGCATTGAAATGGAAATAAAAATCGAAAACTCGCTCTTTTCTTCTGCCCCTCGGTCTCTTTCTCTTGGAGCCCTGACACAGAGACCTTAAATAAGCGATTAAGTAGCACGTGCGTGCTCTGTACCAAGGAATGCTCGCGCGGCGTACATGCAGCGGCCGCGCGGCGGCGCGTACACGTGTACGCGCGCACACGGCTGCGTGGACGCGCACAGCCAGCCGGGGATAAAAGGGCGAGAGAGGGAGAGAGAAAGAGGAGCGAGGGAGAGCGGGGCTGCATCCCCCCGGCGGGCGCTGATAGGGAGCGGAGAGCGCGCGGTGCGCTCGGACTGCGTACACGCGTATATACGCGGCGAATAGAGCGAGAGGCAAGAGGGCCGGTTTTATTGATTCAAGCCCTCGCGCCGAGAGAGAGAGAAGGAAGAGGCCGGGGAGTAGGAGCGAGCCGGGGGGCGAAAGGGACCGCGGTGCGCGAATTCCCGGGGCGCAGGAGCGAGAGGCGGCGAGAGCCGAGGGGGGGAGCCGAGGGGGAGCGAGGGCGAGCGAGGGAGAGGGTTGGCCAACTCTAGAACACGGACCGGCTTGTTTTGACGATAATGGCCTCGGCGGCTATTGACCAGCGGCCGAGGCGCAGCGGCGGCCGCGCGCGAGAGGGACGCCGGGCGGCGCGCGGGCAGATAGCCGCCGCGGAGCCGCGGGCGAGTTGTCAGGGCGCCAAATGTCGCGCGGTCCCCGGGCCCGGTTGGCGCGCCGCCCGGCCTCGCCCCGCGGCTCCCGCGATCGCTCCAAATCCGAGATTCTTCTCGGCGGCGCGCGCCTCACCGGCCGGGCGCGTTGCCCCCGCGCCGCCCGCCGCCACCCCCGAGCCCCGCACGCGCTCCGCGCACCTTCGCCCGAGGCCTCGCGCTCGCTGCTTCTCGACAAACGGTTTAAATTGCCGCGCTGCCGCGGGTCAAAACTTTTAGTTTAAACCACTTGCGCGCCCAATCCTGTTACGCGACAAAATTGCACGCATAGTGATGCAACTGCCTGCGCCTTCCTCCTAAACTTGATCGGTAAAGCCGTAATAAGCACCGAGCCGGATATAATTAACCTTAACGATGCCAACTCTCTTCTATTACTTTGTACTTCCAATTTCCTATCGTCCCTATCGCTCGCTCTCCTTCCCCCACCCAACAAATCCAACTATTCAAATTACGAACGAGTTCGCAATGTTGATTACTCTACGATTATCCGAGAAAGTTACCTGTGTGCCTCGTGCTTGAGCACTGCAAATAACCTCCGCTGTATAATATTTTTCAATCGCTTTTCATGATGCAATCGGCGAGCATGCAAAAGACAATATGGAAAAACACTTATATGCAAATGTATTTCAGCAACGCAATTTTAACCTTATTGATTAACATCTTAGCTGCGTGTCTTTCGTTTAATCGTATGCATACCTGTAACAATCGAATCAACACATATTTTGTTATACACGTGTAATACGTTTTTCACACTCGATTCGCAAATTAGTGGACACTTTTAATATACTTTGAATTAATAAAGTTAAGTAATAGTTTCAAAAAGAAATTATCTGCAATGCCTTTGCTAAACTTTATTTAAATAACGTTTTTATTCATTCGAGTTCCATTATTGCATTATGAAAGAATTGCAAATCAAACATTTTTGTAAAAAAATTTTTGCTTATATGACTTTCGAAATAGTCTTACTGTAATGGTATCTTGCGCGTGGACTATAGCTACTTCTCGAAGAAATGGTATCGCAACTGCTGCAATTAAAAACTAATACTACTCGTATAGAGGTATTTTTGAGCAATTACATCTTTGTTGTAAACTCCCCTTTACAAACACATAGTTGCAATCGTTTCAAAGTAAAACAACAATTCACTCAAAAATTAGATGATTCTCTGATTGAACAGCATTTGCTTTAGAGTAAAAACCCATACAACTTTACAGATTTATTTAAGTACGGAAAAGTAAGCTTTTTTGCTTTGACGTAAGGCCTAGAAAAGTAGCGTATCATTTAACAAAATATGTGGGACAAAAGTCGTATAATGACAAGCCTTTAAAAAAGGCATCTTAACTGGAAGAGAAAGAAATTCTCTATATCACAAAGTACAATACAATTAGAATAAAAAAGAGGTTTCGAGTAACATTTTACTTTAGGAAGCTCCATAAAGAATGAATGCTTAAAGCGTTCTGATATACTCTTTATATATTGAAATTATTGGATTGATTAAAAATAAATCCCACGCCGATCATAACCTCTCATTTTTATAAGTGTTTCTGTTAATAAATTATTTTAGTTTAAGTGAATGTGGCTGACTACATTGCGGCAACGATGTAAAAAGTGCATCAGCGCTTGTTGACTCACTGGAGTTTGTTGCCAATGAGGCAATTTGACCCAGTTTTATGCGTCAAGTAACCTCAATAGTGTATTTTTAATGTAATGCCCGAGTCTGAAAGCGAGTAGACAAACACATTTCGATAACGCGGTAAATTTAAAAAAAGATGCTTCTTTTTGACAAACGGTGCCAAATTCAAGCTCAGCTTACAAACTTGCCTGTAAAGATTATGTGCTCAAAATTTCGTGACTCTCCAGCAATTTTTCTTTTGTATCTGTGTAATAATTAGTATACGAAGCTAGATGTAGACCTTAAAAGTCCACCCTAGATTACAAAATCCAAGTAAATTATACGAGATTCCCCAAATTCGATACAGCTGATTATACGTTTAGACCATATATACCCTAATTTAGACAAATAATACTGGTTACATAAAGAAATTTCTCGGGAAATTTGCATGCACGATCGTGCACTTTGTTTCAAAAGAATCGGAATATATACTATTCTAACAGGTAGACGAAGGATAATGACAATTGTCTAGCATTACCTAAGAGAAATTTATTATCGTAGGACGAATAATAGATGTTGAGTGGAAACATCGAAAAATATCGTTACAAGTGAAATATGGCAAATTCGCTTTGTGGGTTCCCAAACTGATTCAGCAAGCTATAACTTACTGTACAAATATAATAATTTGTGCATAACAGCAGTTAATATGTTTAACCCTGATTTGACGTTTGGTAAATTAATGGCTGCAATCGCTACACTGTGTATACACGAGGAATTGTGATAGATATAGGTAATTCTCTGGTTTGAAACCAAATTTATGATCGGTGCTTATCACGTAAAGCAATATTATCTGCGCAAGTACAATGAGTCGTGTGCGTAACTGTTATTATTTTGCTTTAATTTGTGTCGTGACGTTAAATAAAACAACGAACGTCTATTCTCAAAGTTGTTAACTACGAATAACAATTCTAAATGCTTAAACGCAACAGGTTGATATCTAAATATCAATCAATACAATTTGAGGGGCTATTTATAGCATCGGCTCATTTATTTTGCAAAATGTATACGCGCCTGTAAATACACATTTGATAATAGCGCAAGAGAATAAAAATGCAAGCATATATTAAAGTCGTATATCAAGATTGTGTATTGAAGAGTCATGCTGAATAGGTGAATGGGTTAACAAGGTGCAGGAGAGATAAAAGTGTAATTTCAATCAGTTTGTGGCCGCAGCGGCAGGGATTATAATACACGAAATGTTAATGCGTGCACGATAAGGTGTAGCCACGCGACGCGTGCATGCGGAGCGCCATGCGCAAAGTAGGCAGGCACAGAGGCCGGGAAAGCCGGCGCGGCAGAAAGCCCAGAGACGGCGGGACGCGCCGCTTTTCCGAGGCCCGTCTCGCCGACGGCGCGGGATTTTTGCAGGCTCGAGTCAGCGGGACCGGCTTATCCCTTTCTGATGATAACGAGGCGCAGGTGGGGAGGAGGCGAGCGGCAGGCGAGGCCTCCGATCGGAAAAGCGAGAAGCATCGGGGAAAATTCCTGGGCAGGCGAGGTTGGCAGCTGTATATACAGATATGGGCGCGCGGGGCGAGCGGGGCGAGCGGGCGGCGGCGAGCCTCCCTCCCCGGGCCCGTCGCTCTTTCCCTTTCTATCCGGCGCTCGGCGCAGAAATGCTCCCGCGTGCACGGGCGCAGCGGCGGCGGTGGGAGCGAGTGCGAGGGCGCCGCGGCGGGGGTCGGGGACCGGGGGGCAGGGGCGCGGGGCGGGGGCCGGCCGGCGGCGGGGGGCAGGGCCGAGGCGAGCGCCGCGGCGCGGCGGCGGGCCGAGGCGGCGCCGGCGCACGAGAGTCGGCGGCGCTCGGCGCGACAGTCGCGCGTTTGCACTCCCAGCGGACAGCGGAGCTCGGCAGTGAGTGGAAGCGAGAGCCAGGGCAGCGCTAGCGGAGGCTGGAGCAGGCGCCCCGGGGGCAGGAGAGCGCGAGCCGCGGTGCAGTGCGGCGCGTAGACACCCTCGCGACGGGCGCTGCCAGTGCGGGCCGCAGCGCAGTCGCAGTCGGCGCCCGAGCCGCCGCCGCCGCCGCCGCCGCCGCCCGGGCCCGGGAGTGTGCCGTGCACGTGTCGCCGTCGGCCCCGCGCGCGCTGTGCAGTGAGTGTCCGCGGGCCGCGAGCAGTCCGGAGCAGCCGCCGCCGCCGCCGCCGCCGTTTGTGAGTATACGCCGCGGGGAGCCGCCCGGAGCCCGACCGCGGCCCGACCTCGGCCCGAGCCACCGCGCAATCGCGGCTCCTCCTCCAAGACTATCCCACTGCCGGCGTCGCCCGCGCTATCGATTGCGCCGAGTGTTGTCGTAGGCCCTGGCGCCCTGGCCGCCCGGCCACTCCTCTGCTCGCCTGCGCTCCGCTGCGCTTAGCCTGCGCGCACCGCGTCCTCCTTTCGCCGGGGCGCCGATAGCCCGCGAGGATGCCCGCTGCTCCCCTATCGCTGTCAACGGACTTTATCGTCGCTCTGCCAGACCCAATTGCTCCCCGGCCTATCTTCGTAATTATTGTTGCAGCCAGGGCTTACCCAAGAGCCCTGCTGCTCGCTTGCGCCACTCCGCTTTCAAAACAAATTCGATCAAAATGCCCGGGACACCCCTAGTGTATTACAGAAACGCCAATCGATAAAAACCCATTATGCAAACCTCCGTCCCGAGCCGCGGCTAAGCTTTCAAAAGCCTCTATTAGTCACTTGTTTCTTTTTTATTTAAAACTACCTGCGCCCTAATGCCTTTATTTCCTCCCATGTGTCCGTCCGGAAATTACATATCATTGTTAGTGTTTGCATTCCAATGGACGATATTTTCGCTCGCGCCAATGTCTTTTCCGAGCGCAAGTTTTGTTTGCTTTGAATACTCGATATTACGCTACGCCTTTGAACTCTGCTCTCGAGTCTGCTTCAACTGGTCAAAGGCCTCGTGTAGAAATTCAAGATCCTGTTTCCTTCGTCGTTTTGCTCCACATTGACACGTGTTACATCCCATTTTCATCACCTGTTTTTCTCGTCCTGCATTCACCCAAGCGAAGAGGGTTCGCTGCTTTCAATAAACAATCCTTGCCCTTCCGTCTATCCAAAGGATTGTCAAAATTTGTCAGACGCGCTGATTTCGCGGCCTATACCCACACCTACAGTCAACGTTTACTCCGGTATTTTTTATCTTGTGTTCTGAATGAACTTGGTCTACTGTTACGTAAATACTTTCTTATCACAATCATCGTAATCCTAGTTTAATGTGACATTATCTAACAGTAACCTAAAAACTATACGACAATGCTGCAATGTTACGTTTTTGTACCTAGTTTTTTGTTATTCTATTTGAAATTAGAATATCTCAAACTTTACGTAATCCACCTGTATTGTGCTTGAGTTTAGAACTTTTAAATATGACATTTATTCATAATCAATGATAATCAAAAAATCTACAGTAATAATTAGAAGATAAATTTATTTATGATAAAACTTCTTAAGGCGCGTAAAATTGTATTCAACGAAATTTTTTATTTTTATATAAGCGAAGCAAGGGGCGAAGGGTAAAACGTCGCCGATATATTCTAGGGCTTATTTGATAAAATAGAAGAGCGTACTTTAAGTGGACGGATAAAGCCGGTAAAACACGAGAAATGTGTGCAAAGAAACTAAAGTTAGAACAAGTTTAGAAGAAAGTGAATACGTCCGGAAAGGAGAAGAAAAGGGTAAACAAGAATATTCAGAAGATGTGCATTTCAGGAAACTACTGCAATAAACTGAAATAAGCGTGGAAACGAAAACAAACTACGAAGAAAGATACGAGAGTGTAAGCGAGTGTGGAGAAGAAGAATAAACTTGAATAAAATTTCAGTAACGAAACGAAAACGTGGAAGTTTTAAAAGAAGCTGCACTCGAATAAATCGCGTGAATAAACTAAAAGTTTGACTAAAAGAATCAATAAGAACAATGTGTTTTAAGAAGTATACAATAAAATGTGTGACATGGTTTGATAACAAGTATAAATAAGTGATTACTTCAAATATCATTTCTTCAATAGAACATTGTGTGATCATCACAATGTGATGTATAGCAAGCTATAAAAAGCAGTAAAAGCACGTGACTCTATATAAGCTGAAGGTTAGCAAAAACTATTTGGTGTAATACTTTGACAATCAACATATACAACTTTTTAGAACAAGTAATAAAAATGGTTTACGTTAAAAAGAAGTGCAAAAGGAAAACCAGTATGCTATGCTGTAAGTTTTACGATCATTATAAAAAATGCACATAAGTTTTGGTTCAAAATGAAAGAAGGTAAATGTATCTTTAAAAGGGAAGCAAAGAAATACATTATCCTGGCTTATTCAAGATATCGTATAAATTTATAACGATAGAGAGAGGCGAAAAGAGGCACAAAAACGAGTCTCCAAGAATCCATGCAAATACTTGGTCCAAGTAATTTTTTCGTGCGTATTCATCATTGAAGATGGATTGGACATTTACGGAAACGTACAAAGAAGTTTAGTTATACTTGCTAGAATTCGGGCGGCCGGCAATGAGCCTAAATGAATCACGAATTTCCCGACTCGAATAGCGCAATCCTTAATCGAGAAAACTGAGATTTGGCAACGCTGAAGTGCAGTGATGCCAAAGGAGGCAGTCTTTACGCAGAGGGGCACACTTAGCATAGGTGTATACGTGTATATACGTATAAATATATATATGCAGGCCATACCGAGTGCGAAACTGACACCGGTTGTCGAGTCGCTGCTACATATCACCTCTCCACGTCTATGTTTGCTGACGCTTCCTTAAAATAGCTTACTTTGTACCGCTTTGGTCGGGCAAAGCCAGTGGCTTCCTCATTTTTTGTAGCACCTTTCTGGCCCGCTCGAGTCCGCGGCGCTGAAAAAGCCGGGCCGGTCGCCGCGGCTTTGGGGAAAGGCTCCGCACCGGCGCCGCGGAGGAGCCGACGCGGCAGGGGGGGTCGGGTCGGGCGGGTCCGAAACCGCGGACGGGGCCGCGCGGGCCTCGGGGAGATCCACCTGCGATCCTCGGCCTCGTCCTCGGGGGCCCCTTTCTCCCCTTTGAGCCGAGCCGCGGATTTCGCAGAAGCAGTCTTGTCCCGCGTCCGCTTTATCGGCTGGTGCACTGGCGCGCGCGGCGCTTGCCAAGCGGCACATAGTCGCCGCGGCCGCTGCCGGCGCTCGACCGCGCGCTCGCACACACGGCCGCAGGGGAGGCTCGCGCGTGCGTGCCGCGACGACCGGATTTGGGCCCTCGCTCGCCTCTCTCCCGCAGTCCCGCCGCGGCGCACCGCCGTTTTTCAGCTCCTCGCGGCGCTCGGCCGGTGCACGCACACGCGCGCGCGCGCCTGCAGCGAGGGAATAAAGCGGTGCGTGTCTCGATAAATTAAGAGGCCCACACTGCGCCTCGCGCGTTTTTCAGGCTTTAAGCAATTTCACGGCTCCCCGAGCGCGTCCGAGGCCCCGGCCCCCGGCCCCCGGCCCAATGTCCTCGCGGCCGCTCGATAAAAGCGTCGATCGCGTAACGACCCGCGCCCTCGCCGAATTATTACCCGCCCGTTGTTTTTCGTCCTTGTGAAATATTGAAACGATTACGTTATTATTTATTGGAGCTTTCCCCGGTACGTCGACCTCCTTAATGCCATTGCCGCGGCCAATCGATAAATTCTGATTAATCGCTAATTTGCCCGGTACCCAGCCGATCTCTATTTCCGTGAGCCGGGCCAATATTCCTTTTTTTAACGCGAGTAACAATAGCGGGCGACCGCTGGTGGAAAAACTATCAAGCCACGGCACACGCGCGAGCCAAGAAAGTTTCGCCTCCGCTCCTATTCGTGCCCAATGTTAATCAAGCGAATAGAAAAAATATAACGCGTTCAAAATAAAATTTAGTGGCGAGCCCGGCACGCCATGCCGCTCGTTTCCTCTGAATATCTAAAAAAACGTTAGCGTTCTCGATTATTCATTGCAAAAAGACTACTTTTAGATAAAATATCTCTGTACATAATTCCTCAATTATTTTAGCGGAGGACAAATGTTTTGCGTATCCAGCAAGAAAACGAGCGATAGAAAAAATTAACCTACTTTTCATTGTCGTCTTCGTATGGAGTATATAGCTGACACGATGCTTGACACGAAGCTCGACACACGATGGACAGATGTAATCTCGTGAAACTTGATACGAGTTGATACGGAACGTAAAATTCTAATAGGTATGCAGAAAAAATGATTCACGGCGGCGTCGAGCGCCGTTGATAAAGTTCCTACGTGTATTATCTATTAGTCGAGCTATAAAAAACGATTCGGAACACTCGTCGTTGTTATTCGTGTTTGCGGTCTCGTCGACTGCACGACCCGGCGGACTCGACGACTGCGCTAACAAAAGTTTCGGTAGTATTTTTTTATCTAGCGGATATTCGCCTCGGAAGAGACGAGTAGACTGCAGCGGGTCGCGGAGTTTTCGGGCTGCATCGATGGGCCGTGAGGCGCGCTTCCCGCCACTGACTTTTCTGCGGGACGATAAGGCGGCTAGTGGCGCAGACCGGTCTCCTTGAAATCGCACAGATAGCCCGGGGCCCGTGCGGGCGCGCAGGTCCCGCGCGCATCCCGGCGGCCGATAAGCCGGCGCGCCGCCGCCGCCGCCGGGCTGCTGCACCGTATCGGTGCGCGGTGCACTTGCGCGGCCTCTGCAATGTCGTTGGCTCGCGCCACTTTTCCCCTTCGGCTTTCCCTTCTTCGGCCGGCGACGCCGGCGACGCCGAGCCGGGGCGACGCTAATTCAGCTCGCGCTCTTTTATCGGGAGATAGCGCTCGCGAGCGCGCGGCGCGCGCATCGACAAAAATAACCGCAGCATCGGCCCCTCGCTCCTCGAGCCCAACCGCAATAACCCAATTATTTGCTCACCCTCGGTCCCCGATAACCGTGCATTTCCCGAGTTGAGTAATGAATAATGTAATTGTTGCCGGCGCTCGGAGCCGCGGCCCCCGCTCCCCGGCGCCTCTTTCGCAAACTGCGGGTCCCGGGAGAGCTGGCGAAGCGCGGCCATTCCCAAATTCGGGGGAGCCACGCACGCCGCGGCCCCAGTCCAATCGGTCTTTGAACTGCAGCGCCTGACTCGCACGTTATTGTGAAGCATCGAAGAGATAAAAAAAAAGCGATGTGTTAATCTAGAGAATTATGACGATAAGAGAGTGTCAAAACGTCTCCCGGGTCAAAATATGCAGCGCTCTTGCGTTAATCTCGGAGCCGGCCGCGAAACCCGAGATGCGTGCACGGCCGTCGTCTGTACAATCGAAGGAAGAGCAGTCCAAGTAATTAGCCAGGGTTTACGAAAATATTTGCTTAAAAGCAGCGTCATCTATTTGTTCAAGCATACCTCGAGTGACGCGGCCCACAATATTACACTAGAACAACACTCGGCTCTAATGGTGCATTATACAGCTAGCATCATACGAGGCATTATGGGGCAGGCGAATCAAGTGGAAAGCGCGGGCCAATAATGCGAGTCGATTAATATGTAGGTTAGGCGCCATCGACGCGTGATCGGAGCGGCTTCGGAAAAAGGCGAGGTAGGCCGATGAAAATGCAAGTTTACCTCGACGATTAGGGGCCCGGCAGGCAGGCATCGCCCGCTCCCGCCGCCGCCGCCGCCGCCATCGTCTATCGGAACTCGGAGCGCAGGGATCTCGGAGCGAAAGACAACGTAACGAGCGATGATCCTCTGACCCCGAGGCTGCGGGCCGGCCGCGCTTCGCAATCGCCGACAATTGTCCGGCCTCCGGCTTCCGAGGCGCCGCGCATTTGTTTACGTTAGCCCGCTGGGAAGTCGGTGAGTCCGAGGCGCTCGGGGGTGCGTCGGCGCCCTGGTCCCGTTAGCGCGCGACGCGCGCCAACCCCGGGCGACGGGGGGCCGCGGCGCGCCGGGGAATCGCCGGGGAAAGCCTCGGCGGCGCCCGACACGTGCGCTGCAAGGGAATTTCCCATGGGGCCGGCGGGCGGCTCCGCCCGCGCCTCCTGCCGAGTCGCCCGCGAGGCGCTCACCTAGATCGCGGCTCGCTCGGTCGCCTAGCCGCGGTGACGCAACGCGGCGCAGCGGCAGCGCCCGAGCGCCCGATGCACCCGAGGAGGAGCGGCGGGCGCCTCGCGAGCGCGCCCGACGTTTTCAGGCCGGCTAGTAGCCGGGGGAGCAGCGCGCGCGCAGGCTACTGTTTGCCCACGGCAGTCACGTTCATCCGAGTGTCTGCACCGCCCGTGCACCGACGCCCCAGTCCGCGCCTGCGCTAAACCTTTGGATCGAGCCGGGCTCTCTGCCCTCGGCTCTGCCTCCCCGCCGGAATTTTTCCGCCCCGGCTCCGCCGGCCAATTCGAAAGCGCCGATTCGCATCACTTGCCGCTTTGGATTTTTCATCTCCCCCCAGGCCCCCCCGGCCCCTCCGCTCTTCCTGTCGCTCATTTGAATCTTCAGTTTCTTAAGTGCGGCCGCCTTGATTGCTAGGATTTTTATTCGCAGCTGCACAATGCCGCTCGCGCCGGCGAAAGCGACGGCCAAAGTAGGCGATGATTGCTTTATATAGTGCACTCGCGACGCGAGATAAATAAAGCGTTTGTCAATTGATACTTATATGCCTCGAGCTAGAGAAAAAGGAACGTGCCGGTTTTAACGAATCAACCCGAGAAGCGACCGCTTGGAATACGCGAGCATTGTCTTAGTTATGTGAAAATAGAGATTCGTTAACAGTAACTACTCGTCTATTTTGAAATAGCGCCTGTACATATTTAGTATCAGCACGCCCTCTCACGTGAAAGACGAGAGGCAAAGTACTAGCGCAGCGTGCCGTTGCCGCAGCCGCATCGGAAGTCGTGCGTTTAACCGACGTTTTAACTATATGAAGAAATATTCATTTGACTGCGTGTCGATCCCTCGCTCGATCCATATTCATTAACCGTTACGAAAACTCTCTTAGACTGCAAGGAATCCTTTCTTCTTCCGATGCACTTGTAATTCGTTGCTCGAAAAGAAATCAGAAAAAACTCTCGCTAAACGTTTTTTTCTACGATACTTTTGATTTCCAAGTATTTAATATATATAATTACACAAATGAATTGGGAGATAATGAAGCATAACTGTTTGTAATTAAAACAAAGTACTGGACAATTATGTCGTAAATATAAATAAACATGCCCGCGTTCATCATAATCATAGTAATTTCGAAAAATTTAGTCAATTGGGACAATTGCAATTATTCTTGTTGATTGCAAGTCCTGACTTTATTTCGAGCTTTATGGTATTTCCTATCGTGGACGTTGCTGCCCGAGTTACTGCCGCCGATTCCCTTCAAAAAAATGTTCCCTCGGTCATTAGTCATTAGCGAGGCGGCAACTTTAGAGGTCGGCGGCGCGCGTTGCGTCTTGTAATGGGGGAAGGTTACACTTTCACTCGCAGTAATTTCGACATTCCCAAACCTAATTTCCTTACTCCAATAGAAATTCAGTAGATTTCTTTGAAAAAAACCTCAACAATAATAATGCAATAACTTAATGCAATATTCTTTGGTAATTGTTAGAGAGATTGGCCCTCGGATCGCAAAGTCGCAGTGCCCGCTGCGCCGCTCATCGCAGCGATTGCCGATGTGGAAAAGCTTTGCACGTATCGATTTCTGCCCCGATGAATTTTGTGTATTTTTTTGCACCGCCCAAAAGACCTTATCGGTAGTAAGCCAGTTGATTTAACGCCCGCGACTTATCTAGTTGACAAAATATTGTCTCAGGCGCAATACTGCCGTTATCAGTGCAGCGGTGCGCACATCGCATTAAATTGAGGTGCACGATTGCTTTTGGCCTGCTGATACGGGCGCGAAGGTGTCGGGCCGCGCGAGAGTACACACGATAAGCGCGCAGAGCCACGAGAGAGTTATAGATACGGTGGGCAAAGTCGAAGGCTAGAGAGATAGAGAGAGAGAGAGAGGAGAGAGAGAGGAGACGGGTACGCTAATTAAAGCCGCTACCGCGGCGACGGATTCTTTTCCTCCTTCGAAGGCGTTCGACCTTGGGCAACAGTCTCGCTCTCCCGAGTACCACTTATTTGGATTATATTTAACAGCGAGAACTGCTTACATCATTATTCACCGACCTTTGCCGGTTCAGCGGTTTATTGTGCGATGTTTAGTTTCGACTCTTATCTCCCAGTGAATGGATTCGCCGGCTGCTCGTTATTCTACTCTGAATTGGCCGCACCGATGCGATCTTGCGCCAGCGAGCCGAGACACCCGGCCGAAAGCTCCCTATTGTATGTGACATGTGTCACAACGCGGAGCGACCCGAGCTTGGATCCGCCAGCGGCGAAAAATTCGCCAAACAAGTGACACCGCTCGCGAGTGGCTATCGTCGCCTCCCACGTGAGCCCGCGAAAATTGAGCCGCTTGCCAAAGCTTGCGCGGCGCGGCAGGCAATATCTCGGGCGGATCTTGGCGTATCGCTGGCCGCGCGGGCGATGATCGCGCGAGTCAACGATCTCGAGAGACGCGAAAACACGGTATTAATTAATGCCGAGTCGCATGTATACACACACGTACGTATACGTACGTACATATGTAGGGTAGCGATTTTTCTTTGGCCGCGCGCAATCGGAGTTGCGTAACTGTCTCGTTCTCGGGGTTCGCAAGCGAGTCCCGGTCAAGTTCACAGTAATCTCTGCGCTAGATAAACCTCGAGCTTCAACTTTATTATTCGCCTCGCACTCTTCCCGCGCTGCGTTTACTTTTTCGCCGCGTTCTCAATTTGATCTTTTTTCCCAAGCTCCGGTGAAGCTCGTGCTTATGCAGGCCCTCGACGCGACGCCACCTCGGTTCATTTGTTCTCTGCACCTTCGTTTTCAGTATACAATATTTTTGGCACTTGATTCGCCTTTTACCTAAGTATTTCCTCTACTTTATACCTTTAGATACACATTCATTTCAAATCGGAAGGAATATATATCACGTGGATGTAAAATATCAACCGTTTTTATATAAGAGTTTATTACCAACTGTTTCTTGAATTATTACAATCATCGCCAGGATAGTCGTTAGTTTCTTATGTTATGGATTTAATACCAATCTATAACAGCTTCTTTTTGACGTTCAAATAGTACTAGACGACTCGAAATACGACTATATATATAAAGAGATCAATTATGTGGAACGTCACATAGTCTCTTGAAATAAAATTTCAATATTTACTTATCGGATATCTTAAGAATCTGAGATTTACCTTTACGAGATAATAAAGAATAAGTAACGAATCATTAGAAGTCTACTTTGGTAATTAAATACTAATTTAACGAAAGATTTAACTAAAAAGCGATTTCAAACATTAAGTTCTAATCACTTCTAAACTTATAACCTGATACCAATATCTATGTCAAGGTTAAGATCATGGGAATCAAACATTTCGCGTAAAATAGCAACTGTACTTTTACACCAACTGTTTGCAATAAAGCAAATAATCTCGCAAATAATATTTTATGAAGAATTTATAAAGCATACTCTATTATATACTACAACCTGCCAGATTCTTGAAACTTTATAAATTAAAGTCTGTTGAGAATTATTCATATTTGTATATCATAAATAAAACAGGTTCGTAAGAACAACTATTATAAGCATTATAATTAAATATTTTTCATTTTAATTATCGTTTTGCTTTATTTTTAGATTACTTACATTTGCAATTATTACATAAACTTAATCTTTTTATTTTTAAAGGAAAATAAGTATGAATAATAAATTAGGGTTGAAAAGTGAACGGACAACGTTTATCAATAATTATAGTGGATCTAATTAGTTTGATATTAATGTATTATGTCACTTTTCGTACAGTAAAAAAGTTACTAAAATACGACTACTACAATGGGCAATTTGGAATGTATGTGTAAACAATTGTAAGAACATGAGGTACTGGTAGACTTACAGAAGTATAAGTTAAAATATGTTCTAAACATAGTTTTACAGGAATAATAAATAGCATCAAGGTCAGCAAAAGATAAAATTGTGCGATACACCCAAGTTCGTGGAAACAAATATTTTCTAAAGAATGATTTGATTATCAGCATAGATTCTCTCCCTGTCACAGCTTAATTTACTATTTTTAAATCTGAATACACTTAATAAGCTTTTGATTCATTATTTTTTTAGCTCATGTAAAAGAGTAACGTTGATATACTTCCAATATTTACCACATGTACACGAATCGAGCTGAGATTTCTTAAAGAATGTGCTATAACTCCATTAGAATTGAAAAATAACATCAAATGATAAAAAGCATTGTCAAGGACATAAATTTTACATGTATTTTTCACGAATAACTTTGAATTTTTTCAAAGGCTATGGTTTGAGTTGTGATACTCGCGCTCAGGTACTCGTTAAATATACTTTACTCGTTTACTTTAGTATCTAACTGGGTTTAATTTTGATACTCAAAGGACAGTAACGTGCCTATTTTTACGTTGTTTCTCGTGTACATGTTGACATTGATTGGACAAATTTTAACAAACGATCGCCAACTTTATTTTTTCCGAGCAGTAATTTTTGTAAATTATTTCACGCGACTTTGAAGCTTGTAGCCGAGCTTGTAGCGTATTGGACTGGAATAAAGAGCATCGACGAAGGTCTGAAAAATAATGGAAAAAAACAAGCTGGCCAACTGACAATGATCGAAGCGAAAAGGCGATTTATCGAGCTTAAAATTTGTTAGAACGCCCGGTTTTGTGACTCGGTTGTCTCCTGCGTGCGTTTATTAGCTGACCAAGTTCGTTGACCAGGCACATCAGATAATAACTTTGAGAGATGCTCTCGAGTCGTTGCGCCAGAGATTATTCGCGCGATACAATAAAAAAGGAGGAGTCGGGAGGAGTCGCAGGTGTCGGAGGGGGAAAACGATCGGGAAAACAGAAAGCCGAGTCGGCGGCGGGCGGCGAGCGGCGGAGCGAGTGTACACGCGCGGGCGCTAGCGAGCGGCCCGTTCATTCATTCGAGGCTCGCTTAGAATAAAGGTCAATAGCTATTTATCCGGCGCGCGCGGGCTTACGCAACGCTAATGTCGGTAAGTGGCCGCTGTATTTCTGGCACGATCCCCGCGCGCCTCGCCGGCTATATACTGTTTCGCGGCGCGCTCGCCTCGGAAATTCCGGCGTCCTTGGGCCGGGCGGCGCGCCGGCGGCTGCCCCCCGAGTCCTGCGCCGAGTCCTGCGGCCTACGTGCGCACCCGATTCGAGAACCTCGAATTTGGCCGGCCTTTTAAGGATATGCGGCACTTGGACTCGGCGAAATTCGGGCCGGAATGGCCATCTCGCGGCACGGCAGTTGCGCGTGGCCTGCTTGTCTATTGCTCATTTTTCTCCCTCGCGCTCGGCGCACACTGGGCAGCTCGAGCAGCTTTGCGCTTGCCGCCGACGCCGCCGACGCGGCCGCTCTTTTGTTAAATTAATTATGCATTCTTTTATTTCTGCCGGTTTCTATTTCTGGAGTGTAAGTGCGCCGCGCACTTTCGCGCTGGCTTTCGAGCACGTCGCGCTTCTTTGGCTTATTTGGCTTAGAAATCTTGGGCATTGGCATACAGGCCGATTGTTCTGCAATGTCTATTTCGACCTCGATTTCGATTAATTGCAATAATTCCGCCCGTCGAGCCGTTGGAAAGACCGTGGCGGCGGCAGGCGGCGGCTAGTTAGATCTCACGAGCGCTCGATGATTGGCTCTTTTTAAGCCCGCTCGAAGCTGCTTGTCGCTCGGCGTCGCCCCTAACGCGAGCCCGTGCAGGTGAATGCCAACCAAGGTCGCGAGAGTCACACCGACATCCCGTACTGGCTCGTGCAAGCATCTCTCGAAGCACTACGTGCTAAAGCTATTTCTTGGATTAACGCAAACAAGCTTGGCCAGCGGCAAAATAGTACCGCGTGCGAGACCGTATATTAACGATCTACAAGGTGCAATCGAAATTGAACGGCGGTGGCATTCAGTCCCGCGCATTGTACAAGAGCGCTTGCATTCATCTCGCGATTGAGATTGGTATCCGTGATCGAGTTTATTGCCGCGGTACTCGTCAAATTGCTGCCTCCATGACTGGCGAGAGTCGGGGGGCCTCAGACTTTTCTAAAATTGATTGTTTGTTTATGCTTTAAAACTGTAGCGAAGAGTATTATTCATGAAGCGGAGAAAATGTTGGAATCGAAGCCGATTTATCCCGAGATTTATTCATAAATTCAATGAGGGAAAAAGCCGCGGTTTGTAGGCGTATCATAAATATACCGGGGGCTATAAAAACGAAGGTTTTGAGTATTTTTGTAGCTGCAGCGAGCATAGAGTAGTACGGTTGCAGTGGGCTTGAGCGATTGGGAGACGCAATAGATGGGCACCTCGGCGGGGCCGCGGGCGAGGCAAAGGGAAACGTATAGAAGTGACGGGGCATTCCTCTGGGCGGGAAAGAATAGGATGCGTGGAATGACGAAGCAGGCGCAGGAGTGGGAGAGAGAGGGAGAGAGAAAGTGTGAGTGGAATACGTTAATCGCGATGTGCGTCGAGACGCGCGGCAGTTAGACGAGTCTATAATAGTCGCGGGCTTTCTTCGGCCGGGGAGACGGAAAAGATTGGCCGATGAATGGAGGCGAGGTCCTCGGCCGGCCGCGCACCTTCTCCCTTTTCCCCGCGGTGTGGGAAGGGGCGCGGGAGCCGAGGCGGGAGCGCCTCGAAGGGGGCCAGAGGCACAAGGCCGCGCGAGCCCCCGAGTCGGGCAGGCGGCGATTAACTCGGAGGGGCTCGCGCGGCACCTGGGGCGCTCCGCCGGGGAGCGCGGGCGAGCCGAGGGCGGCGCGCGGTGGCATTGGCTCGCGATCGGGCGGCCGCGCCTCGGGCCGCCGGCAATCGGGCCAATTGAACGGCGGCTCAATTGGCCGAGCGGGAGCCGAGCGGGGAACGAGGCACAACCGGTCGGGGCTTTCCGCCGAGCGGCCGACGGATGCGCCGCTGCGCGCCGCCGCGTCAATGTCACTCGGCCGGCGGGGAAATTGGGTGCGGGAGCTCGGGAGCCGGGGCGAGCGCGCGGCCAGATAAGCCGGGAAGTTGGTCATAGGCGCGGGCTCGGCGCGCGGCGCTCGGCCGCCAGAGAGAGGGAAAGCCGGGCTCGCGTCATTTTTAGCCGCGGCAGACGCGCCGGCAAGAGCCGGCAGAGGAGGGGCGCGTGCACCGGGCCGACGTTTTCACGCGGAGCTCCGAGGCGCTTTCCCTCGGCGCGCTACTCGCCGTCCCGCAAACGTCGGCGCGGCGCACGTGCTCGGGCTGCGCGCGCCGCGGCTCTTCCCCGGGGAGAGGGCGCGAGCCGGGGGCGGCCGGGGGGCGGCCGGGGGGCGACCGGGGCCCACCTGCAGGCCCTCCCCGGGGAATCCCGGGCGCCCGCTGCAGCTGCCCGGGGCACGCGGCTCCACCTGTTCGCCGGCCCGCGTGGGAACGGCCAAGGGGCAAGTTCACCGCCCCCGCGACCGCCCAAGGGGAGGCGTCGATGAGATTGGCGGGGGCCGCGGCAACCCACTGACACCGACTCCCTCCTGCGCCGGCCGAGATGAGCCGTCGCCGGGGCGGCCGAGCCCGAGCCCCAGCCGCTCCCGAAGCCCTAGCGCGTCCTCCTCCCCCGCCCCCCTTTCGAGCCAATCCCATTGCGCCCGGCGGACCTGCGTCTAGCCCCGGCCCGGCCTCTCCCCGGAGGAGCCGGGAGAGGAGCGGAGGGCCCTTGGCTGCCCCGCGGCGTGTCGTTGCCCCCGCTGCCCGCCTACCTCTTTCCCTAATCGCTTTAAACAATTTTCTTGCCCCTCTTGCTTGGAGCTAGCGAGCAACACTTGTTTTCAACGCCACCCATACTTTGGCTGACGTTATGTTTAGACTGTCAAACTGCCCTGCGCTCTCACGAATAATTTATCATTTTTAATCGAAATTCAATGCGTACATCCACATCGTGTAATCGTCCGATAGAATGGTCTCGTGTACATTTGTCCGCTTTAAAGAAGAGTAATCAATCTGCCGCCAAAACTCGAGAGTTTTTCTTCATATTTTGTTAAAGCGGGCCAAGACCTTAGTGTATAGAGGAAACACAACGTCATTCTTTCCAGAGCGCGAATGAACGAGTTGATATATATGTATAGACGCATTGCGCTGGGTCAGTAATCCAGTAAATATTCATGAGGGCTTAGGGTCGCAGTTTACGGAAGTGTTATGCTACCGTGGCGCACAAAAGCCTCTTTCACGTGCCCCATATATATACATATACATAACGATTGTTTGTCCCCAGCTGCGTTCGATTCACCTTTAATTAATGCGTGCATTGTTACCGCGCAGGGCGATTTCGCATGGCTCGTTATACTTTGCATTCGAAGCATTTGGCAAGCCGCGCGAGTCCTCCTTACGTAAGGCCGGCGAAAGCCCCCGTCCGGCGCACGGCGGAGCGATCGGCGGGCAAGTTTCCAAGCGCGCGAGCGCGCGGCCAAGGCGCCTCGCGCTCGGGCCGGGCCGCAGGGCCGCGAAAGCCGAGGCCGATAGGACGCATCCGCGCAAAGCGCCACGGCGATAAGGCACGTCGGCCAGCCGGAAGCGCGGACGCGCCGGCAACCCGAGGCGGCGGCGGCGGCGCCGCGCCCGCGCCCTTATCTCGCGGCAGGCGCGATCGCGCGCAAATTGCGCGGGACAAGGTCGGCGGCTGCGGCTGCGGCGGCGGCGGCGGCGGCGGCGAGAGTGGATCAAGTTCAGCAGCCGGTGTTGGATTACGATACGCGCTCCTCGGCTCCTGCCGATCCTGCGCCGCCGGCCCCGCCCTCCTCCTCTCCCGCGGCGGACCCGCGAGATCGCGGAGATAGGGGGCCCCGCTTCCTCCGGATAACAAGGCCGGCGCCCCGGACCTTGATTAAAACAACCTGCCCGGAATGCCGCGCGCCGCCCGGCCATTGTGCGCCCCCGGGAGATAAGCGGCCTTCGCGCGGCCTGTTACAATTAATAAGCCGATCCGCGCGACCCTGGGACCGGCTGCAGGCTCGCGCTCGACTGCCGCCGCGCGCATTCGAGGAAATCCATTAATTTGCCTCTCGCGGAGCTTATTTCGAAAGAGGCGCGCGATAGCCTATGGGGCAGGCCGTAAATATTATATGCTCGCCGCACGGGCACGACGTGAGCCGAGGCGGCGGCTTTAAAGACTTATCGTGGCCCTCGCGCCTGCGAAAGCCCGCGAAACGCCGCGCTAATGCCCGCTCCTTTTCTTCCCCCCCCCCCGTCCGCGGAGGAAAATGCGCGCTCGCGCGAAGAAAAGCTCGAGCGCAAGGTTACGTGCCGCGCACACGCGGCCTTATCGCCGGGCAAACGAGCCTCGTCGCGCGGGCTATTTTAAGAATCCAGCGGCTTATTTATTGGGTCGAACGGCGGAATGGCCGAGGCGACGAAAGCGCGCGAGAGCGAAAGAAAGAAATAATCTCGAGATTTTCAGGCTATCGGCCGGCTCTCCCGGCGAGCGGTGTAAATTAGCCGGGCGCTCGCGAAAAGCCTCCGTGCCCGAATGAAAAATAAAAGGAGCGCAATCGCTCGGGCGGCGAGGAGGATGCCGCGGGGCCGAGAGAGGCGCACTCGCGCGCGGAGCCCCTGGCGAAATAGAACGGCCGAGTCGCCGCGGAGCAGGCGATTATTTATAGAAGCGTCGCCTGTTTATCCGGAGTCATTGATCGGCTTATCTCCTGAAAAATGGTAAATAAAGAAAAGACTATCCCGGAGGCGATAAAGCCGCGGGCGCGTACGACACGAGCGGCGCGCGGCCTAGAAACGCGGGCCGCGATTACATTGTGTAGATTAGCCGCGGCGGCGGCGGCGGGAAAAGCGCGCCCCGGCGATTATTGGAGTGAAAAGTGGTGTCTCGCGCGGGCGATAGCGCCTATCGCGACTCACCTCCCGGGCCGCCTCGCCAGTGGAAATTTTCGCGGCGGCTCGCGCGGCCGCGCAGTTCCCAGCGCCCCGGCGGAACATCTGCCCGGAAGCCGCTTCCCGCGGGCACAATGCGCGCGCAATCGCTCGGTGCGCTATGCCGGGAAGCGGGCGCCTCCTCGCGCCCATTGTAATTCCCCGCGGGCCCCAATTAGGCGCATATGACCGCGCCGCAAGGGTTGCGCTCACCTCTTCCGCCCGCTCCTCCCGAGATGGCTAATTGCATGTCAATTACAAGCTTGTTAGCAAGCCTTCGATTCTCCGGGCCGCGGACGCGGCCGGGCCAATTTGTTTAAACCGGCCGGCTCCTCCTCGCTCCGCGCTCCTGCGCCCGGCCCAACGTGTTATTCCCCGGTCCCCGGCGCTCCATTACCCGCTCCATTCCTAACTGTTCTTATTCCACTAGCCCGGCTACTCGGCCCGCGCTCCCTTCGACCTGCCCAGGCGGGCAGCGGCTGGATGCTGCGCCCCGATGAGCGAGCCGGCGCTTCCCTCCGGTCGATCGTTTTCGCGTGGATATCGAGGCGCCGCGCAGCCCCGCGCCAGCGCCAGGCAAAGCCACCGCAGCGGGTGCGCCTCCGTCGATTGGGGGGCGGCGCGGGGGCGCGGGAGGCGGCTCGATCGATAAGGCGAAAGTGAAAGCGGCGGGGTGCGATGGGGCTCGGGCCGTCCGGCTCTCCGGCGCGGGCCTTCGTTAGATTATTAATCACGGGCGGCGGGGCGGGCGCGGCGCTCCAGATTCGCCCGGGGCAGGTCGTTGCCGTAGGTCCGGCGGGCGCGCGTGCGCCGCCCGGCATAGTTTATCGGCTGCCCTTCGTGACACGCATCGGGCGGCGGTCGCGTGAGCCCCGAGCGAGGCCCGGCCGCCCGCGCCGGGTCAGCGAATCGGAGCCGCGCCCGCGATACCGCCGCTCGGCCTATCGATCGCGAGCCCTTCGCCCCCGTCTCGAGGGCCTCCGCCGCCGCCCTCCGGGCCGCCCTCGGAGACACACTTTCCGCCATCTCGGGATTCGCCCGGGCGCTGCAGCGCCTCGCCCCTTGGGACCCCCGGCCCGGCCTCCTCAAAATCCGATCTGATTTTGATAAATGTTTGGCTAGCCGGACTGGGCCTCCTTGTTAGCCCGCTCCAAAAATAGTGCCTCGGGTTAATATTTGGATTGGCTTTCAACTGCCTTCAAACACGGGATGACTCGATGCCTGGCACACGTATAACGCACTTCGATCCTCGCCTCCTTCTCTGCCCCCGGTCAGAAGGTCCCTATGAGCTTGTACGAAAAATCACTCATGCTTTCCTTACGCTTTTCCCAGCACACGGACTTTCTTCGTATTTGCACGTAAACTTGCAGCATTGCGAGTCTAGCGTGTTTGACCATAACTAATATATACGAGGTAAATTACGGTCGAGCCGCGTACAAGCTGCAACCGAAGCCAGGCGAAAAAAAAATCACCAACAAAGCGACCTTTTTTTCTAATCATTAAATAAAGCGTCTATACTCTGAAAATACATTAAAGATCTTTAATGATTGATTATCAGAAATGATTTCTTTGTAGACCGTCGTTGTAAAAAGTGGCAATTCGAGGCCGAGAGCGCTATTTGTGCTCTTTCGCATAAAAGTATGAAAAGCCTCTTGGCGAAGTCGCGAGAAAAGAAGAAAAGAGAAAAACCCGATATTAAGAGCTTTTCTTCCTTTATCTCCTCGAGCGATACTGGTTATCGGTCCGATTGACAGCGCATTTAATGTTTTCCCGACGCGCTCATCGTCGGCCGAAAAAAGCGTAAAGCCTCGCGCGCCAACAGGAAATTGACGGGCGGCCGCGGCCACCTACGCGCGCGCGCTCGCGCTTCAGAGGAAATAGACTCGGTACAGGGGCGAAAGGCTCGCAGCCGCGGGTAACCAAGTGTCGGTAAACGCGTCCCGGGCAGCGGAGCCAATTTAAATTCGTCACCGATTTGCAGTGGGGCGCGCAGGGCGAGCGAGAGGCCCGGCCGCCGCCGGCGCCGTCGCCTCCGCTCCCCGAGTGACATAAATCCGCGAGGGAAGAGGCGCTGGGCCGCATAACTCGCGCCCAGCGTATTTAAAGCCCCCCGCGCTTTTCCAGCGAGGCGCGCGTATAAATAATTCCCGTATGCCCGGGCGAGCGCGTGGGCGCCAAATTAATTTGCGCGTCCCTTGTTGGCGCGCTCGCGGCCCTCCGAGCTGCCTGCTCCGAAACTCGCTCGCATGCAGGGCTCTTTCTCCTCTTTCTCCTCTTTCCGCGCCGCTTCGCCTCGGCTCTCTCTCTCTCTCTCTCTCTCCCTTTCTGCTTTTCGGCCCCTCGCGCTCCCCTGCCACCGAGTTAATTGCTCCGCGGCAATCAATTGCCCCGCGAGCGCCTACCGCCTCTCCACCTCGCGGACAATGCCTTTATGAAAAATCCCCGTTAACCTGGAGGAAAGAGCCTTGATGGTGTATAACCTAGGGGCATTAGTGCATCGATTTAAAGCCCAAACGACCAGCTATCAAACTCATATGGTGAAATTTAAGCTATTTGCCGACAATAATTCTGCCTCGTATGTTCCATGGCAGAATTTCTCCCTCGTCTCTTTCCTTTCCTAATTCAGCCGGGTTTCACTTTAATAATATTTTATACCGTCAATAATTAGAGTCATTTAGCTGCCGGACAGTTTAACTTTTCACTATTCTCGATATAGAAGATGTATTTTTCCCGCATAAAAGTGACCTACTGGAAATTAAACAATTAAAATGACATAAAAAGAACATAAGATAAAACATTGAATGATTTAATGAGTAATTTACGTTTCAATATTGTCACAGTTTAAGCCGTAATAAATATTTTAATCTTATTCTCATTGATTTTATGTGAAACAATGGGACAACGGTAAACTAGTGTTGTACTTGCACGTGGACATTTTCTGTACTCTCAATAAAATTGCATACGAGTTGGAACCACGCCGTAGTTAGAGGAACGTAGTTTTTCCGAGTGAAAGATTGTTTAAAAATTTGAGTGAATCCTTATTATAGAGTTTTCAAGCTTGGAAGTAGTAGCCTTGCACAATGGCAGCATTGATTTCCTATTGCGCTGCCGCGCGAGAGGGATAAGTCGCCAGCAGGAATTTCATAATGCAGGGAAAAATGCGAATTGATCGAACCGAAAGTTTTCTATCCAGCTCCGCTGCATGTTTCCAAGTATTATGTGCAAATGCAGAGGAGAGGAAGCGAAAAAAGTAAAAGTTTAATAAAGAGTGGTACGTAGCGGCGTCGAATCGATCGAGGGGGATCGGTCGGAGATAAGACTCGGAGCAAGCCCGAGCGAGGTCGGCAGGAATATTTGATTGGATAGGCAGCCGGCGGCGCGTCCCGCTCGCATCCCGCTCCATCCCGGGCCCCTGGCGCAGCCGCTCGGGCGGAACGACGAGGAGCTCCGAGGCAGGGCGGCTAAGAAGGGTTTCTTCTCTGTTTCAGATGGTCTGGGCGGAGCAGGGCGCAAAGGCCTCGGGTGCGGCGCGGGCGCCTCGGCGCGGCGATGCAGTGGCTGAGCGGGGAGACGCGGTCAGGTGATAGGGACTTGTGACCACTGGCGAGCGGCGCGCGCAGCCGGCCCACCCAGCGGCGGAACCCCCCGGCTCGGAGCAGCCAGGCCCAGGCCCCGAGGAGCAGCTCGCCGGCGGCCCCGAGCGCACCAGTGCCTACGGCCCGCAGCCTGGCCTCGGCGCGGGCCTCCCCGGCCCCAGAGCCCACCCGCCGGAGATAGTACCGGATCCGGAGCAGCGCAGGAGGAGCCGGCCGCGGATGCCAGGGCCCGCGGGAGCTCCGGCGCCCCGCCAGGAGCCGCTCTGAGGAGGTGAGCCACCTGCGCCGCCCAAGCCCCGGACCGCGACGCCGAGATCGATTTCCGCGGCCGATCGTCTGCCCGGCGTCTAGCGCGCATCCGCCGCGATAGCCATCGCTCCATTCCGATTCCCCGGCTGCCGCGGCTCGCGGTCCGGTACGCCGCTTCCACCGCACTCTGCCCACCGCTTCCTCTCCCTCATTTCATCACTCTTCCTCCAGTGGCTTTGTACTTCCTGACCGGTGATGCTGCCTGCAGCCTGGGACCGAGGCTTCAACCACCATTACACAGAACCGCGCTAATCACGTAGACTGCTGTCTAAAACCATTGCCCATGTTTTATGTTGATCGAGCATACTCGTGGTTAAATTTATAAAATTTACGACCAAAATTCATTAGAAATATTGCCACTTAATTTGAATTGAAACGTTGGATTTAGACAAGCTAGTGTAACGTTGTAACACGGAGATCCAGTGGAGCGGCAGAGAACTAAAAGAATGCGGGCATAATTGGCAAGGGCCGCGCAGGAAGAGTCTGCGGCGCCCTTGAGCGTCGCGCTCGGTTTTTCCGGAGCCGCGCGGGGGGAAAAGCCTTTTTTGCCGTTTGACAGGCCGTTAATTGGGGGCCGGTGCGGCGCCGCCCGCACTTTTTGCGGCCCTCGGAAGTGGGTCAGAGAAACGAAGGCTTTACATTTCGCAGCCGGCAATAATCTTTTTTTCTCCCCGCGGCGGCGGCGGCGGCGGCGCGGAAACGGCCCGCTTTCGAATCGGCGCGCCGTCTCGGGCTTCGGGGAAGATGCGCGCGCCGAGGGGAGCGACGCCGGCGCCGCGGCGGAATAAACGACGGGGGAGGGCTTTTAGCCGGGCGCGCCCGGCAGCGCCCGGGAGCGGCTTTATTTCGGGCGAGGCCTCGACCGGTGATGCAAGCGCCGCCGCCGCCGCCGCCGACTCCGCGCGCGCATTCCGCCCGACTTTTTCCGCTGCGCTTTTTTCGGCCGGCGCACGTGGGTCCCGCGGCGGGGCTGCGCGCGCGGCCGCCAGGGGGCGCGCGGCCCCCTCCCGCGGGCCCCGAGAGTCCGCGGCGCGGCGCCGACCTGCCCCACGCGAGCCGAGCCGGGGAGCCGGGGGAGCCGGGGGAGCCGCGGCGAGCAGGGAGGAGCCCTCGGCTCTCGGCCGCGGGGGCAAGTTCAGCGGGCCGGCGGCTCGCGCTCTGCGCACGCCCGCCGCGGCCTATTGATTCCCGGCATAAATAGACCGCAGCCTCTATTATTCAAGCCAGTCTATATTGCCGGCTCCCGGTTTTTCCTCCCCGGCCGCCGGCAGAGCAACGGCCGCCCGAGCCGCCCGAGCCGCCGCTGCATCGCCCCGCCCTCGCGGCGCCCGGCTAACGAATTTATGAGCCGACCGGGTGGCCCGCGCCGCCCCTCTCGCCCCTCCTCCCGAAACGCAACGCTCAAGCTACCTGCGCCGCCAACCCCGCCAAACCCCGCTAAACCCCGCCAAGCGAGCCGAGGGAAAACGGCATTTTCCCACATAACCTTTCTGCGCGCTCACCTCTGGCCCCGATAAGTCCAATCGTTGATATTCCTTGTTTACGTTCCTCCATCTCGGGCCGCCTCCTCGATAATTACTAACTTTATCGAGCACGCAGCGTCTCTTCCTATATACGATTATCTAAGGAACGCCTTTTTCTTCGGCCGACCTTCTTGTGGCAAACTAGTCCGGGCTTGCGGCTCGTGGTTTTTTCAATGAGTGCACCTCGGACAATCCAACATCGACCGAGTAGATACGCCTGACAAAGAAAAAAGAGACGCGGGATGCCCGTCTGCGGTACTCGGTCATCGGGAGCTTCTCGGCGAGCTCCATATTCATCACGGCCAGCGCCAGCGATCCTCGTGCGATTCATTAGTGCGTAATATTTACCGTCGCTTTTACAAAGCAATTTTTTCCCCCGGTGAAATCGAGTTCTTTTGCGCGCCTCCGATGATAGCTCCTACATGTAAAAGAGAAATTATGCAAGGAATTTGAGAGCGAACCGCTATATAAACGAGTGCAATGTACTGGATGTTATACATTAGCGATATATACCCGAGTTCCTTAAAGACTTGTTCAAACGTTCCGTAACAAGATAAATGCACAATGATACCGTCATTCACGATGACTGTATGAGTGTGAGAACGCAGCTACGTGTGAGTGTGTATACGCGATAAGGCCGTCGCGTAATGAAGCTTGTCGTGTCGGCACCATACAACAGTCGATCCATTAATGAACTCTCAATTGCTAAGCTAACGATTTGCGTCTGCTATTTATGAGTAACATGCACTATATAATAGACCTCGGTCAGATAACAAATAAACTCGTGTTCTCTCTCTGCGGCTGTCTACACCAGTCCGCATGTGCGAGCTAAAAAAATTCCTCGACTATGCGTTTAATTAATAATTCGAAGGAGACTTGGAACGACCTGTTCAATGCGCACTCGCGAATTCTGTGCAATGTACATAGCAGGGACTCGATAAGACGTAATTATCTCTTCTTTCCTTGCTTTAATAATAAACTTTAAATAACCTTTAATTAGTGTAAGCACAAGGAAGAAAGTAAACGTGCGCGCGCTCGCGCGATATTTTCCATGCTTCCAATACTTT
This sequence comes from Sycophaga agraensis, assembly GCA_018906755.1. NCBI lineage: Eukaryota > Metazoa > Arthropoda > Insecta > Hymenoptera > Pteromalidae > Sycophaga > Sycophaga agraensis. The sequence goes on along the minus strand of JACCIE010000072.1, from coordinate 820,063 downwards.
AGGCGTAAACTTCTTATTCCCCCATTGGAATAAACAGAACATTATCACATTTCGTTGGCAATTTACTTGGACTGTATAGAATGGCAATTAGCCTCGCGAGTGCAGCTCCGGTATTTCATGGGATGGCGTAACTTGATGTAAAATAAATGAAAGCAGTGCAACGGAGTGCAGTTGAACTTTTGTGCATTCCAAACAAATTGTCATTGCGTTAAGCCGTGCGCACACTTATCGAGTTGACGGGAATATACGCGGGGATAAAAAGGGAGAACAACATTCTCGCGCGGTAGCGAACAAGAACCAAGTGTTTCGTCACGACGAGGGCGAAAAAAATGCCGCGTTAAGCAAGGCACGGAGGGGGATTATTCGAGGAACGTGGCGAAGAAACAAAAAGAATTAGTTAGCGTGGCAGAGTGAGAAAGGGAGGCAAAATGAAAGAGAGAAAAAGAGAGGGGGAGCAGCGCGTCCTCTAAAAAGTACACACTTGCACCCATTCGCTAGTGGCTGTCGCCGAGGGAAGAAGACGCCTCGGAAGACGCCTCGGAAGACGCCAAAGAGAAATGACGCATAATGTCTCTGAGAGGTATTTTTGACGCGAGAGGGTCTTGGCAATTTGCTTGCAGGCGTCTTCTCAGCAGTTACCAACTGAGTTGATAAAGCTTCAATCGGTCTATAGAATACTGCAATCGGAATTGGTGCACAAGGGGCGCTCTTCGCGCCAAAGTTTGTTATTCGATTAATGATTCAACGGTTGTACAGCTATTGTAATATCAAAGGCTTTATTTTTAGTTCAAGTCATTGGCAAGGAAACGCCGTTACGCGTATCCGCGGAGTTGATTAAACCGCTTATTATGCGAGGCGGTGTTGAAAAAGCGAGCGATAGTAGGGCGGCGCAAGCTCGGGCGCGAGCGAGCCGATTGACCAGAGCGAGGATCGGCCTTGGCAAATTCAAAATGACCGAGTTGCGCCTTGATTGGCGGCCGATGCAGATGGGCGCGTACGGTACTCGATACAGTTAGCGCGGTCGTATCAGTTGGCTCGGGACGCGCGGCTATCGCAGCGGAATCGGCCAGATGCGCGCGCGCTCGCCGCGGGCAAATCCAGCGGGGCGCGTTGTTGGTATCAAACAAAGGAACGGCCGAGCCGCGCGATACAGGAAGGATCGCGCGATTGGCTCGGCCGCGCGAAAACGAGAGCTCGGCCGCGGAGATAAGCGCAATTGCGGGCGGGCGGAGTGGGAGATGATCCCTGGCGCGGGCGACGCGGCGGACCGCGAGGGGCAATGTCAGGAGGAGGGCGCCAAGACAAAAAACGACCTCGCCGGCGACTAACGATGTTTTTATTTGCGCAGCCGGTATCTGCGCGGCGGGCCGGGGCCCCGAAATCCGCACACTTGACCTTGCGCCCGCTTATCGGCGGTTCGACTTGATAATTCGCGGTTATCGGGGAGCGCCGCGCGGGAGAGGGGGCCGGGGCTTATCGGGCGCGAAGCCGGCCGCGCGGGCGGCCGAGGAGCCCGGGCCGCCGGGGCTTAAAGCCGGCGCGGGGATGCTGGGCAGGAGGCCGGCGGCGGTTGCGCGAGCCGCGGATCGATGGGCGGCGGCGCCCGGCGACGGCGCGGCGCGTCGCTGCACTTTCTCGCGGCGCGGCTCTTGGCAGCTCGCTCTTGAACGCGGGCTCCGCTCCCCGGGCGTATTTTTAACGGCCCGCGCCGCCAGGGTTGCGAGGCAAGGGCGGGAGCTCGGCCAAGTCGCGCGCGCGCCGCAGGTCGATCCGCCGCCGCGGAGCCGCCGCCGCCGCCGCCGCCGCCGCGCGGACTTGACCCCCGAGGGGACCTTGGACCGCGCCCGCGACCCCCGCGCGACCGGAGCCCCGGGGCCCGGCCCGAGGACCGCGCGGACGCCGGCCGCCGGGGCCCGGCCGTCGAGGCGGGACCGCTCGCCCGCCCGCCGCCGCGCGTTAATCTACTCTTTATCGGCGAATGTTAACGCGCCGGCGTAACGGCGCTGCGACCGCCTCTATTTAGACGTGACATTGATCGGCGCTCGCTCGGAGCGCGAGCCCAAGCCAAATTGACCGGCCGTCTTCGCGCGGCTCTCCCCGAGCAATGTCACATGGGATGAAAAGCGCTGCGCTCTGACAAAGGCTCGTACTCTAGGGCCTATGGGTGCTCGCTTTATTTCCAAAGCGGAAACGAGTCGGCACCGCGCTCGTAAGCGGCTTGCACGCCGAGGCAGCCGAGCGCAGGAGGCCTGGGGGTCGGAGGAGTCGGGCGGGCAGCAGCCGGGCCGGGGCGAAGGGCCCCGAGGACGAGGAGGGCGCGAGGCGCGAGAATCGATAGGGCCGGCCTCGCGGGCGGCCGGGGCGCGAAGGTTAGAGGGGCTGTGGGTGACGGGGGAGGGCCGGCGCGCGTCCTCCGGGGCTCGGCCGCGCCGTCCTGCGGGCCTCTAGCCTTGCTCTATGAACTGGGTCGGCAGGGTCAGCCGCGGCGCCTGCGCCCGCGCGGCTGCAGCCGCTATCGAGCGCCGGGCGGCTGCTCCAGTTGCGCGCGCGCATGTCCCGGCGCCCATCGATCCGCGCGGCCGCCGCCCCCGGACCCGCCCTCCCGCCCGCGCGCCCTCCCCTCGAGCCCGGGGCCCGCCGCCCGCCGCCCGAAGATCGGGAGGGGCCCGATGCCCGAGTGCAGCCGGCCAAGCGGCTCCCCGGGGCCGAGCGTCGCGCCGGCAAAACAAATCCCTAATGGCCTAACTGGTTTGCCCCGGCCGCTCCTCGGCCGCCTCGGCCGGCTCGCCCGAGCCGCTCCGCCCGATTCGCCCCATTTGAAAGTATAATTCTTTTTACGGGCATTCCCATCGAGCCGGCCGACTTACCTGCGTCCCGCCGTCCCAAACCCTCGCCTCCTCCTCGCTCTTGATTGATCTCTGGGAAAAGCAAGTGCCCCTCCTCCTACATTAAACGCCCTGCTCTCCTCTCGATTACTCCTGCACCTGCATCCACCAAGCGCGTCGTTTCTCTTTCTTCCAGTGCATCTCTCCTATAATCTATGCTCCCAGGATTATCCTCGCTGTCGTTATTATCAGCTGCAAGTGTAGCAAGTGTTTTCTGAGCCCCAACGAGCGAGCAAAAAAAATCTTCTCGTTACGAGGCTTCGTTACGAGAGGAGTCATTTTTACAAGCTTAATAATGGCTGATTAAATTCTGGACGAATTGTCAAAGGTTCGAGCTAACACCGGTCAAAGACTGCTTGCGTGTAGCTGCAAGAACAATAGGCCGTCGAAGGTTGAGCGAACTGGAAGGACATTCGCTACATAGGATACATTGATTGATTGACTTGTCGATGTATCGATTCGCCTCGCGGCTCTTACTGATGCACGCCCAGGTCTGCCCAGGTATTCGATTTGACTAAAAGAAAAAAATCCTGCGGGATGACGTGAAAGGACAAATATAAAGCTTCGTTTCGTCGAGCATCAAATAAGCAGCGTCAAATAAGAATAAAAACTACGGAGAGGAAGTTTCTGGGGAAAGAGAAAAACTAGTCGAGCTGGGAAAAAGCCCGGGGCGGAGTGCAGGGGAGCTGTCGGGGAAAACCACGACACGTTAGCTGCGGGAGGCGCGAAAGAGCAGCGCATCTAGGTCAATGGCTGTCCTCGGGCTCGGGCACCCGGGTGCGGTGGGCTCTCGGGTGGGCTCGTGCGCCCGGCGCGGACGCCGCCGATGATTGCCGCCCCCTCGCGGCGAACTAGGCCAGCGGATCGATTCCGCGGCTCGGGGCTGGGCGCGGCGCGCGCCCCCCGATAGCATCTGGGCGCGATAAGCCCGGGGCTCGGCGGCGCGGCCGGCCCGCATCCCCGGCCGCGCGCACTTGCACTCCTCCCCCCCGAGATTGCCGCGAGCGTCCCGCTCGGGGCTTTCGGGAGAAGCCGGTTATTAGTTCCGCGTCGGCGGCGCGAGGCTCGGCGCCCCGGGGGGAGGGCCCGGCAATTGCATGCGGGGAGCCTCCGTGCCGCCCCCGAGGTCGAAGCGCGCACGCGTCTAGTCGTGGGTGACTCCCCGGACGGGGGCCCATCGACAGGTTGCATAGGGGCTCAGTGAATGCCCGCATGCGGCGCCGCCATACTCTCCATTTTGCCCGGCTCCCTCGGCCCGATCGTCCTCCCCGGGCTTTGCTTATCCGCAGGCGTCGGCTCACGCCCGGGAGCCGCGAACCGCCAGCGGAGGCGTGGCCGCCAATGCGCGGTTTTTCTCGAATATTCAGCGGCCTCGGCCAGGGCCCGGGACTCCGCGGCCGACGTGGCACGGGGCGAGCAGCGGCGCGGGCGGCAGCTGTAGGCCGGCTGCAGATGCGGGGCTGGATTGGCAAGTGCGGCGCACTCGGCGCTGCGCGCCGTCTATAATTGTCCCCGCGATGAAGTCAGCGCCGGCGCTCGGCCGAGGAAGCCCGTTGATCTTTGACACGAAAAACGCTGGCTGCGGGAGCGAGAGAGAGAGAGAGAGAGAGAGCGGAGGGGAGGTAGTGAGTCAGTGGGAGAAAGAGCGCGCGGAGCTCGGAGAGCGCGTGCGAGGCCGTGGGGTGGGTCAGGGTTACGGCGCGTCGCCGCGCGCTTTTTCCCGCGGGCGGGCACGGCCACTACACGGCCCCGGGCCGCCGAGCGCTTTTTTGCCGCGCACGTGCGCGCATCGCGTGCGCCGAGCGCCGGGCGCTGCCCGAGGCCCAGCCCCTGGCCCCGCTCGGCAAGGGCGCGTCGGCCACCTGTCGCGCGGTTCAGCGCCCTCGGGAGCCCGGAGCCTCCAGCGCGGTCCACTCGACTGGGCCCGCGATATCGGCGCACAAGCAGCCGATGGGCTCCGAGGCGCGAGCCAGCGCCCGGGCGGCCCGAGGCGGAGCCGCGCAGCCTCCGAGGGGCCTACTTGACCGGCCGGCTCGGGCCATCAATGAGCCCCCGCATGACGCACGCACAGCCTCCAATAAACGGCCGATTGACACACGTGGGGCGCGGCAGCCGGCCCCGCGCACCGCCTCATCTCCTCATCTTCTGGCCGGGCTTCGGGCCGAGCCGAGCGAGCGTCCGCTGCGCGATGACCCTCCCGAGCGCCTCGTGTCCAAAACAATAACACGGCGGCGCCGCGAGCGGACCAAGCCGAGCGAGCCCTCGCCCGAGCGCCGGCGGAAGGAAGGAAGCGCCCCACCTCGCGGCCGACTCGCCGCCCGAGCTCGCGCCCCACTGTCCTCGTGGCTCGGGCGGACGGAGCGCCACGAGCGCAGGTACGCCGCGGAGCGATCGGCACTCGTGCGCCCGGCTCGGTGCGCCGGAGGCCCCCGCGGCCGCGCCTCGCGTGCGCCTCGTACCGCCTCTCCCTCCTTCCCCCCATTCCCCCCATTCCCCCCCTCTCCCCCTTTGCCCCACGGCTTCTTGCTCCTCCTGCCCCGTGGCCTAATTGGCCGAAAAGCCTTATTACGCGCGGGCTTTTTCTTTTAGCCATCCTGCCGGGGACGGGCTCGGCAATTAGCGGCGGCGCCGCCGGCTCCTCTGCGCTTCGAGTTCCGCCGGTGCCCTCGTCGATGCCCCGCTTCCCCCGAGGCTTCCCCACAAGCCCGCGCGCTTCCTCCTTCTTCCTCGCCTCCAAACGATGATGGCTTATTTTTAAACTCGCAACCAAGATAGAACTACGACTCCGAATAAGACAGAACTATGACCAGCAGTCGTCAAATCGTCGCACTTGGTTTCTTTTCCGTCCACGCACATTATCGTGCGATCGATACTCATTTACTTATGTAGTTATTCTTCAGATCTACGGCCCTTTATACCTCCTTTCAATTCTTTTTATGTTTGCTTATAATCAGAATGTCTGTATACTCTCTCTTCTTTTCTCTGCCTCTAGCTTAAATACGAGTATTACGTTTCTAATTCTCCGGTAGAAAATTAAGGCTCGGCTAATCTCTGCCTCTAGTTTTCTCCAAGAGACCCAAAATCCAGCTTTACGATTCGAATAATAATTCCGTAGGATCTTGACAATAACAACGTATAAAAAAATGTGAGACTATATACATCTATATCGAAATCTCGGATGAGATCATCTTCATATGGAGATGAACACGCGCATATAAGCCATGGTTTTATTACTGTATCGTATTATATTATCATATTTTGAAATAGCCCGAGATAAGGAGGCGGGGAGGTTTGAAGCAGGGCTATGCCCGCTCTTGAACGATCTGATTTTGAAGAAAAGCCGTGGGTAATTATATCCCGCGGCTACACTGCTCGGAACGCTTTCTCGATTTCTCCTGGAAAAAATTTAACAGGTAGTACGAAAGCCCTATTATAAAGCGCGTACACATATTTTCTAGTGTTTTTGTCGGACGCGTACTAAATTTCAATTGAGAGAGCCGAGTTAAAAAGCAGCGAGTCGGGCGAGACTATAGGGGGGCCCGTGGCGCAATCGACTCGGCCCCGGGTAAAAAAGAGCCGGCCGAGCGAAAAAACGGCGCCCCCATAGAAAAAGCCGAATTGGCGGCGGGAGAGGTCCATTGTTCTGGGTTGCGGGGCACAAGCCGAAAGGAGCGCGGCTATCTGGCGGCGCGTCCCAATCTCGGGCGCGTATCGGCGGGCCGCGAGCCCCGGGGCCGACGGGCCGTCTGCCGCTTCCTGCCCCCGACAAAAAGGAGCAGGAGCGCCGCGCACGGCTGCGGCCCGCATGCCTCCCGGCGGCGTGCCGCGAATCCCGAGCGCGGCCCTATCGCCGGCCCTCGGGGCCCGCCGCCACGTGGCGGGAGCGCCCGCGGCCGATAGGGGCGCCGAGATGGAGGTTAATTAGCGCTCCTCGGTGCCTAACGAGCGCCCGGCAGCCTTGCCGGCTCTATCGCGGGAGCGTGACTCGGGCGCCCGCCTGCAGGCCGCGCCGCCGCCGCCGCCGCCGATCGCCGGCCCATCGCCCACTAGCGGAGCCTGCGAGCCGCCGGCCCGCCGCTCGCCGAGTCAGGGACCGCGCGGCATAAACAAGCCTAGGAGCCTGCGCAATAGGCCCGGCTCGAGGTCACAGACTCCGATCCGCCCGATCGCTCGCTCCGCGCGTATCGCCCGCCGCGTCACGTGCTTCGTTAGCACCTCCTCGAGGAGCTCTTGCCCGCCTGCCCCCACCGCGCCCGCCGCTAACGAGCCGCTTCGTTTCGAGCTGGCCGTGCCAGCGCCTGCGAGGACCGGCGACGCCTCCGCATCGATTCTGTGGCTTTGCTGCATTCGGGGCTGCCTATTCGGCCCCGCAATCGCCCGTAATATTTCTTCTACATTATGTTACACGTATTGCGATATACGGCTGCGTTAGACTCTACGTGGAAGAAACATATTACAGAAACTGTTGTAAATCTGACTCACGTAACTTGTGTACTATTGCTAAGTTTGCGTAATTTCTTACTAACTTTAAAAGTTATAATCATTTTATAATTTTTTTTTCTACTCTTCCTAAGTATGCTATTAATCTGCTTTAAAATAAGCAAACACGTTCGATTTCTTTTTCAAATATTATTCAGTATTTTTTCGCAGTGCGTGTAAAGTAAGAACTATAGTCTTTTAATATACGAGCTTTAATCCGAGTTTTAATCCTCGCTTTAATCATCGTACATTCTAAATAGCTATTTCAATACACAATACATGAATAATTACAATGAATATTTAACAATTTATTTGACGGTGGGTAGAAAAACAGTAAAAAAATGGGGCATTATAAATTATCCATGTGTATTCGGATATGTTTTATTTTCATCACAACAAGTATAACAGCTTCGATTAAAGCGTTACCGGTAACTATTTCTAGGAATGAATAATAGGTTAAGCGCTACTGGTGCGATACAATAGGTATCCTTGCTGAGACCGAGGCGCAATTAACACCACGCGGCCGAATGTGTGTCCCGTAGATTTTAGATAAAGAGAAGCATGCTTGCGTAAGAGCTTCGGAGCTCGCTCTCATTGTCCACACGCGCGGTGTATGAAATATCGTCTCGTTGACTCGCGAGTCCCTCGGCGAGTCCCTCGCTCCCCACACCGAGGCCGAAAAGAAGGAACAGCAAAGTAACGAGCGGAATTTTTTGGAATTTTTCAGAGAGAAAAGGCGGCTCGCGAGGAAGCCGTGGAGGATCTGGTCGGGGCTTTGGCCGAGAGTGACGGTGTCAGTGTGGCGTCCCTGGACGCCCGGAGCGCAGTCCCAGTCAGGGCATCACCGTGGCCAGCCTCGTGAGCGGCAACGTCGCGGTGCGCTACGATGAGGCGGCGGGCGTCGTGGGGGCGGGGCCCCTTGTCCTGGCCCCCGCGTCCCGGCTAGTCGCGAGCGCCTCGCCCGCGCCCATCGCCACGCACCTGCACCAGCAGCAGCAGCAGCAGCAGCAGCAGCAGCACCAACAGCAGCAGCAGCAGCACCAGGCCAGCATGGAGGCCCAGCAGGCGGAGCTCCAGCAGTCGCCGGCCCTGGGCCTGGTCAAGGTCGAGGCCGCCGAGCAGCAGCAGCAGCAGCAGACTGCCGTGGCCTCGCGGACCCCCGCCACCCTCGCCGGCATCTTCCCCGGCAGCAAGCGCCCGCGGACCGAGGACTGGCTGGCCCCAGACTCGCCCCAGGGCCCCATCGCGGTCCAGCAACAGCAGCAGCATATCTACACGCAGATCGCCGCCCAGCAGCAGCAGCTACCGCCGATGGCCCACTCGACGCCCATCACCCAGAACCAGCAGCAGCCGCCGCCGCAACAGCAGCAGCAGCAGCAGCAGCAGCAGCAGGGCGGCGTCGCCTCCCAGCCGCCCAGCAATAACGGCTACGCCAGCCCCATGAGCTCGGGCAGCTACGACCCCTACAGTCCCAACGGCAAGATTGGTGAGTTCCTACTGCATGTTGCTTTTCATCCTCCGCTCTTTTTATTCCCTCATCCCTTCCTTCTTTTGTTTTTTTCCTTTGCCATATGCGTCGTGCCGCTGATGAATGCGAGTTAGAAACGCGATCACCTTCGTTTTTGCCCAACCAACTCCAAAAAGATTCCTAGAAACAAAGGATTGGATTCATTAACTCTTTATCCAGTCCGCTTTAACAATGCATCATGGCCTAAGGGCATAATCATTCGGCCCCGTAACTTTTCAAACTTTGGATTAATGAATGCTTTGTACGAAAAATTTTGTCCGATGACAAACTTGACGAACGACATAAAGCAATATAATTGCAGCTGGATTTTGGCATAAATTGCCACATGGGCCCAGCTAAATTACTTTGCTGCATTACTTTAATTGCAAATTTAACTGAAAGTATATATTTTGTGCGCATGACAAACAAGATGTAAAAAGCTATAGTCATACAATATAATAGGTCATTCCTTGGATCATCTAGCAACCGAGTCCAAACAAGGATGCGAAAAATGATTTATCCAGCACAGCTAGAGTCGCGGTTCAACACGGAATCCCGATTGCACAATCGTTATTCCGAGAAATCTCGAGTAGTTATATATTTACGCGCACAAGTTGACTGAGCCAAAAAAAGGATTTAACTGAGATACGCGAGACATCCGGATACCTTTCTCTTTTCTGGGCGAGAGACCCGAGGCCCGTTGCAGCCGTTCTTCGACCTTTTTGGACAATGCATTAATTCGATCATAAGTCGAGGAGAAAGTGTTTTTATGCCTTTTTACTGCAAGCGAGTATAAATTAGCCGAAGCGCGAATTGAATTTTTTACGGACGGCCGCCGCGTCGCCAGCGGGAAAAAGGCGTATGCGCATATGTACATACATGCACGGGCGCGTAATAATCTTTTTTTTTATAGAAAGAGAAATGAAAAAATTTACCGTTGCACAAAGCGTCGCCGTGTTTCTTTCGAATTACGAGTTGCATCTATTTGCATACCGGTCGTTAATGCCCGAGTCCGATCCGAGCGAGCGGCGAGCAGTCACGCTACTGCATTCGGCCAAAAAGATGGAGCCACTTTGACGTCCAGTATAGGAATAATCGGAATTTATGAGATTTAGCGCAATATACGTTTTCGTAGCGCATATTGCGGCTGGAGATACGCCGGAGATATAGGCGCCGGGAATGGCGAGATCGATATCAATTAGCCGGCTAATATAATTAAATATAAAAGAGCGTGGTAAAGTTTTATAAAGATAAAGTCAGTTTCTCTCCGTGGGTCGAGAGGCAGACTGAATGGATTAAAAGGAAAGAGGTCCATTTTGGGAGCGAGTCGCGGTGGAGCTCCGAGGCCGGCTCCGAGATTGGATATAGCTCGGCGCGCGCTATCCTTATCTCGAGGAAAACTTTGGTTTTCCCGGGCGCGGGAGCCGGGAGTCGGGAGCCGGGCTCGATCGATAAGAAGATCCGCGGTCCCGGAGAGGCAGGTAGCGGGCTGGGCGCAGGGGCGATCGCGAGTCATCGACCGAGGGCGGGTGCACGTGTCCCGGCCGGCCTCTGGCCATGAATTAATCATAGGCGGGCGTCCGCGCCCTTGGCGTGGCGCCATCTAATCTCGCTTGGCGCACCTCGGAATCCGCGAGGCGGGCGCTCCAGGCGCGGGAGTGCACTTGGCACAGTGGGCGAGGCGCGGCGCCGCGCCGTCCTTTCTCACGTCCGCGGGCCGCTTTCCCAGCGCGGCTCGAGGCGCGCGCGCGCGCGCGTGTGGGAACGGCCGGGCCGGCCGAAGTGGAACGCGGCCGCTGTCTATTATCGTTTCATATAGGTGCAATTAGGCCGGGCGCGGGTCCCCCTCCCGCGGGCCCACCTGCGCTCCCGCGGCGGCTCGCGTCCTCGGGCCGAGGCATCGGCCGATCCGCCGCTCGCGATCCTCCCTTTCCCCGCGCTTACGGTTTCCCGGGAGATCGGCCCTCGATATCGGCGGCGGGCGCCAAAGCGGCAGAGACGTCCGCTCGCGGCGGCCGTCATTAGCCGGTGGATCAATTTTCATTAGGGCGCTCAAAAGCCAGTCCGCGTGCCGTTCTAATTGGGCCCGCTCGGAGCGCCGTTTCCCCTTGCGAAATAACCGCCTGCGACTCGCAATTGCACGTGATTTGTGAAAGATATCGGCTCTTACCGGGAGCGAAAGACGGCTCCGCAGGTAAAATAGAAAAGCCCAGGAAGACTCGAGGTGGCGGGGCGGCCGGGGACGCCGATCGAGAACAGACGGGGCCGCGAGAGCCGCCCGGGGAGGAACGCAGTCCCTCGCTCCTCGGCCTGGGGACGAGTGCATTGGGACGGGGGCCGCTTAAACAAATCCCCGCGGGTCTTATTGGCAGGTCGGTCGAGCGGCTCCGGCCTTACGCGGCTCGGACTCGGCCGCTCCTCGGCGCTCCTCCCGCGTACTAATGTGATTTATGGATCGCGGCTAAAGACGCATTGGCCGGGCCGCGGACGGATGACGGGTTGTCACCTCGGCCGGGGCCGGGCGGAGCTTTGCCGGTCGCAAGCTCTTATCGGGGCGGCGCGCGGCGCAGATCCATCCGGTGGTCCGGCCGCGCGGATGTGACGCGGCGGTCTCGGCGCGGGCGCACTACTGCCATACTGCGCCCGTTGCGCTATCTCTCGCCGGGCGCAGTCACGAGCGCCGGCGGCTCGGCGCGCGGCGCTCGGGCAAGGTGCGCCCCGCCGCCCACGGCTGCGGCTATCGATGCACGCCCACGCGGCCAATGTTAGCGAGCCAAGGCGCGATCCCCCGAGGCCTTGGGCTCCGGCGGCCTTTCTGCGCCGCCCGTCACCGGCTGCGCCCGTCCGCGCGGGCTTTCGCCGCGCTCGCCGCTGGCGCCGGCGCGTTACCAAGATCGCGGGGACTTTTATTTCGAGGCTCCGCCGCGCAAGCGCCGCGCTTTCTAAAAGCGCCCAGAAAGCCAGCCGCTCGGCATCATCCGGACTTTCTACCCGAATGCTCCCGTCGAGGCGCGTTTCGCCGCGGCCGGAAAAAGCGCGGGGAGGGCGAGCGCGCCGTGGTGGGTGTCGGCGCTCCCACGGCCGGCGCACCCCGATTGCGTCCGCGTCCGAGCGCCGCGGGCCCGAGCCGCGGGCGGATTTGTCTCGGCTCGGCACGAGCGCCCGCGAGGCTAGCTGCCCCCGACCGCATCCGCCCCCTCCTCTGCCCGGCCTTTTATTATGCTCGAGCAAACATTTCGATGCACTTCCTTCCTTCCTCCCTCCGCCCACTCCCATCGATCGCTCTTCGAGTGCGCGCGCCATGGCATTGTCGCGCATCTAATCTCGGGATCGCGGCGCGTGCCCTCGCTGGCATTCCTGGAAAATAATCGAAAAAACGCCCGAGGCCTAAATCACCGGGCCTGCGGGGCGCCGTCCAATCTTTCCCTCCTTAATAAATAATCGAGGCTATTTGGATAAATGGACCCTTGGAGTGCCAAGCCGATCGATAACGCGCGAGTACACCTTATATTATAATAAATGGAATGTCCGGGCAGCGGCTCGCTCGCGCACCTCCCAATCGATACGGAGCCGCAGCCCGCGGTGCACGGAGCCTCTACACGGGCCCGTGCATGCGTCCTCACACGCGCGCCCCCGGCAATATCAATTGGGCACGTCTGTTTGATTAATCGATTAGCATTTCGAGCACACGGCTCGGCGTCTATTGCGTCCGAAAGCCTCGCCGCGAGCCGAGCACCGAGCCGAGGCCGCCGCCGTGGCAGAAAGTACAAGCCGCGCCGATGTAAGCCTCCGGCGTCGAATGTCAATCTCCGGCCGCGCGGCAATTATACGCCGCGGAGATTTTTCAAGAGCCGCCGCGGGACGGCGCGGCTCTCGCTCCCCCGGCGCAATTGGGGTTATGCGTGCGGGCACGCCGAGGAGCGCAGCCGAGCCGCGCGCCGCTTTTTTGGGCCGCACGTACGCGCCGCGAGCGCGCCATGCCGGGCTTTCGCAAGCGCGCCGCATGCGGGCCGGCCGCGCAATCCGCCCGGGAGCAGCCGACTGTTGCGCGCGTCCGAGCCCACCTATGCGCGAGCCTAGGCGACTCCCACGTGCCCGCGGCCCCTCGCGCGGCCCGCAATTCACGCGCCGACCCTGGGCCCGACCCACATCATTAGCCCCTATTGCCAGAAGCTCACCAGTCGATCCTTTCAATACCAAGACCCGCTTCGCCGCTGCCCTTCTTCCTGCATCTAATTAGTAGGCAGATTGGCGCTTTGCGTCAGTTCTCCAAGGGGGATTAGAAACATTTCGATCACGTATTGCCCCAGCTTACAGGGACTTGGGGAATAAGTTGATAAGGGAAAGCTGGCTTACGACGACGTACACTGCTGCGGACACACGGCTGCACTGTGCGTAAAGGTTAAAAATCCGAGGAAAAGGTATAGCGTTCGTAAACAACAAAGCGAAGGAGGCATCCGATGAAATGCGCAGACATTGAACTGTTACGTAAGCAGACTTAACAGCGTTGCGGCCGTCGCGGCGCATTGTTTTTCATCTAAAAGCAGCTCGGCAGTCGCGGGAAATGTGCTCGGTTCCCGCACTTGGCGTCGCACCCGGCCACTCGCCAGTCGGCGAATAATGCGCTCGCGCAATCGTCGGCAAACGCAAATGGATAAATATCGTCTGGGGATCCTCGGCGCGCATTCGCAGCGGCATACATAATACGTACGTAGGCTGGCGCATCCGCGCTTGCGGCGAAAAGGGGGCTCGCGTCGCAGCTCGGGCCGATTGCGATAGCAGCGCCGGCGCGGCTGCACAATGGGCTCGCGGGCGTCGGGCCGGGCGTCGGGCCGGGCGGCGGGCGGCCTTATCAGCCCGGCAGACGGGGAGGCGCGGGCCGACGCCTCCCGCCGATAGGCATCTTTCGGCGCGCGCGGCCTCGTTCCGCGCGACCGTTACGCCGCTTCGGGGACAATGCCGCCCGGCCGATTGTCGCCCCGGCCGATGGGCCGGCCGATAAAACCGGTTGGTCCACGGCCCCCCGGGAAGCTGGCCCGGTACAGTTGCGCCTTATCGCCCCCCGAAAAATGAGCGGAGCCGGCCGCGGCTAATTGGCGCGGGCCCCGCCGACCAGGGGAGCCTCCAGCGCCTCGCCGAGGGGCCGCAAAAAGCCTCGGCGCGCCAGAGCCGCGGGAGAGGCGCGAGGATCGGCAATCATCGCCGGAGGAGATAGGGGAGCGGGCGCCGGGGAGAGAGTCGCGGGCCGGCGGGAGATAAGGCGGGGGAGGCGGCGGCGGCGGCTCGGGCTTTGTTCGGCCGCGCGCTCGGCACTCTCGCTTTTCGCCGGGCGGGCGGGGGCGCCATCTCTCGGGCGCTGCGGCCGGCGGAGCCGCGGCTCGCGGGCAGCTTCGCCGGGGCCCCAACAGGTGGCGCCGGGGCCGCGGGAAATCCGGTTGGCGGGCGCGCCAAGGTCGGGCCTCGGCCGCGCGCCGGGGGACGCGCCGCGCTCGCTCGGCTATTCATTGCCGGCGCGCATCTGTGTTGCGGGGGGCCGCGGCCGACATGTAGATGCGCCGCGACTCGCGAGTGGCTATCCTTGGCGGAGAGCATTGTCCTCCGGGGCGGCGGCTAGGCGGCTCCGGCCTACCTGTTGCCCGCGAGCGCGCGAGCGCGCCGAGTCACCGGCTTTGACGAGCGGCCCCAGCGCCCGATTCGCGTCCCGGCCATTTTTGCACTTGGCCGATTTCTGACGACCGACTGCCTCCGCCCCGCCGCCGCCGCCGCCGCCGCCGGCGCCGCCGAGCCGCGCGGCCTCGGCCCTCCGCTCCCCTCCCGGCCCCACGCCCCCCCCCCCCTGCCCGGGAGGCGGACGCGCCGAGCGCCGGCCCAGGTATTCGCGCGCTCTTTTGCTCCCTTTCTGATGCCGGCCCCGCGATACGGCCGGGATACGCCGCGAGCGCTGCCCGAGCGCCTGCCTCTATCCGCTCTCACGGGGCCCAGGCATCCCGCCCGGCGCAATTACCCGCCGCAGCCGTTCCGCCTCGCCTACTTCCACCAGGAGTCGACCGCGAGCGCCCAGGTGTCGCCGATCCGCGATACCATTCAAATTTATGCAAGCTCCCCGCCGCGGGGCAGGAGCCGCCGGCGCCCGCACGTCCTGGTGCCCTGCCTCCTCCGAGGCCCTCGCGGAGCTTATTTACCTCCGCTCCCGGGTTATTTATAGCCGCGCAGGCTGATGATTCGCACGCATCGGCCGCGCTCCTTCGACTGCGCGCCGGACCGTCCATTCGACTTGTCCTCTTCCCGAGCCTCGCGAGCGCCGATTTGTCATCTCGGCGCTCGTCTCTCACCTTTTTGCGGGCCTGCAGCTTTGACCTCTAGGCAGCCTCTTTAATATTCATTCGATCGGCCTGTCCATCGATCATTTCCCTGCGATTAAGCGCCGAGCGCTGATGCACCCACCAAGTTAATTCATCAGGCGCCTTAATAAACTCTCGCGTCTTCCGTCTCCCGTGTCCCGTCTCCCGTGTCCCGGAGTGCGAGCACGAGCGATCGCCTGATTGCTCTATCCACACAGCTAAATCGTTTCATCACTTATATGCCTTAATTAATAATCTACCGACGATTCGAAAGCGTTAATAGATAACAATAAGATATTAAAATATCGAGCCAGTTGGAGACACAAAAGCATCAATATAGGACTAGTAGAAGTTAATGCCATTATTTATAGGTCTAACAAAATGTCGGCGGGACACCTGTACACACGATTGCACATGTGTACTGGCGTTTCCGATGGGGAACGGCTTCAAGCGTGTAAAAAAAAAACAAAAGCTGGCCAAACTGCAGTGAGTGGCAAGTCGGGTGGAAAATTTAAGAACTGATATACTCGAGGTTTCTTTAGTAAAACCTGGACCTTTGGCCGACGAAAAAAAAGGGTTATCTAAAAATCAACCAAGTATGGCACTGTTTCTTTTGCAATTTTCGAGCCGTGGAATTCTCGTGAGAGAAAATAAGGCGGAGGCTAGGCCAATCTTCCGGATGATCCAAAGGTCAAGAATCGCGAGCGGGTCGAGGTAGTGAGCTGCCGCGCGACAAGTGGGGCGCCGTTTGAGCTGCCCCATTTAACGTGCCCCGTCGAGTCGGCATAAACCTATAAACGACCTTTTTCCTCGGCTTTGTTATATCGGACAAGGTGAGAGCGGATCACGCGGCGCTGTTGACTCTTAACGGTTGCGTCCGCCTCGAGTGGATCCTGGGCTTAGGGGCACATTAGTGTACGAGGCCGCGGCTCGGAGCGCCGAGCGGAGGGCCGGGAGAAGAGCAAGCCGTTCATACAAGTTAAACCGAGTCAAAGATGAAATATCCCAATGGAGACGCGATGAATGCCTCTCTCGCCCATACGTCTTCCTGCGCTTTGTGCCGTGGCTCGCGTAGGGCGGCTCCATACCCACCGGGGCATAATATTCACAAAGGATGGAAATTGGGATTTTCTTCCCGCGCGCAGCTCGGCCAAGGCAGGTATAGGTAGTTGCGCCTCGACGAGCTGATAGGCGCGCGAGGGGACAATCGGCTGCGGCGAATACCGCGCTGATCCTATCGACCCTTGTTTTCCCATCATCTGCCATTGAGCAGCTGCGGCGTCGTGGGTGCCAGAGCAACGGCCCGGCTCCTATCAGATCGCCTCGACAGGCTCCTCTGGCGGTGCAGGAGGAGCGGTTTCCGGAAAGCGGAATGGCCGCTTCTGGCGTGTGAGCGAAAGCCCAGGTTCCGGGGCTGGACGCATCGCTTTTTCAGTAGGTCGCAGCCGCGGCGACGTCCGCGGACGACAAAGAAGCGCTCGAGGGGGTCAAAGTCGGGGGCGGCTGGAGGCCCGGCTGGGCTGGCGGGGACGCCCGGACGAATCGATAGCGGCACGTGGACCGCCCCCCGCCCTCGCCGCTCTCCCTTTTCCTTTCTCCCCGCCCGCGTATTTGGGTTAACTGCGTCGCAGCGCCCGGACCGCCGGTTCGACAGCCTCTCCCCCCTCCCGAATCGAGCAGGGACTCCCTGCCGCGGGGACAGGCCGACGCCCTTCGCCCTCGCCCCCCGTGCGCTTTCCCCGCCGGCCAGACTGCGCGTCGCGAGCCGCGCGATTGACATTACGCGGGCGGTTCGAGCCCTTGGACCGATGCGGATTATGAAGCGCCTGGGCTCAGCCGCCTAATCGAACGCTGCATCGGCTCAAAAGACAGGAAGGACTTTATCGGCGCAGAAACGTTGTTACTCGGCCGCTCCTCAAGTTGCACTTACGTCTCAGCCTCGATGGCTATCTCGAGGATCAGGAGGTCCTATTGGGATTTATGGAGGAGAGAAACAACAAAGTCTTTAACTGTCGTTACTTACGAAGCTCCTTGGGATCAGCCGCGGACAAGGGCGAGCCAACATTGGGGAGAGAATAACAAGTTCTCGAGCTTCCCGCCGAGCTTTCCGCTCGATACTTTATGGCCGAGGCTAGGTAGTAGTGAAGCGATAAAACCCGTGTAACGGAGATCGTTCCTCGAAACGTTTCTATCCGCGTGTATCTGCCGGGCACTTGTTTCGCTATCGCCGAGCATTCCAGCCTACGCGCGAGATCGAATTACACTTGTTCGTAAATTCGAAATTAAATTGGATCTGCGAGCGCGATCGCGTGCCGGGCGCAGCGAGACCCGAGGCGAGAAGTATCTTGTCGGTTGAGAGCCGCGGCCGGCGGATCCCCCGGCTTATCACCCATAAACTTGAACTCGCGCGATCATAACGATTATGGGCCGCAAGAAGCGCAAGCACGCGCGCCGGCCGCGAATCCCATTGGCCGACTCGAGCCCGCCGACTATTATGCGCGTTCAAGGTCCCCGGGGATCCTCCGGCCGCGTTATAGATCCGGCCGCGGAGGTAAAAAGCCCGCAGCAGAGCCGGGCGAGCGCCAGCGGCGTCGATAGATCCTGCGGGCTCGAGGCCCGTTGGCGCGAGGCGTCCCTGTCCTCGTCCCCGCTCGTCCCTGCTCATCCCGGGAGACCGGCGGGAAGGGGGAGCGCCGAGCGGCCCCCGTGCCCGGGGCGACGGCTGCCGGTGACAGGGGCGCGGAGGGGCGCGGAGGGGCCGCCCAGCCCGCCGGTGACCCACTTGCGCCGCCCCGGGGAATAATCGGGTCAGCGGCTGCGGGGGAGGCGCGTGCGGCCGCCAGCTCCGAGTGGGCCCGGTGCCGCGCCGGCCTTGACCTCCCGCGGCGCGCGCCTCACCTTTTAAAGCGGCTAGTCCGCGGCTCAACAACCGGGGCTTTCCGAGCCGGCCGCGGGGCCTCGCGGCTCCGCGCGCAGACATGCCGCCGCTCGAGAACGGCAATTTTCGTCGGCCCAGAGGCTGCGCACGGACACCCTTCGAGATTTCCTAGGGTCCGTCGTCTCTCGCGGTTCTTACTCAGGGCGCGCTGCGGCCGAGGCTCCATTGTCTGCCGAGGGCTCGGCAAGCCGGGAGCGGCTGGCCGAGCTCGATGCGTGAAATACGACCGCGGCCCGACTCCTCCGCCCATTTATAGAAACAGATACGGCCCCGGCCGTCGATCCCGTCGAGATAGGCCGGCGCTCTCCTCGAGAACAATCGCGGCTCCCGTGATAGCGCGCTCCTGCCGGAGCACCGCGTCGCCCACTGCCCGCGCACCCTGCATTCACTTGCCGTACATCGATGTTTCCTTATTACTGCTGTCCCGAGTAAACAAGCTGCATCGGCATTATCTCTTCGTCGAGCTGGCCGAATCTCGACTAATCTGCTCGGGCGATAAGATAGCCGGCCGATCGAGGAAGCGTTGGCTGACGCAGCCGAGTGTATTCGGGAGAGCGGGATGTAGGAGCGGGCAGCCAGCGGCCTGCACGCGCGCATCGGAAATTCAAGAGGGAGGAAAGGGGAACGAGGGCGCGCCTACCGCACGCGAATCGGGCCGGAGTGCGAGCTTGGCCCAATTCCCGCGGCCTCGAGCGCCCAAGGACGCGCCCTGGGGTGCGGGCTGCCTCCACCCGGCACCCCCCACCCACCCACCGTCTCCCGGGGGGTTGACGTCGCCGGCTGAGCGTTGACCGATCAAATGTTGACCCAAGACGGTCCACGCGACCCAGCGCCGCCCGCTGGAGGAGCTCCGCGAGTTTCTTCATAGAAGCCGCCGCCCGGATCCGCTTTCACTCGGAGCGCCATCGCTCGATTCGAGAGCGCGGCCTTCGCTGAATCAATTACTTTTCCTCCTTTCTTGCCCGCGCACTATTTCCGAGACGCATCCCGGGAAGCCGGCTGTTCGCGGCTTTGAATCGCCGAGGCCGCCGCCAAGTAAACGCCCAATGGCCGCCCGCCGAGCAACACCATTTCAATTGAGAATATTATGCAAATGATCGCTCTTGTACGCCTTGCCGCGACCGAGGCGCAATGGAATCTATTAAGACGCGATTTACAATTGAGATTGAAGCCATCTTACCAGTCGCCGCCCAATGCTGCCGAGCTGTCAGCGCGGCTGCTGATGCATCGAGCATCGTCCCTGCTACGCTCGCGCTCCAAGACAAGCAGACCGCTCCGATAAGGGCAAATGTTTTGGCCGCGGAGCCGGCTGGCACCGGCGACCGGCTCATCGGCCGATCTCTTAATTATGTAACTGCCGCGGCTGCCCGATTAATCTCCTCGGGCGGCGCGGCCATCTTGTGGCCAGTCCGTGCGCGCCGCGGCGTAATGGCGCCGCGCAGGCGCGCTGAATAATGAGACACGCGACGCGCCGCCGCGGCGGCTCGTTAGCATAAGCGATCCCTGCGCGCCGGCGAGCCGATTTTTCTCCGTCGAGATCTCGCGTGGCGTCGCTTTACGTAAGCCGCGGAGCGCGGCGCTAATGGGTGCGGGAGCCGGCGCACGCGGGAGGGGCCGAGGGTCTCGTTACGCGAGCCGAGGGTGTGTTCGCCGCGACGCGGAGACGCGCGCGAAAATAATCCTCCCGAGCGGCGCTCGGCCTAATCACGCTGGTAAAAGTGCGCTCAGCGGCGCGGCGCGGGAAAAAATATTGAGTCACGCCCGGGAATAACTGTTTCTCTCCTTCCTCCGCGGAATTGAAACGGACTAATGGAAGTGTCTTCATCGGTGAGAAATCAGTCCTAGCGCGCGGAGAGCTCGCGTGCCGCGCAAATACATTATTCAACGAGCCGGCGCGGCGCTAGCTGGAACATTCCCCGGCCGCGATCCCATATTCCCATGGGCGGCCTGACGCATGCGCGCACCTTTTCAACCTCAATTACCACAGATACAACAATAAACAGTTGAATAAATAACCGGGGAGAAAGTTCGCGGAACGCGCCGAGATTATACCCCCGGATTAGGGAAGCGTCGCTCCGCCGGGAGGTGCACTCCTGCCGAGTGGCTTAGCCGCCGGCCGATTATCTGGTGGTGCCCGGGGAGGAGCAGCCCCTCGAGCGGCGGCTCCGGGCGCTCGCCTCGGCCCGCGTCTAATCTCCAGGGCCGCCGAGCTCTCGGTGCGCCGCGCCCCGAGGTCACGGGTAGTCCTTGATTTCGCGCGCGGCGCCCCCCACGCCCGGCTCGCCCGGCCCGGGGGACATACGGTCAGCCCTGACCCGCTCGCCACCCGGCCGGCGTATACCCGAGCGTTGCGCTGGTCAGTACCGCGCGCGCCAAGCCGTCTCCCCGGCTGTTTACCTCAGCCCCGCGACGACCCACGTCCTACGCTCGTCCGTCTGGCTTGGCTTCCCCGGGAACGAGTCTCCGATTGATCCAACTCGCTCGCGACACTTCAGGCACCTCCGAAGACTCGCTCGGTCCTTGGGACCTGCGCAATCCAATGGGGTTTCAGAGCTATATTAACGAGCTTTATGACGTCGCAAGGAAATGGCAGAATTGGGTCACCACGCGGCACAGGTCCAAGCTGATACTCGTCAAGTGCATTTACACTATTCCCCTCTTGTTTCTTATCCTATTCCTGGGTAGACTGAGTGTGTAACGTTTACCTCTCACTGACTATGCAATCGTAAAGATATCTGCCAAGTAAATTAATATTTCTCGAGGATGAAGTTGTCCACCTTTTGATTAGAAAACCCGAGGTATTACAATCGCTTTAATGTAGATGATTAATTTGCACGCATACGTTAATAGATATTTTCAAGTGTGAATTGCTCGTTTCCGTGACGAGCGGCGATCGTCCAAGCAATAAAACTCGGAAACTGTTAATGCTTTCAAGATTAATGAAAGACTATTATAGAGACTATCGAAGGGGGTCACTGTAATCAGAGCCGAGTCCAATAATTACTCGCGCTATTACAAATATGGAGTGTACCATGCGGTATTAATTGATGATTAATCATGGCCAGGCGAGTTTTAAGCAATACTTGCGTTACTTTTCTCGCTTCTTTTTCCACGTACGAGATACGGGTCTCCGCGGTGTACAAAAAGCGTATCGTAAAAAGTCCAAAGTTTAGCGCATTATAGACGATAGTTTTTACGGTTTGCGAGGCGATTGTTACAGGAAGAAAGACGTAACGCCTAGACGATAAAAAATGTTCACTAGAAATTTAAGGCTTTGAATTTTCGCGGCACTCATTGTTTTGTAAGCGTGTAATAAAAGTTCCATGAAATAAAATGAGAATCACACCGGTAAACGTAAGCTTGTCAATAGGATTTTTCATCATTCTTTTTTATGGCACCTTTATCGTTACGAAAAAACCTTGAATTTTATAGCGACGGTTGTTCAGAAATTTTGCCTCTGCAAGCTGCTACTGCGTATGTGAGCGGAAGAAGAAAAAAAAGTCACGTGGACGACGCACAGGCTAGCGTAATTTTCATTGAAAGAGTATAAATAGATCTGGCCGTTGGTTAACAGTTAATTATCTCGAAAGAAAACAATTTATTCAATTGGAAATAATAAGCAACGGTGCTCAAAGCTTCTGGAGCTTTAAACATATTTTATCGCGCGCGGTACAACTGTACAAGTAATTTTCGCCTCTCAGTGGTACCGACGAAAATTTTTTATCAGCAGCTCGTAAAGTCGATAGAGGCGAGAAAGCATTTGCAGTCAGGGTTGTCGACATTATGGCATTAAAACAATCAAGGGGCTGACAAAATGCGCAGCGAGGCTAAAACGCTGTTTTTCTTCCAATGCTAGACCTTTTCTCAAAATTGATTTTACGAGCCACCTCGAGCGCAAAATGTAGAATGGTAACGAGCTCGAGTCCTTAAAGTATAGCTTGTTAAAGGCCCAGTGTTCATCGTAGGGAGCGTAAAAAGCTCGTTTCGCTTCTTTGATCCATTCCATTTTAGTCGAAGGCAGCCGAAGAATGGCGACGGGGAAGATTCGGTTGTTCGCATCGACCGCAGCGCAGCAGTTGCAATGACATTGGCCATTGGCGATCGCATGCGGTCATTTCTGGGGCTCTCGTAATAGGCAAATCATTGGCCGATATGCCGTTATCGCCTCGCGATACCCGAGAGGTTAAAATCACACGGTCATAAACGTCGGCGGCTATAAAATTTTAATGATCGCGAGTGCAGCTCTCCGTCGGGCCTTCTCGGTACGTTGGCCATTGTTTTATTAGCTTTAGCTCGACTTTGAACGCTAATAATAACGAAGAGTCGCGATGTGGAGAGCCGCGGCGGCGGCGGCGGCGGCGGCCACCGGCGAGCGGACCGGGTTACGGAGGAAGAGAGCGCCCGAGTGCCCGGGAGCTCTGCCGACGTCAGAGGAGACGATGTCCGGGAGCGCGCGCCGCGCCCCGAGGAGGAGACGGGCGCTCCGGAGGGCGATTGCGCAACGGGCGGCGAGCGCCGCGGCCCGCCGCCCGAGACCTTGGCTCGGCTCGCTGGCGCGCGCGTGAAAAAGTGCCCCACCTCGGGCGCGCCAAGGCCGCGTTATGGGCGCGGAAAAGCCGCGGCATACTAATGCGCCCGCAGGCCTCGGAGGCGGCGCTGACGTGGCCGCGGCGCTGCCGCCGCTGCTGCATCCGCACCCACGCGCGCCGCTAGCTCTTTGTCAGCCTGCCTTTTTTGCGGCGGCCGCGCCTCCCGCGGCTGCGCACGTGGGCCCGCGGCCCAGTCAAGGTCGCGGGAGCGCCGAGCCGCGAGGCGGCTTGGGGCCCGCCCGGGGACGCGCAGCCCCTGCCCCGAGGCGCCCGCGCGCGCTCGGTGACGCAGCGCATCCGAACAGGCGGTGAGGGCCGAGGCGAGCGCGAGGGTGCGGGCGGGAAGAGGCCGCCGGGGTGGGGGGATTGCGCAGTTGGGGAAAAAGTCGGGGGAAAGAGCGAGCGGCGCAGCCGGGGGAAAACGGGCGGGGCGGTTTACGGCCCGTGGCGTAAATCAAGCCGGCTCGAAACCAGATCGTCGCGGGGGACGGGGGCCGGGGTCGTCGGCTGCCCTCTGTCTCGCAGCAGGTGCGCGGCCGCCGCCGCCGCCGCCGCTTCCGCGTTTCGTCTCCTTTTCACTCCCAAGGCCGGCCCGGCAATTGGCCGCGCGCTCGGCCCGGGCTACCGAATTTACGGTGCTTTTACGAGCAGCGGGTCAATAGCGCCTCCTCCGCGCCTCCGCTCCGACCGCTACCTCGCGGCACACTTTGTCTCCTGTATACACGCGCTCGTGGAGGGGCCGAGGAGCGGGCGCCCGGCCGCCTTTGAAGGCTAATCCCCTCGTGGGCTGCGTCGATCCCGGCGTCGTCGCGGGACAACTCGCCAGCCAAGCGCAAATTGGCCGGAAGGGAGCGCAGCCGCGGAAAATTGGCTTTGGCGCTCGGGCCCGATGGGAGCCGGCTCTCCTCGCCCGAGCGCGGCTTTGATTTATTCAGTCGGTCGGTAAAAGTGGCTCGCGGCCTACTTGGCCGACTCGGCGAGAGGGCCGAGGTGGCCCCCGGCCGAAATGCCGCTGCGCTCCGCGCGCGATAACGCCGTCACGGGGCGCTTTCCCGGCTGCGACCGTTAGGTCAGTCACCCTCGGGGCCCGGGGCGGGACGGGGCGGCTCGGCGGCCCAGGTACCGCGCCGCTTTCCCCGGAGATCCCGGGAAGGCCGGAGAAATTGTCCGGCGAGGGTCGGGCCGTACCTGGCGAGCGCCGCGCGTCTGCAGCGCCCGGCATTCCTCAGGAGATTAGGTTTCAGGCGGCGGCGGCGGTGCGGCGGTGGCGGCGGGCGGCCAGCCTCGCTATTTTCGCCGCGGCGAGCGTTGCACCGGGCCGCCGGCTCCTCGGCCCTCGGCCCGCTCCTCGGCGCACGTGCGCCCGACATGCCGCCCGGCGAATCCACGGCCTTTAAAGGCGCTCCTGCGCCCGGGAAGCCGGGGCGCGCGGCTCGTGTTTCTCCGGGCCGGGCCCCCTGCACTTTTCGCGCGGCCCCGGCTTCTCGAAGCTTCTCCCGAGCGCCGGCGAGCCGAGTGGCTTTCAGTTCCGCCCGGGGAGCCCCGACAGATCAGCACTTTCCTTTCATCTGCTCCCGGGCGTCTTTTATTGCCGCGTCGGCCGACAGGCCGAGATCGGAGGACTGGTTTGCACCGGGCGACTGGGCCGCGCGATCCGGGGGGATCGTGTGGGCGGCGGGCGCGCAGCCGCCGGGCTTCAATGCAAATAGCCGGCGATGCGTTGTCGGCCTCGCCGGGGAAAAGGGGCAAAAGGAGGGAAAAGGAGGAGCCGCGGCGGCGCATTATCATATCGCTTTGAGCCGCGGGGCCGCTCGGGATCGGGGACACAATCGGGGCCTCCCTTACAAATGCAAAGTCCCTCGCGCGGCTTTGTCTCGCGGCGGGGCTCGGGTGCGCGCGGCTCGTTAGCCCGCGGGCTAACGAGACAATCGGCCGGCGGCTTGGCTATCGAGCCGCAACGCCCAATTCGGCCGGCGACTCCCGGGGATTAGCGGCGACGGGGGGAGCGGCAGTGGACGGCGCGGTGGACCGGCCGGCGGACAAAGCCCCGGCCCGCGGGGACTTTGTTATGTTGATGGCGCGGGCGCCGCGTGAGAACCGCCGCGGGGAGTTTGGCGGAGATTAGGGAGCGGAGATTACGCACAAAGCCCCGGGGCCGATTGTCGCGGCTCCTCGGGGAGATAATGCGCCCCCGAGGCGCGCGAGGGTTCCCAGGTGGGGTCGGCGGTAGGCGCCGCCCGGTAATTGACCGGAAGCTCCTCGGCCGCCGCTCCGCCGGATCTTGCCGAAGCCGGGCGATAGGGCCATTGTGGGGGCGCATCGCCGAGCTTCCTCCGACCTTTTCGCACGCGCGCCGGGTTCAAGGATGCAGGAGGAGCGAGCGAGGGAGGGGGCGGCGGGGAACCGCGACAATGGGCCGCCTAAGCAACAGCTGCGCTCTAGGCGTTCCGCGGGGCTGGGAACGCCACGCCGGCTTCCGCGGCGCTTTTCCGCTCGCTCGGGCCGCGGCCGTCTGGGCCGGCTTCCGGGGCCCGGCCGCGGCTCTGGATGTGGTCGCGCGGCGCGACAGGTGCTCGCCGCCTCTTAGACCAATCTCCGCCCGACTCTCCGCGGCGGCCCTTCCGCTCGGGCCCTCGCTCCCCTCGCTCTCCTCTGGGATTCCCCGAAGCCGGCTCAGGTCCCCCCCTCCCACGGCCCCGTCCCCGGTCCCGGTCCCCGCGCCTGCGGTCTATCCTTTTTTGCAGATTCGCCAGCTTCGAGGCTGCGCTTTTATTTGCCCGGGCCTGGGCATGTCCGCGGCGAGGAAAGCCCGCGGCTGCGCCCAGGGAACCAGGCCGGGAACAGCCGAGCGCGCCGCTCGCCTTTTTCGGAGGAGCCTCGGCTCGGCTCGCCGCGCTGCATTCGCTCGCCGACCTTGGATCCGTTCGAGTGGCTTTCCTCCGGCCGCTCTCCGGACGCTCGCGCCTGCCGCTCGGCTTTTTTTCAGCGGGAAGCGGGAAGGACGGGCGACTCGACGGGCGACTCGACGGGCGGCTCGACGGGCGACAGCCGACGGCTGAGCGGCCGCTGCTCGGAGACCGAAATTCTTCCGCGGCGTTTCCACGCTCCAAGGCCGAGGCCCGAGGTCGCCCGCTCGATTGACAAGGTCGCCGCGCTAATTGCCCGGGAAAATAGATTATGGCTCCGGAGCGCCGTGGAGCGTCGTGATGCGATTACACGACAGGTGCCGTCCGCCGGATAACCCCGCGACGGATTCAAACCCTCCACCCGACTTTGCCTAGAGCTGCACGAGCCGCATCAGACGAGACAGAGAGCGAGAAAAAAATAGATCGAGCGTCCGCGTCTCTGGCGCCGAGGAGTGGCAGCGGGGAGCTTACGCTCGCTTTTCCAACCTCCCGCGCCCTCTGATCTTATCGCCCGTATAAATTCCGCCCGCCCCTTCCTTCTGCGAGGACATAATAACCTATCACCCCGACTCATCTTCGATTAGACGCCTATACGTACTAAATTATTCTCGCAGATACCGATCGCGGACCCGATAAATCGATATCCCAGTCAAATATTCTCCTACAACTCCTTCGTCATAAAATTTTTAACCCTACCGTTGATCGTTATATTAATCATGCACTTGCTTTTGTTTGTTCTAGGTAAGTTCCAGTTCGAGCGGTGTAAATCTCAGGGCGAGCGTGAGTAGAAAACGATCGTTCTCGAAGCGGCTTCCCATCGGCGGGGACTTCGGTGCGGCCGTTCGCGGCGAAAAAACGCCGCTCTGAATGGAGCGATAAATAAGCGTCGAAAGGGTATTTCCCAGAGGTGAAAAGGACACGAGTTAGACGTCAGATCGCTTCGGATCGATCGTCATGAGGCGAATGCGCGAAGGCTGGCATGCGATCGCGGGCCGGCGAGATCGATGGAAAACGGAATCCGATCGGTCGATAAACCTGTAGGATGAGGATCTAGATCGGGCGCGGCGGGAGCCTCGGATCGCCTCGGAATCCGAGCCGTGCAGCTCTCGACAGTTCGAAAGAGGTCAGGAGGTGGGAGGGAGCGGCCGCCGGGGCGGCGGTGGGGAGGGGGGAGGGGAGGGCGGCGGGAAGTGGGGGGCCCGCGGCAGCGCAAAAGGGTCAGACTCGCTCTCTCGGAGCGAGGAGAGGAGCCGAGGCGAGCCGCCGCCGCCGCCGCCTGGGGCCTCGGTGGAAACTCGACTTTTTGCTCGCGCTCTAGCTCTCGCGGCGGGAACCCGGGAGGGAGCCGCGCTCTCCGCCGAGGCCTTGATGCGTGGCGAAGGCCTCGCGATGCTCAGCGGAGCTTCACGCGCCTCGGTAATCATGTCCGGTGCGGCAGGCAGCCGCTACTCCCTCGGCTGCCCCCACCCCCGACTCGCTCACCCACCCAAGTGCTCTCCTCATTAGCCCCTCCCCCGCGGGCGGCTTTTGTCGAGCGCGGCCGACGCGTCGACCGATACACCTTGCCGCTCCCGCGCATCGCCATTAGGAGCATCGAGCTAATTAGGCCCGGTTGCGAGGCCGGTTCCCAGG
Source organism: Sycophaga agraensis (assembly GCA_018906755.1). Classification (NCBI taxonomy): domain Eukaryota; kingdom Metazoa; phylum Arthropoda; class Insecta; order Hymenoptera; family Pteromalidae; genus Sycophaga; species Sycophaga agraensis. The sequence goes on along the minus strand of JACCIE010000072.1, from coordinate 792,786 downwards.
GCCCCGGACTCGCGGCTCCGCGAGCTTGCGCCAATTATTCCGTTCTTCGGATAGAGTTATTACCCGGGGATTTCGGTGCAGAGATCTGGCGGCGGGCGGCGCGGTTCTCACACGCGCGCTGCGCGCCTCGGCCGGCCCTTTTCCCGGGGCCCGCCTAATGGCAGAGAGCGAGGGCTTCGGAGAAGGCCGCCTCCGCCGCGCCTAATGCCTCTTTATAATGGGCCGAGGCGCGCTCCGGGCGCCGATTAAATCTGCGCTGGTGGCTCGGCGCGCCCTCTCCCGAGCCCGCGAGGTGCGCGCTTTCCAGGCCGCGCGCTCCAAACCCAATTGGCCAAGCCCGCGACCCGATCTCTCAGCCGATTGCCCGCTCCGCCGCGACCTTGGCCGGCCCCGCCCGCCTCGGCTTTTCTCCGATTCATCGCGCCGATTGATAGCGCGCGGTCACGCGACGCCCCTGCCCTTTGCATAATCTCCGGCAAATGGCATCTCGTGCTGTCGGAGCCGCGACTCGCGAGTCCGGATCCGCTTTCCGCTTTCCGCTTTCGCCCGCGCCAATCAGCTGGCCGCGCGCTTCTCGCGCCCGATCTAGGTTGATCCAACCTGGACCGAAGTAGAGCAACTTTCTCAATGGGGCTCCGCGCGCCGGCCGCCCAAGAAAAATATCGGCATCGAGAGCCGGCGCGAGGGGGGTGGCCGCGGAGGCCCCAGGCGCCGCCCAGGTTAAACAACTCTTACCACACGATTGTCTACCGTTGATTATCTAAAAGCAGCCGATGGGCCAAAAATTTATACCCCTCGAATGCGGAACGAGCGGAAACCAAAAATAATCCGGGGAATCAGTCACACGCGCCGCGACCCAAACCAAGGGATGCCCGACACTTGCCTGTCGTCGATCTATTTTCGTTGTTCCCCCGACTCTTCCCCTCTTCCCGTCCTTTTCGTCGTTGATTCCTCCCGTCCCATTCGAATGAGCACCATGACAAAGATCACCTTTCCCAACAGCCTCGTCCCCCTTTTGCTTACCATATGATTTATGAACCCATGGCTCTCAAACATTCCGAGTGGGTGAGAAGACGGAGGACTGCATTGAATAAAATACACGTGGAAAGCGTTATAACAAGCCATTTAAAATAGACCCAGATTTATAAAGACTTTTGCCAAAGGTCACTTTGGATAAACTATATTCGGGAGCTATTTGAGATTTGAAAAATTATAAATAAACGCCTAGGAATGTAGGGGAATCGAACCTTGTCAATGTATACTATTATATAAATTGATCCTCTACGATGTTTCCTGTATTAAACAAACGATGCTTTGAGAGCAGCCGCGGGGGTATTAGATCCAGTCGGTTGAGCGTTTAACAACGTTTAACGTTAAAGATGAGAATATTCTAATGGAGCCGAGAGGTAAATGGACTAGAGGGAGGAAGATTCACACGTAATTATAACAAAATTAGAACTCGGCGACGATTCAAAAAAAAAACTATCTATAGATGAAAGAATCTAGTTGGCCGAAGCACAGAAGCACTGCGCTGAAAATAATCCAATTGGTGTGGTTCTCGTGGGGGTCGTCAACATTTCCATAAATAAATAAAAGCACGAGGCGCGAGGCTCCTTTGGCGAGGTCGGCCTCCCCCGGGCCAAGAGATGCGCGGGTGCAGGCGGCCCAGGCGGCGGATCCTTGGGCGCGCTTTGGCGGGAGGCTGGAGCGGCGGGCGGCGCGTGGGGCCGGGCTCGGGCAAGCGGCGGCGGCGCTGGCCTGGATTTTCCTGGCCGTGACCCGGCCGCTCGGCGCCCGCGCCGCCACCGCCGCCGGCGCGCGACCTAGCCGTATCCTCGGCGCCCGTGGCCCTCCCCTCCCCGAGGCGCGATCCTCGGCGTAACAGGTGGGTGACGTCACGGGGCGGCCGCCCCCACGCCCGCAGCGAGCCGGCCGATCGCGGCCTTTTTAACGGGCCGCTGCCGCCTCCGCCGCCGCCGCCGCGGCCGATCCCCGGGCCGGCTTTGTTCGACCCGAGCGGCCCCGGGCCTTTAAACCCGGCCCGAGTCTGCGCCGCGTCTGCGCAGCGTCTGCCCCCGATACACATTCGCGCCGCTCGGCCGGCCGCGATCCTAGGCCTACCTGGGAAAAAGTTTCCCCGGACCTAATCCGCGGCAACAGGTTGCGCTCAGCCGCAGGTCAGCGAACGGCCCTTGAGGCATCCCTGGCCCGCGGTGGAGTTGCGCGCGGGCCTGCATGCGGCCGTGTGCAGCCGAGCGCTCGTCGGGCCGATCGATTACAAATTCAATTTGAGCGCCCGGCAGATTGGGAGAAAGCGATAATAACCCAAGCCTAATTCTATACGCAATGCGAATAAAACCTCACGAAATCTCGGGACTTTCTAGGATTCTCCTCGGAAAAAGTGTCTCGAGTGAAAAAGCAAAGATTGCCGGTAGCAGAGAGAACCGGTAGCAAGAGACCGACCAGGTGAAATCGGAGAGCGCGTGTAATTTGGAGTGAAAAATCCCAAAGATGCTCGGCCGCGAGCTTTTCCTCGGGCTTTTCACTCGAAAGACCATCCGGCTGGTAATTTTAATTGCTGCCTCCGCATGGCAATTTTAATTCCGTGCGTAGTGAGAAGCCCGTAAAGTTCTTGCGGTGCGGAGGCCGCCGCGAGCGGCCGCGGGGCAAAATATATGTAATACAGATATCAGTTGAAAAAGCGGGCCTGTTATTTGGCCCGGGATTGTTTGCAGAGCCGCTGGGAGCCGCTTTGGTTGCGTTTTCGAGTCGTCCATTGGGCAGTCGGGTGCAATTAGAATAGCCGGGCGGCGCATGATAACAATGGACGAGCGGCAGGCGGCGAGCTGCAGCGGACTCGCGGAGGCCAGGACCGCGGAGTCCGAGGCGGAGTCGAGACGACTGGGCCAGAAGGGCCAGAAGGCCCGATCGGCCCATTGTCCGCTCACGAGTTAAAGGGAAGCCGGCCCGAGGGCGATTAATAAAGCGCTGCATTTGAAAGTGAAATAGTCGGGCCGAGTCCGTGGGCCGGGGCTGAAAAGGCCCATAAAGAACCAGTTTGGGCGATGCGCCTCCGAGCGGTGCATCGGGCTCGAAGGGGAGCCGCCGACGCGGCCCCGCGGGAGAAAGAGGCCCAGGCCCCCGGAAAACAATGCGGGGAGCGGCGGTGGGAGCCCGCCGGGAGCCCGGACCCGTGCACCGGCCCAGGCGCCAGGTTCGCGGCCGCGAGTGCACTGGGACGGCGGAGGGGCAGGAGAGCCGAGGATCGGATAGAAGAGGGAGGCCAGCGCCTCGAGCCGGGGGGCAAACAGGATCGGTCGCACTGGCATCTTTGGCGGCTGTTAAACCCGCTCCCGGCATTCCAGGGGAGCCGGGGGGCCGGGGGGGGGCTAGGGGGGCCGGGGCAGCCGGGGCAGCCGGGGAGCCGAGGGGGCGGCCCCTTTCTCCCCGCGGCGGCGAGCTTTCCGCGCGGGCGGCGGAGGCGCGCTCGACTTTCTCGGGGAATGCGCGTCACGTACGCGCGAGCTTTCACTTTCGCAAGCTGGGCGCAAAGCGCGGCCGGCGGCAGCTCCCGGGCCGCTTACTCTCTCCTGGCGATGCGCCGGAGCGGCCGCCCCCCGGCGGCCCCCGGCCCCCTCCCGCGGCTCGCCTACGACGCCGCCGCCCGCCGCCGCCCGCCGCCGTCTGCCGCCGCGCTAACCTGCTGGCCGAGGATGGGAAGGTGCGCGCGCCGCCGCGGCCCCCCTCCAGCTGCGGCTGCGGCGGCGGCGGCGGCGGCGGCGGCGGCAGTCGGTCGAGCGCCCGAGCCGCCGACTGAGGAGTCAGTGTGTCGGGCGCCCGGGCCACGAGAGCCTCGAGCGAGAGCCAGCGCAGAGCCGAGTCCGAGCCGCAGCCGAGAGCCTCCGGGAGCTTGCGGGAGACGCGTCCGGGAGCGTTCGAGTGCGCGCGCCGAGTGACATGCCGGGCGGGCCGCGCCTCTGAGCCCGGCAGCCTGGACCTCGTGGGAAGCCTTGCCGTGGACCTGGCCAAGGGCGGGGGCCGCGCGGCGCTGGGGGGCCCCGGGGCGGGCGCCCTCGGCCCGGGGGCCCACCTCCTCGGGCCCGCGGCCATGCTGCACTCGGCCATGCAGCCCCGGGTGCCCGTGGCGGGCGTGAAGCGCCGCTGGGGCGGCCGGCCCACCTCGGCGGGCACGCTGCACGAGTCGAGCTCGGAGGTCTCGAGCAGCGGGGTCCTCTCGCCGCCGCCGCCCCCGAGCCACTACCAGCCGGCCACCCCCGAGAGCGCGGGGGCCACGCGGACGCCCGCGGAGGAGGCGCACCTCTGGGACCTGGACCTGCACGGGCGCGGCCTGCACGCGCCGGGCCCGGCGCACCACCTCGCGCCCCTCCCGGCCCAGGCGCCCTCCTCCTCGCCCTCGCCCTGCCCGACCCTCGTCGAAGGTAGGCCCTGCAACCGCCCCCGTCCCTCCGCGGCCTTGGCCCGAGCCTCGGGGCGCCGGAGAGCCGCTCCGAAATAGGCTAGTCGACCTCTTGACGTCAACGCCGCGCGCCCGCGGAGAAATGTGCTGCACTTTGAGAAGAGCGCGAAAGGAGCGGGCGGATAGGACCGGCGGGAGGTGCTGGCGTAACGCGGCGTTGCATCACGCGAGTGCAGTTGCCGGATATAGCGAGGCGAAAAGCTCCGGAATGCAGTGGCGCTCCGGCGGCGGCGCGTCGATGGGAAAAGGGAGGCGGAGGCGCTCGAAAAAAACATCGTCAGCTGTGTGCCGCGCGGAGAAAGAGCGGCGGCGGCGGCGGCCGCGGCGGCGTGGCGGCCGGAGAAAGTGGGGGACTGGGGAGAGAGCGAGGACGGGGAGAAAGCGAGAGCCGCGGAGAGCCGGCGGCCATTTTTAAAGGTCGAGCGCGGCCCAGGCTGCGACCTAGCCTTCCGCCGGCCACCGACTGCTCCATTATGTGCAGCCGAGCGACGGAGGTTATTCACGCGCAGGGGCCGCAGGGGCCGCAGGGGCCGGGCCCGGATGCGGAGGCGTTCCGAGGCGGCCCGCGACGCCCCATTGATCCGAGCGCGTTTCCTGTGCGCGCGAGTCGCGGCTCGTGGCCCGCGAGCCTCTGGATCGCCTGGCTTCGATCGCCGGGGATCGATCGGCGCACGTGCGCCTCGGCGTCTTTGTTCCCGCCTCGGGCGCCGCGCGAGCCTGGCCCTGAGCGCCCCGTTAACAGCGCCGCTGGCATTAGCTTCTGCTTTCCTCCCGGTGGAAAGCGAATCTCGGAGGGAGGGGCCGCGCGGCCGGGCTGCCGCCCATTAGCATGGATTATCTCGTGAAAAAGCCCCAAGGATTGGGTGATGTCATCGCGGCGCGTCGACTCTCGCGGCTCGCGACGCTAACTGGACCGCCGCGACCCCCGAGCGCCGCGCTTCTTCCCGGAAGCCGGCCAATCGGACTCCTTATCAAGGGAGGTGCGACCGTAGGCGGTTGGAGGGGCCGCGGCTCGAAGCCTTGGCTCGACCCGGCCTCAACCTTGACTGGCCGCGCCGCCACTCTTCCGCTCCTTCCCACCTGCGGCGCCGGGCCCGGGGAGAGGCTTTCCTGCCTCCCACTCGGCGCGCGGCTCTCGACCTCAAAAGTGTTATCGCGAGATGCAGTAAGCCCGGGCAGATGGTGTCGCGCTTGCTGGCGGACCGGCGGGGAGGGTGGGGGGCCTCGGTTTACAGCGCCCGGCGCCGTCCGCCTTTCCGCAAAGCGATCGGCCGGTCCGCTTCATCGAAGAGGTCCATCTCGCGGGGGGGCTCGCGTGGCCAAGACAATAAAAGCTCGGTGGCCGCGCGTTCGCGGTGATTGGCAGTCCACATCGGCCGGCGCACAATGGGCTCAAGTGTCCGCGGGCCCACTCGAGTGGCCCTTATCTAATCGATACTTTGAAAGAACGCCCGGATGCCGGTGGGCTTTTTTCGCGGTGCATTTTTCTCCCGCGGGCAGGCGAAGGTCGGGCGGGCGAGCGGCTCCTTCGCCGGGCGACCTTGATTCGGTCGGCGCTCAAAATAAATCCGATCGAGCGCCGAGAGGCGGGACAGATCGTTGCACCGGGCGGGCGCGCGCGCGCTGCTCGCGTGACTCACTGCTGGCCGATCGGCTCCTCCAGATAGGCCGGCTGGCCCGGCTCTCCGTATTTACACCTCGACGCGTGAAAAAATCCGCCGGGCGCCGCGGCGGCCAATTGCGCAGCGGCCTCCTCGCCTCGGCATTCTCCGCTGCGCCGCTTCATCCCCGGGCGGCCCTTATCGCAAGCACGTTAAATAACGCTTTTTAGCGGTTATCAGAAGCACGCCCGCGGCCGCGGCTCCTCGTGCCTTTACGTAACCACTTTTTTTTCTCGTGGCTCGCCTGGGAAATTGCTTTGTTTTTCCGGGGACGGTTAATGCGCGCAACGACCGTGTAGCTAAGGTCCGGGGGGGAGCAGGTGCTTCCCGACTTGCCCGGCGCGTTTCCCGCGTGGCGGGGCTTTTGGCGAGGCAGTCCGCTTTGGTGGTTTATCGGCGGCGCGGGCGACAGGTGGACCGCGGGGCGAAGGTCGGCGCTGGCTGTTGAACCGCGATCGGCCGAGGGCGCGCTCGGTGCAGTAATCGCAGCCGGCGACCCACTCACCCGCTTCTATTTCGGCGGCTCCGGCCGGCTCCGAATATACGCGGCGCGGGCTTCGGAATGCCTGCCGGCATCGGCCGCGTGCGTCACGCGAGGCCTCCGCGCTTCGCATGAAAGTCACGCTCCAGGTGCAGGCGCTCGGGGCCGCAGCCCGCAGATTTGGCCCGCTCGCCGGGCCCCTGCCTTTTCGGGGGATCCTTCCGCTCGGCTGGCCGCCCGATAGCCGCGCGATAGCTGCCCCCGGGGAGCCCCGAGGCCCGAGGCCCGGGTCGACTCGATCCGCGGCGCACGGGACATTCCGAGGGAAGCGCGTATCCGTGCCGGACGCGCCGCTGTGCCTCGCGTAAGTGGAGCGCGACCGGGGCGATAAGGCCCCTCGAAAACAGAAGCCGGCCTCGGCGCGCAGCCGCGAGGTGCACTCGGGCCCCCGGCGCGCTTCGAGGAAGCCTCGGCGGGTCCAGGCAAGATCGGGTGGACGGGGAGCCGCGGCGCCGGGGCGGAAACGAAACGCGCCGAGTGGAGCCGGCGAAAGTCGGGCCGGCTCTCTCGGGTGCCGTTAGCGAAACGCGCGGGCGCCCGGCCCGCGAGGAAATTCGACTGCGCCGGCGGCGGCAACCGGATCCCGGCTGGCGCGGGCTGTGGGGGCGGGGTGGGGGGAGGCCCCGCAGCGGCGCGCGTAAGCGCTGAACCGCAGAAAGCGGGGTTAGTGGGTCACTCTCGCTCGGGACTCGGGACTGCTCGGGACTGGCGGTGACAGTCCAGGTGAGCCGAGCCGCCCCCACCCCCGCCCTTGCGCGCCGCCCACTTTCGCCGAGCGGCAATTGGCCGGCGAGCCCTGCCGATTCGCGAGCGCCGCCGAACAAAAGCCCCGGGCGATGCGCGGCGCCGAACCTCCGAGGAGCGATAAGCCCCGGGCCGAGGGGGCCGAGGGGGCCGAGCGGCCCATGCGGGCAGGCCCGACCGCTCGGCCCGGGCCGCCCAAGTAGGTCACGCGCCCCGCTCTCCCCGCTCTCCCCCGCTCTCCCCCGCTCCCGGCCCAGCCACGTGGGACGCCGCGGCGGAGCGATCTGCCGAGGGGGAGGAGGAGGGCCGGCGGGGCGCTATTGTCACCGGGCGCCCGCCGAATCGCCGCTCCTCCCCGCGGCCTCGGACCGGCATGCCACGTCGCTCCACTTTCTTCCACTTTGCATTTGAAGCGGCCGCGGGAAAAACCGGGCGCTCTTAACGGAACTGGGAAGCGGCCTCGGAAGACGCTCCGCTCCGGGGCCGGCCCTAAGATCGCTCGCGGCGCCCGGGCCCCTTGCGGTCCAATTGTACGAATCGATCGCGGCTCCGTTACTCGAGGGCCAATTGAAAAGGAGCCCGCCGGCCCACTTGCCGCTCGCCGCGGCCGCTCGTCCCTTTCGACACATTTTTGCGTCATCCGCGCGCGGATCCATTAGGCCCGAAATCCCTCCCGCGAGCTCGAGGCCCGATCTCCGACTCGTCGCTTTGTGCTGAATTATCGCGCGTCATTGGCCTCCTTCGCTCGCCGCCCGTTAGATCGACTGCTTTAAAAGCAATATCTCGATGCCGCGCCGCCGAGCGAGTGTTATTAATCAGCCGAGCAGTCAAAATCGCGAGGCTCGCCCAAAGCTTCTCGCATGTTCCACCCGACCTCGGCGATCGAGCCTCCGATCTCATTGTCCTGGAATATCTCGTTGCGCAAGCCGGTAAGAAGAAATAAATTGCGGCGAGTAGACTCGCGGCTAGCGGAGCCGTGCACCAGCCACTGGGGATCAAGTACCTAAACGGGCTCGACGTTACGCAAGGCCCGCGTCCTTCCGCGATGAAAAGCGAAGCAAGTGCGGGAAAAGACGGGAGGAGGAGGAGGAGTTACCGCTATTGCGTCAGTGTCGGTTCCCTCGCGAGCCGAGATTACGGTTGAAGGCTCTTATCGAACGTTCTAGATCCCGCGGAGAAGGATAGGTCGAGGATTAGTGGGGCTCCGCTCGAAAGAGAGGCCGCGCGCAGCGGTATATTCTCCCTCGTATTCTCCCGGGGCGATGATGCTCGGCGCGTGCGAAAGCCCCGAGGTGCCGTTCCTTCCCGCGCGTCTCGCAGTTTGGCGGTGGTTCGCTATACGCGAACCTCGGCATTCGCTTTATTCCGGCGGAGGTGCGTGTCGTTAGCAAGTGTAGGCCGGCTTATAGGCCGAGTGTGGCCGAGGAGGAGGCGGCTAAACTGGTCTGGCGAGTGCGCCGCTCGCGCCGCGCCCGCCGACGAGTCCGCTAACCGGACACGAATGCACGACGAAGCTCCGAGAGCCGCGGCCGGCGGGAGCCTCGGAAGCCGCGCGCTCGCCGAGGTCCGGTCCACTCCAGGCTCCCTGGGGCCGGCCGACCCGGGAACCGACGGCCGGTAAGCCGGCGAGTGCACCTGTCGGCAGAGCCGGCCGGGAAACCGCCGAGCCGAGTGCAAGGCCGGCTCCTTGCGCAAGCGGCCTTCGCTCTACTTGTCGAGCCGCCGAGGCATTGTTTAGCCGGCGCGCGTAGGCGGCGGTGCCCCTGAGGCTGCCCCGCTGTCTCGCTCCCCAAAGCTCCCGAAGCTCCCTCTCGAGGTGGCTCGGGGGGGGCGGAGTCGATCCGGGGCTCCTTTGTACAGCGATCCCCGCGATTTGCACGGCGGGCGGATAATTATCGGCCGGCGCAGCTCCGAGCGGCGGATCAAGGGGGGAAAGTGGCCTTATTCCACCCAGCTCGGCTGCCTCTTTCACCGGCGCTCATTTCCCGCGGCGGCCGCGAGCCGGGGAGGAAGGCGGGGAGCTCGCGGGCCCGAGGAGGTGCCAGAAGCCCGCGCGGCTTTCCTGGTAGGCGGGCGCGCCATTCGCGCCAGTTGGCCGGTTGCGCAAGCGGCGCGCGGCTGCCAAATACCGGGCGGGAGCGAGGTGCCGCGACACTCGGCGCTGCTTCACGGAAGCCGTTTATCCCAATTAATTTTAATGATAAGCGCAAAGCCCCACTGGCCGCTACAAGGTTAATGGCTAATTGCGCGCGCGCGACAGCGGCGCGCCGACTCGATTCCCCGGGCTCCTCGAATCGGCCGTTTGATTGCTCGGCAAGGGACTCGGGGGCCGGCGATGGGATCGCGGGGAGGCTCGATCGCCGGCGACGGAGCCGCTTCCGCGAAGCGGCGCGCGGCCCCCGCGGGAAAAACCTCGCGCTTTTTCGCCGCGCTGATTGGCTGATTGCGAGGCGAGAGCCGGGAGGAGAGCCGGGGCCGCTTGGCCGAAACGATTTTCCGCTCGAGCCGCGGCCGCCGCTCGTTACCTTAATGCCGCCCCGAGCGACCTTCTCGCGGAATCCGAGGGCCGCGGCTCCCTGTCGCTTCCACGAAGCCCCGGGTCCCTCCCGCCATCGGCATTACCATAAAGCTGCACACGTAATAAGCCGCCGTCGCGGGGAAGACGCCGCGAGCGGCCAGCAGCTCGGTAAATTACCCGACGCCTGCCGGAGGGACGCCAAGGTCGCGCCGCTCTTCGCTCCCCCGGGCCCCGAGATTTACGACGATGAGCCGCGGAGTCGCCGCGGCCCACCAGGTGCCCCCGGCCTTTTTATCGCGCCCCGCGACTCGCGCCGTATTCCCGGCCGCAGCCTCCGGTCTTGTCCGCGCCAAAGGCCCAAGGCCGAGCCCGCCGAGCCCGCCGAGGTGCATCCGCCTGCCGCCTCGCGCCCTCCCTCCTTGCGGCTTCGAGGCTTCGAGTCTTTCCGCCGCCGCGGCAATCGGTCGCTCGGTCCGCCCGGGTACCTTCCCGCAGCGGACGCAGTCTGTCGAGGCGCCCTAGACCGAGTAGAAAGCAGTTCTTTTTCCACGCCCGCGCCTCCGCGTCATTCACGCTGCGACTTATTATAGCGCAGATTATTTTTAAATGCATTACCGTTAGCGGCACTCGAGCCTCGCTCGCCGGCGCGGCGAGCCTCGAGGAAAATTGGTTTTCGACGATTACCGGCTAATTCGTTATTTTCTTGTTTCTCCAATTATGCAAAAGGGAACAAATGCGCCCGAGCGCCGATCCAAAAGCCAATGTCGAGCGACGCCCTCCAAGGTCTCCCATGGCCGCGAGCGCTTAGCGCACGGACTCTCCTTCGCCGCGGACGAAGAGCGAAAAGCAGGAGAAAAGCCGTCCAAGTCGAGTGTCGGGGCGACGCGGTCCGCGCATTGCGTGCTCGTAATTGTTCAAAAGAATACGTAATGGCTTTTTTTATCCAGATACTCGTTGCAAGAAGGCGTGCTCGCGGCGAACCGGACGAAAAAATCCACAGTGCGCCTTTACGTAACGCGTTTTTCCGAGGGCAATCGTGCCCGCGCACAATAGCCGGGCCGCCGGATCACTCGTCGAGATCATTGCGGGAGATCGAGTGGGAGCATCGGTTGGAGCCGGAAGGCCTCCGCAGCCGCGCGCTCGCGTGCCCAGGCTGCAGGCGAGGCGGTCTTCGGCCGGGGGCCTTGGGCGCGCTGGCAGCATTGAACCTGGGGCGGCGGTCGGCGGCCTTGGGCGCGGGCGCCCCGGGAAAGCGGCCCTCGCGTTCGCTTTCGGCGGCGGCGCGCGGGCCCGGGGGCCGGCGGGGGCTCGGAGTCAAGGCCGGCGGCGGGCGCTCGCCGCGGAAAAGGAGGATCGCGCCCCGCGGCGGGCCGCGGAGCCGGTTCTCCTCCTCCGCTTCGCGGAACCCGTGCCCCGCGGCCGCCGGCGCGTGTACTCGCCGCGGTGAAAATGTTGGTCGGCCGGGCGGCTTGGGAGCACAGTGAGACAGTGACCGGTGCGGGCCACTCGCCGCAGACCCGCTCACCTGGTTACGTAACGCGCGGCGCCTGTCGCACGCCCCCTCCCGGCCGAGGCACGCGCCGGCCTCCCGACGCCGCCCGCGCGCTTTCCACCGCCGCTCCCCGGGCTTTCCCAGATAGCGCCCGCGCGTGGCACACATTTCCCTCTTGCCTCACCGGCCCCGCGCCGAGATACCGTTTATCTACCTCTCTATTGTTTGCTCGTTAGGTAATCGTCAAGGATAGATCGGGCCGGTGCCGAGCCCACTTATCTCCCGCGCACGGCTCGCCTATCCGGCCGCGCACTTCCTCCTTGCGGGCCCCCGGGAAAGGCCTCCCCGGCTCGCCCACGCAAGGAGAGCAGCTGGAGGGACGACGGCCTTGACACGCGTGCGCCCGGCCGGCGCGCCCGAAAACCCGCGAGCGCCGCGCGCGCCGCTCGGCCCCGGAGCCCGGCCCGCCCGGGCTAACGGGACTCTCCGCTCGCGGGAAAAAAGAAACCCGTTCCGCCGGCCGCCTCGTAAAAAACCCCGGGAGCCTCGTGAATCGGGACGGCTCTCGCCGGAGAGGAAAACACGCCCGCGCCGGCCGACTTTCACCGGGCCGCCTCGGAGATGGCCCTCGCCCAGGACCGGAAGCCCGGCTCCCTCGCTGGCCCAGCCGCCTCCAGAACCAACTAACGACTTTCTTCCCTTGGCTTTGCAGGAAGGGACGACCTGTCGCCGCCGAGCTCGCTCAATGGCTACAGCGCCGACAGCTGCGACGCCAAGAAGAAGAAGGGCCCGACGCCGCGGCAGCAGGAGGAGCTGTGCCTCGTCTGCGGCGACCGGGCCTCCGGCTACCACTACAACGCCCTCACCTGCGAGGGCTGCAAGGGCTTCTTCCGCCGCAGCATCACCAAGAACGCCGTCTACCAGTGCAAGTACGGCAACAACTGCGAGATCGACATGTACATGAGGCGCAAGTGCCAGGAGTGCAGGCTCAAAAAGTGCCTCCACGTCGGCATGCGCCCCGAGTGCGTCGTCCCCGAGTACCAGTGCGCCGTCAAGCGCAAGGAGAAGAAGGCCCAAAAGGTAGCCAGCCCCTTTGCATCTCCCCGCACCTCCCTGCCATTTTTACTTTGGATCAAACTCCCATTGTACCAACGACGCTCGACCAATAATACCCTCGATCACCGCTACTCATTTTTTATCTTCCAATTACGCGAGCATTCCTCTAAGCAGAAAAGCTTGCTGATTCATACAATTTACAAAAAAATTCTCTTAATCGGCTTTTGCCGTTCCCTCGGATAATAATTACAATACGTGAAAAAAAGCATTCTGCGGATCTGCACCCTGTTGCGTTTCGCTAGTGCCATTACCCAAGCAGATTTTGCTAACAATGTGTATGCGTGTACCAGGAGAAGGACAAGCCGAACAGCACGACGATGAACGGCTCGCCCGGCGGCATAGGCGGGACCGAACAGATCGGCGTGAAGCTCGAGCCCGCGGAGGCGGATGCCTACCCCATGTCGGGGAGTAGCGGCGCCGTCCTTTCGGTCGACTCGCACAACGGCATCCGCTACATCAGCCTCGAGCAGGAAGAGCTCATCAACAAGCTCGTTTACTTCCAGGACCAGTTTGAACAGCCCAACGAAGAGGACGTCAGACAGATCACGGTAAGAGCCCCGCCCGCGTCGCGCCGCCTCGGCCAGGCCCGTACAACCGCACCTGGGCCACGCTCCGCACTCCATTCGCGGCTGGCTTTCGAAGAGGACGAGCGCGTCTCCATCGGCGCGTGATTCATTACCGAACAAACAGATGTGTGCCAACTATGCTCATTCTCTATCGCCGCTACTTTCCGCAAAGCGAGCGTTTACCCGATTCTCTAGCCTCTCTCAAGGCAAACTCGACTTTTTCGAGTGCCCATACATCTTCATCTGGACTCCTTCCCGTAAATTTACTTTAATTTACCAATGAATATTTTAACGTCGCGTGTGCTCATCGTCCGAATATAGGCAACGAATGGAGACGCGGATTCATCGATCACGTAAGGAAGGCTAAGAACCAAATACAAAGGTTTCGTTTTCCAAACAATACGTTGAGCTGGAATTAGAGAAAAAGCCGAGTTATGAGTCAGACCACAGGATGGTGTAAATACGATTTAATTCCACATGTTTCTTGGTAATTTTCAGAATCAATCGACGGAGAACGAAGACCCGAGCGACGTGAGGTATAGGCACATAACCCAAATAACGATCCTGACGGTGCAACTGATCGTCGAGTTCGCAAAGAGGCTGCCGGGCTTCGAACAGCTCAAGCACGAGGACAAGATGGTCCTGCTGAAGGCCTGCTCGAGCGAGGTGATGATGCTGAGGATGGCTCGCAAGTACGACTACCGGTCGGACAGCATCATCTTCGCCAACAACCAGCCCTACTCGCGCGACAGCTACATCCTCGCAGGCATGGGCAACGTCATCGACGACCTCCTCTACTTTGGCCGGCAGATGTACTCGCTCAAGGTGAACAACGCCGAGTACGCCCTCCTCACGGCCATCGTCATATTTTCAGGTGAGTACTCGCGGACAGGCCCCAGGCTCGAGCCGCTAGATGCTCACGAGGCTCCTCCTCCCTTTGCAGAGAGGCCGAACGTCTCCGAGTGCCGGAAGGTCGAGACCTTCCAGGAGGTCTACCTGTCGACCCTCAAGGCCTACGTCGAGAGCAGGTGGAAGATGAAGGCGAGCGTCATGTTCGCCAAGCTGCTCTCCGTTCTCACCGAGCTGCGTACCCTCGGCAACCAGAACAGCGAGATCTGCTCCAACCTCCAGCTGAAGAACAAGAAGCTGCCGGCCTTCCTGGCGGAGATCTGGGACGTGCCGTCCTAGTCGCCCACCGCCCGGCAACGACCCCGGGATGATGGAGCCAGCGGGAGCGACTCTGTCGCCGTCGCCGTCGCCAAGCGTGACTTTTGTACTAGTGCACCACTGTGCCACTGCCTCTCGGTCGTCCTCCTCGACAGCAAGCCATCGCCCGGGCGCTCCCTCGCCCGAGCCGACCGCCACCGAGCCGCCCGAGCCGCCCGAGCCGCCTACCCGCCTCCGCCTCGCCACCTCCTAGTGCTCATCCTAGCGCTGCAGCTCCTCCTCCTACACCACCTCCGCTCCCGAGCTCCATCCTCTTGCCCGCGAGCGTCGCTCGGCGCGACGCCCTGCCTCGTTCAGCGGCCCCGAGGCGATCGCAGGCTCATCCTCTCAACTGTGCGCTTTGGCGCGTCTTGAGGCGTTTTGGCAAGGCGGCCAGGGCGCCGCGAGGTCGGACCAGTGAAAGCGCCCTGACACTCAGCTCCCCGCCAGAGCTCCATTGTCCCGAGAACCAGAGGAATGCTTACTTGCGAAAGGACGAACAAGGCAGTGGCCAAGGCACCCAGGCTGTGATACGTAGAGACAGTACAGAAACTATATAAGGAGCTACCTACACTTATATATTATGAAAACAAATTATATATATATATATACATATGTATATGTATATATAAATATATATACATGAATCTATATTATACATATAAAAGAAGGCCACCCTCCAAGGGGTGCCCCTGATATCGATACATAAATGTAATGTATAGGTGTAAGGCATACGTAGTGCGGATGCGAGTGAGTACAATGCATGAGTGAGGAGCTGCGAAAGCTTGGAGATAATTAGTCTAGAGTTAGTACGTGTGACAGAGCGAAAACAAGTAACACAGAGTAAGAGAGAGTAAGAGAGCGAGAGAGAGAGAGAGAGAGAGAGTAAGCTAGAGTAAGTGCAAGAGAGAGATTGAGACAGAGCGACTGATCGAGTGAGCGGAGAGTGCGAGAGAGGCCAAGCGTGAGTGAATGAGAGCGAATAAGCGTGTCAGCAGCGCCTGCGAGGTTTTGGAGACTACGAGCTCTTGGCACTGTTGAGCAGCTGCCTCGCCGTGGCTCACGAAAATTCAGCGCGATAATACGATATAATGCATAATGAATACGATAGAGTCTATATCACACACATAGCATAATAATATATTGCTAGCATGTACGTTGTTTATATGAAGGAGGGGACCGCGGGGAGATATACGTGTGTTGCTTATTGTGAGAATGGCAATCGCGCGTTTTTTCAGAGGAGCTAACACAAATTGTTGCGGAACAAATAACAAAGTTTGCTAAGAAGCGTTCGACAGGGAAACATGTGTCTCAGAGATGCGTCTGCTGATCTGGAAGAAAGGAGAAAGAATAACGTAGGTTGTAGTCAGTCAGCTTAGGATAGGTGACCGAGTTCAAGTGCAAAGCCCTGTGCCTTCAGCAGCGGACATCGGCTCACCGACAAAATGAAAAAAATATGAAAATTAACCGTCCGTTTTAATTTTGTAATAAAATCAACAAAAGCGTAATATTGTAAAAATCTGAGAAGAGGTTCATAAGATAACGTTTATTATTAGGGAGTTGGGGAGAGAGACAAAGGTAGACAAACCAGTAGATGAGCAAACGAGAGCAAGAGAGTCTAGTTGATAAATTATAATTCAGCGCGAAAGCTATGGGCAAAGTGTGTTTGTTTTCAAAACGCGGATTAAAGGGACGCACGCAATTTTTAATGCAATCCGTAACAAAAATCGAGTCGAGTGACGTGAGCAAGATTCTAGTATGGCTTTTTTCCGAGAATCGTATTAATAGATTGTGACGATGGAGTGGGAAAAGTTGAATCGACGCTGAATGCGAGCGTATTTTACAAACAAATAAATATCATCGGGACATACTAAAATCTATTCGAGACGACAACGATAGAGCAATTTTAACTGACCGTGTCGTGAATTCTGTTAAAGGGCTCGGATAATTTCGGGTACGAATAAGAGAATCGTGACGAAGCGAAGATCGTATATGACGCAAATAATATGAACATGCAACACACATACTTCTTCTTTAATACTGACATATACACAGATATAAATGCGAATACCGGGACGCGTTTACGGAGCACACAAATAAAATAGCAAAAAAAAGTGATTTGAAAGTGTGTGCAATCTATGTAAGATTTTTGATGTTGTACTTCTGTAATTCTACGCTGTTAACTGATCTTACGGTTATATTCCATAGTAAATACGATTTATTGCAATTCAAGTCGAACATATGTAGTCGGACGCCGACTATGTGCTTGTGTAATTTTTCGTGTTTCGCGTAAATCGTTAAAGGACAAAATGCTATAACTTTCTAAACAATCAACAGTACTTTTCCTTTTATCCGAGAGGCGGCGCAATGTTTCAAGTATATAAACAAATCTTTATTTAAAATAAGACTGCGCGAGTGTATATTTAATTGCAAAAGTATAAAATCTGTGGATTTACGGATATGGGGTAAGGGCCTTAAGATTAGGTAGTTCCACAGAATGTTGGTGTTGAAATTTCGAAGCGTATACAGTTCTTGAGTAGTTGGAAAAAAGAAAATTTAAATACAAGTCCTTCAAGAGGACTTCGCAAAGATTAAGTAATACACGAATTAGAAAACTTTAAGAAAAAAGACACGATTTCATACACGTACGCAAATGTCTACACTCACACTGGGCGCTTCACGCAAAAATTAAGAAAAAGTATAAACACAGATACAAGTGTCAAGAGAACCCCGTTTCTAATAAACGTTATGTAGATACGTTATATGTTATGATGTAACATGTAAGTGCGGCATGTCATTTTACATAGGATTTTTGCTACCGTCGCCTTCCGGCGGTCGGGATTCTCTCGAGCGATCATGTTCGATACAAACTTAAAAAGATATATATATATATACACAAACATATATATATATATACATATATATATATACATACAAATATTAAAATATAAAATGCAAACATAAAACAATATATAGAAGGTGTACTTTACCAAGCACAAAGTGACGTAAGCTGCTCGAGAGTTAAAGATACCCGGAGAAAAAGTAAAAACTTGTAGATAAAATAGCCGTTGCAAGTAGAGTCAACTTCCAAATGATGGAGCATCGCTCCTCAACCTGTTCAAAATACATAATGTTTAGTGAAAGAGAAAGTGAAAAGTCTATAACAAAAAAAGTAAAATAAACTACGTAACGCCACAAGGCAGACACTGCCACTCCGCGGAGTGACCGCGTGAGATAAACAAACAAAAAATATATCGCAAGCGTCACCGTTCAAATGAGAGAGAAAGAGAGAATGAAGTTTTCCTTTACCTGTAACATGTTTCTATTGTTATACGCGCGTTAAGAAAAGAATAAAATCACTTTGGACGCGAAAGAGACGTTAAAGGAGATGTCGAATGTAAAATCTTAATCGTTGAGAAAGACAAAAGAAAGTTTGCGAATGACTCAAAGTACGTGATTAATTCAAATCGTACGTTATAAAGAGAAGGATTATTAACAACACAGTATAGGACATACTTATAAAACCACATCGCCACGACATGCTTACTTTTAACATTGTGTTCGTGTTATCTAGCGAAGTGTCAAAGGACGTTATGCGCTCGCATGAAGCTCTCACTGCACGCCTGAGATGACTTATTATTTTTAAACATTAATATTTTATTATTATTATTATTATATTATTATTACGACTATCATTATTGTTGAAATGAAATATTTCTTTTTTAAAAACCGAATTTGCCCGTTATCAATTGTACATTATCGATAATATATTTTCTATTATTCTTTAATTTTGTTCTGGCAAATATTTATTTCATAATTCTTACATTTACTAACAATCAAATTATCCTCTGTTAACAACATATACATTGTACCCTTGAAATTCATATTTAGAAAAGGTACACAGTTTTTAATAATGCTATCAAATGTTTTAATGGAACATTTTATTACAATTTAGTGCTTTGCTTCATCAGACTTAATTAACGATAATTTAAATTAAAAGAACATTTTACTCAATTCCAAGTGTTGTTAGATATTATGCGCAAGGTTTGTATTTTAATTAAAATATTTTACTGTACAAAAGTTTTTAAGAAAACGAATTCTATTCGTATAAGTACGTACAAAGTAAATTAACGTTTGATAGAAAGTATAGTACATGAAATAGTGAAATATGAATATTATTGAGAATTCAAATATCATGCAAACGTAAAAAAGCTCCGTACATGGACTTCCTTTGACACGTCGAGTACACACGAGCCACTTTCCCAGCGGCATTTAACTGTAAAAAAAGTCAGGAACGAATTATTAAACAAACTAAAACTGAGCAGCTGCGAATACGAAAAGAAAATCAGAAAAAGTGCGAGCGCCAACAACTCTTTACCGCCGTTGCCGTCGTAGTCTTCGTCGTCGTTAACGCGCATACTTCATAAGTACACAACATACCTCATGCATAAACGTTTCTATGTAAATACATTTCGCGTGTCACGTGCGTACCTGCCATTCCGCGCGCGCGAGGGCGGAACTTTATGTTTTTCCAAGTTTTTTTTCGTTGTCCTGTCTTTCATACTGTAGAAAAGTTTTCCCTGTATGTCGCTAAGCCAAGCTCGGTCGGAAGCTATTTTTTCAATAGAAGGAGGCAGGGGGAATCCGTAGAAAAAGAATATAATATTAAGCAGTGCAGTTTTACGAACGGTATTCGAATGAATGTCAGTTTTGATTGAGAAGAATAGTAATGGTCGATTTTTATAAGAACACTACATCTCTCGACATAAAACATAATATCACCTATTGTAGCTTTGGTCTCTTTCAAGGGCCATGTCACGCCACATATAAAATGAGTACACCAACACACAAATACACAGACATTTACATACAATCTTTATAATATTAAGAGAATACATTTAAGTCTCATGAATAATAATGTTCTTGCGTGATTCGATGAATTAATCTCTTTTCAACGTATTCAATTTGTTTTTCAACGTTCCGCGTGAATGAAAAGCAACGTTGATTTTGACAATGGTCATTAATAAGACTAATAACTGCTAGCTCTTGCAATGTTATTAGTTTCTATTCGCATGAAAGTACATTTTTGAAACTACGGAAGATAACGAAAACACTCTTGCAAACTTCGTAGCATTTATGATTTTCAATTAATTACAAAGTAAAATTGATTAATTGTATTTTCTTGTTATTAACTGAGCTTGCGTTACCAGTGCGATGATACGCTAATTCGTGAAATTAGGAGCAGATGGAAAAAATATTAAAGTTAATAAGCTAATAAAATTTTACTTAAGGTATAAAATTATACTCATGTATGTTCTTTGACGCGAGTAGATGAGTATTGCGTTCGTGCGGAGTCATTAGCTTAGCTCCGCAACGCCCCGTATATAATATAATTAAGACACATATTTACGATATCATAATTCTTTCTTGTGGAAAATCGTAAAATGCATCACGTCCCTGTCACGTAGACTAAAATTTACGTGCCCGTTTGAAGGAAACAAAAGTAAAACGGTGATTAATGATAATTATTTTCTCGTTTTTGGATCACAACGTTGTTAATTAAAACTTTCTTCGTTTTCGTTTGCCACTTAATTACTTTCTCCTTAAATTCTGGCGCTAAGGAAACAAAGTATGAGAAAAATCCCCGTGCAATAAAGTAGAGACGTCGAATCTCCGTATTCTACTGTAATGTGATAGCAAAATTATCTTTAAAAAAGAAGTGGAAGTGATTACTTAGCTCGCTTCGTCGATTAAGGAGAATCGATTGTAATCCGGTTCGTAGCGACTATGGCATTAAAAAAGAGAAAAAATTACAGACATTCAGGTAGAGACTGGACAGTAGGCGCCCTGACTCAGCCCTCGTTCTTCTCGTTTTCCTCGCAGGCGGTAACAAACTAATACTCGTCTCCTTACCCACCATAGTTCTATGAGTAACGTGCATCAGTGTCTCGATTTAGAGCCCTCGACGGCAGGTCGTCTTCTTTACGTGAATGCATTAGTACAAAGTCCGCCTTAGTTTTCTTGGGTGCACAGCCTACCTCTTTTTCCCGCGAGCTTACAGAGCCGAGCACCGTGATATTAACGTATAAAGAGCATCGAAAAATCTAGTAAACAATCATCATCACTACCTATGTGCGTACAAATAAGTCTCCTCTTCGATAGGACAAGGGAATAGAAAAGGGACGGGAGGAGAGAGGAAAAGAAATAATCAATTACTGATAGTACTGCAGAGAATAATCGCATTCTTATTCATAAAGCACTGCCAATGGCGTTTTATCTTGTTCGATACCTTTCGACGTTGATCTTTTTCCGTTGACTCTCTTATATTTGGGAGACGATACCTAAACACGCAAATAAAATCTTACAAATAATATATTTGACAACTAAACCTAGCGAGGACGAGTAGTGGGAATTCTGAACTCGCGAGATTGTTACAAGATACTGCCAAGTAAGGAAATCGACTCTTCGTCTTTATTGTTTCTGACTTTTTTATAGAGCAAAAAATGTGTATAATAAAAAGTGTATTAAATACGAGAGAGCAAAGCACGCGACTCATAAAAAACAATAATAAAAGCTTAGCTAAGTAAAATACTCGATTAGTTATTCTATAGAACATCGGTGTACCATCTGTTTTCGCGTTGTACGCGATCGACTTCTAATCTATTCATCTTAGCTCGCTTGGCACTGAAAATGTCGAATGTTACAATGCCAATTAGACATACATGTCTCGTGCACTAGTAAATGACCTGCCGTCATCGGTGATGCTTATGCCAGCACTTTGTTTTATCGCAATTTCATCCCCGTATGTATAATATCACCGTTCAACGGAGTGAGTGACAAAGAGAGAAAGGGCGGTTCGAGGCGGCGAAAATAAAATATGCGAATAGACCTCTATCTGCTTAGGAGACGCGTTAGATATACGCAATCGTAGTAGATCGACACCCACTATACGTTAAAAGAGCAATTATTTCGCCTATGTTACATATACCCACCCTACACGTTACATGTACTTCACTTACACGACCACAGAACGAAATACCCAATTTCAATAGAACACACATGCATTATTCACTCGTGTATATAAAGATATAAATATATAAAATATGATTATTATTAATATTATTGTTATTATTAATGCATCATTATTATTGTAGAATATTAATTATCAATAATTAAATTAATTAAATTACAATTAATTAATGAAGTAGTCGTGCGAGGGGGCGCGTCCGCGATACGTTTGAGGCGCGAGCCTCTCCTCGAAAATAGTAGCGTCTCTACATTACCCTTATTAAGGTTTCAATTGTATCTAGAAAAGAATTAATATACACACGGATTATGAATTCGAAATTTGAGGCGAAGATGCGACTGAATGCGAAATTTCGATTTTCTCATTTACTTTTCGATACGAGAGATAAATCGAATGTCTGGGAGTTTAGCGAATGATTAGTTCGTTAAAAAGTATAGGCAAGTGTATTTTCTTTTCGGAAGCGAAAACGGCACAATTCTGGAATATACGGAAAAAATCGGGAGGAAAAAGTGTAAATTGCCGGGGTTTACGGTTGGTGCTTTGGAATAAATTAGACTGAATTTTATTGTTGTACCTTTTAAAAAGTAAAAAGAAAATTTAACATTAGGTAAATTCGCGATCAGAGGTCGAAGGTAGATGAAATGTTCGCGGAACGGAAATTATGTTCTGCTAGGTAAATTGATGTAATTATTTCTCAATTGGATAAAGTTTATTAGATGTACGCTCATCTCGTTAAGCATATTGGCGTTATAAAAGTTTTTCGCACGAGTGTATTTACCATTACACTGCTATTATAATATTATTGCACTTACGTTAAACAGTCTATCTTTTAAGTATTGATGGTTTTTTCTTCCTTGCAGAAAAAATTGGACTGAAAACATTTAGCAAGAAATAAATATCTTGCGACTTTTTTTTATTTTTTCGTATTTAATTTGTTTGCAAGTTGATCACTTACTGCCAATGAAAACAGTTTTACGTTTTTAACATGGTTGATTGTATAATAATCAACATTATATATTTTTTTACTTTCATATTCTCTATGAAACATTACCGTATTTCGTATTTTTATCCAACGATTCATTGTTAGAGTAAAGGCTTTTTAACAAAAAAACCATCGGCAGAAAAGATGGACACGCGTTTTTCAAATTAAGAAATATCCATGTGTTCTAGAGTTCAGATATCTAAGCTTATCATTTTGCAAACGTAATTTTACGCGAGTTTAACCTACACACATGCCTATACATTTTAAATTAATATACAGTGAAAAAGGAAAAAAAGAGTTCGTTTAACAGTGAGATAGAAATAGAGTAACTGATGAATAAAAGATTGAGTGGCTGAGAAAGTTTGCAGATGCAAATGGGGAAGAAAGATAAAGAGTAGCGCAATCTATGTACGCAATGACTAGACAGATTCTAATGCACGTACAGCCAATGTAAAACGCTGCATTGTCATCGGGTACATTCGAATTTGCACCATACATTCTTTGCTGCGCCGTGCACGCAGAATCGATTGAGTATCTGAAATGAGATCGTCTATAGAAATGAGTTTGAGTGCAAGTCGAAAGAAAAGCGATACATCAACAATATTATATTCTAATGATTATTAAAATGAATAATATACACAATAATTATAACGAATTATGTAAAGGTCCTTACGTGAGAGGCGATAGGCGTTCATTTCTTATATTGAAAAAGATAGGCAACAAAGCCAAAAGGTCGTTTTCAGTGAGATCACAAAAAAGCAAACGAACAATTATTAAAAGAAAAGTACGAGCTAATGATTGTACAAGTACACGCTATAAAATAGGACGCCATTGTTTTGCTTATAGGATGCTATTTCAAACTTGGTCGCTTCTCTAATTGTCTGATTCATGCGTAAGTGGCTCGCGTTCTTATTCTTTTAATTATAAATGAAAGAATTAGAAGCCTAATATAAAAATAAAAATTCTCGTGTTTTTTTCATTTTAAATATTGCGCAGTATTAAAAGAGAGAATTTTTTTTTATTTTTTTATACCTATATGCGTTCAACTTTGATGTAGAGTACAATCTGAGCGTAATTTATAGAAAATTATGTCTGTTGTATAACGCTAAGGACAATTGGTGAGGCGCCACCGAGTAACTTGCGGTGGTCGATAAAATTGTAATGGGAACGGGGTGAAAGTGCAGCCAAGTTCGACTAGCGCTAAAATAGACTGACGACCGAGCGATGCGACGCGAACCGTTTTTTTCCCTTTCCTCAATGAATATTACTATATACATGTACACACCGTGATGCACGTGCTGCGTTCTCGACGAGTCATCGCGAGCGGCCTTCACAAGCCCTTGCTTCTCATTTTTTGAACAATGATAAATAATAATATCAATAATGCTTTAGTAATAATGAAACGTGTTCCTGCAGCTCGTGTACAAGCGACTTTGTCGAGGTGAACCGAGACTCGCGGTGACCGGTCGAACGCCGCCGCACAGTGCCAGAAACGATAGAAGTGTTAACAAGAAATAATAATGATAATATGCGAAACTGAAAGCACGAAAACAGTCGAAAAAGGAATATAATATACATTTAACGTTTGCCAGTCTACACAAGCACTTACAAAACAAACTCGATGAGGTCCAAAACAGTTTCAATTGTTAAATCGTAGAGAATCTTGAAAAAGAAAGTATTATTATTTTGATAAATGAAAGAAAGATAAAAATTACTTCAATTATAAAAGTAAATTGTAAATTTTGAAAGTTGATGGAATATTTATTTTAGAAAAATGATAAAGGAAAAATAAATAATAAAATATAATGTTGAAGCTCTACTTGGCGAAATTTTTGTGGACTTTATCGATTTTGCCAGTGCCCAGGTTGTATGTACATAATAATAATAATAATGAAGATGAATAATAAACTAAAAAAACTTAACGATGATATACAAATGACAAAGCGAAATAAAATAATGAAAGCGTCGAGATAATTTGATCGTAAGAGAAAGACAAGAAAACCATGTAAATAGCGAAAGTTTGAGAAAAAAAGAGGAAGAGTGTGAGAGCGAGAGATAGAAAGAGTGCATATATAAAAGAGAGAGGAGGAGGAGAAAAGTTAAATAAAAAAATTTATATATGTATATGTATGCACATTTATACATACACGCATGCATGAATGTGGTATGTATATACGTATAAATACGTAGAGTACAAGTCGAGATAAGAAGGACATGTTTTTTTCTTTATATATATACTGTATATGTATGTATGTATATATGTGTACACACGCGCACATGCGTGTATATGCATATGTACACGTATAAAACAATTTAAAGAGAGAATAATAACTTTTACCGCCATCTCGTCGCCGCATTGATTTCGTAGACACAGAAGCCTAATAAAGTATCCGAAATATCCTCAGCGGCGCCGAATCGCACCAAGTGAACACAAATACTGAAAGACAAAGTAAGGATGCTCTCTTTTCCTTTGACTAGAAATAAAGAAACGAAGCGAGCCCTCCTTTGCCTCTTTTTTGCACATGTCTGTAAATACAAAAAAATGTTGAAAGCAAAGAGTAAGCAGTCGTGTAGAGGTCGTGATGGAAGAAAGAGAAGAAGAAGAAGGCTATCGGAAATCGTCGCCAGTATAAATATAAAGCGCCCGAGATTGCGTGTGTTGTTCTCGAACCGTTCGTTCGATTCTGCCCTTCTGTTTCTTCTTCCTTCTCTCAGTCGACATGATTAGTTACTATAAATTAATAATTGTTATTGCTTATTAATTATTATTAATTATTATTATTGACTATTACTATAACTATTATTACCAATTATAACATAATTGTATTATTGTATATTACCGATTGATTAGTTGTCTCCCGTTGAAACGTGCAATATGTACAAAAAAGAAACGATGAACAAGTCGAGAGCTAAAAAGCAGAGGGATGATTGAAGTGTACACGACGAGAGAGAGAGAGAGAGAGAGAGAGAGAGAGAGAGTTCAATTCCCTGCGAAGTGAATCGAACGAGTTTATGTATCTCCCGGGTCGAGCACTGCGGTCGCGCGACCAGTAAACGTAACAAGGACGATAAATTATTAATACGAAGAGTCCGAAATGCGTACCTGCAAGTGTGAACGAGGTTATCGACCCGTGCGAGTGTGAGAGGCAAGCGCTGGAGATGTATTATGTAGAAGAAGTGAAAAAGGAAATGGGAAGAGTTAAGCGAGACAAGTGGGAAGCGAGCCTTCTGTCTGTTGTATAGTACTTTTATTTCCACCTTTTTTTACATAAAAACAAGCAAGATCGGCATGGACCATGCTAATGTATGGATGATATGTTCCAATACTAGAGTAAATCTCTCAACAAATGCATAACATCGGCCTCTTTCATTTCTCTACATACCACACTTGATATTTTCTCTACTCCTTTTTATTTTTTAACATATGCGTCTTTATTACAGCTGCCCTAATAGGGAACTTTCAACACACGCACATCATTAGTGCACTTGATTTCCTCTCAATTCTTGAATTGTTTAACGACGAAAGACAAAGAACATCTAATACAGGTGAACGGGTGAGTCGGTAGCTGGTACTCTTTGAGCTCCATGCGTTGCGGGTGATTAGTGATTTATTTATTCTGCGTTTGGATGGGAATGATGTTTACAGTAGATACAAAGCTTCACCTCTTTCGGTTTTCACAATCTCTTTGACTTTGGTTTTATTCGGATCTCATTCTTTTTAAAACATTCCTGCTGGGTAGGAAGCAGTAACTTATTCGTATTCTTCTTAACCACATAAATGGGAAAACTTCAGGTAAGCTTCGACAGAGCTCTACCTGCAACAATTCAATGTTCAGTTCAATTCAGGTTTAAAATTTGGTTTAATTTTCAAGTTTAAAATTTTTTTGTATAAAATATAGTTTCTTTTAATCAAAATGATATAATTATAAGATATGAAAGCATGTAGATTATGAAATGAAATGTAGGAGAGTTAAGAATATTAATCAAGATGATAACTAACCAGACGTTGCATTTTTGGGTTGGATTCATGGGCGAGCCTTTGGGGCAGTTGTAAGCCCGGGCAAAGTCCTCGCTATTAGACAGAGGCCCCAGGACTCGTACTGGACCCGGTGAATGAACAGCGCTTCGTATCTTGGTAAGCGCGTGTTCCGGGCGCATTGACCCGCACCAAATTTGAGCATAGTTTAAGAAGAATAATTGATCGTGGGTTAAGTTGACCCCCGGTAATAGTGGTTCTTCGCCGTGTATGGCTACCCATTTCTTGTAAGCCTAAAAGAATTTATCAATGTTTTAAATCGTAAAATCACTGCTAAACAGTTAAATGTGCAAGTTTTCATATACTTTTAATTGTAATTTGAAAGATGCTGTAACTACTTATTTAAATTTGCTTATAGAGCATGACATGACGTTTTATAACTTGCAATAAAGAAAAAAAATTAGATATCAAAAGGTGTCAACAAACCCGAAAGGACTGTTTTAAACCACCGTTGTCCGCTATATTTTCCCCCTGGGTCATCCGGCCATCAATGTGCATGTCAACCTCCTGGACCTTATAACGATTATATTGATCTATGACACACTGGGCCTGCTTTCGGAATGCTCGGATTGTCGCATTGTTCCACCACTGCATCATGTTTCCGTCTTGGTCGAACTGTCGCCCTTTGTCATCAAAACCGTGTGTAATCTCATGACCTATTACAACACCTATACCGCCATAATTGAGCGACTTTGGAAAGTGCTGTGAGTAGAACAGCGGCTGTAAAATTCCTGCTGGAAAAACTGTTGATAATCTGGTCAATAGTGAGTAATGATAAAAGAATATATTTTTTAATTCAACGTCGATCTATTTATGCTTTCTTTTTGACCACCTCAATATAAGCATGATCGCAAGGCTCTAAAAAAAGAATATTTCGTATCCTATGAAGTTTTTATTTTGTTTTTAAAGAGATAATTTGTTCAAAATATCATTTATTTATTAGCATAATAATTCTTTATTTTATAAATGCTTTTGATAATGAGTCAATTTCAAGTAATTTATTAAATTGAAATTTATTTTATCAATCTTGTAATATATCTATTATTTAAACGTTTAATATACATATAATAATAAATAATTATTACTCATCCAGTGTATTGTGATTGTTTGGTTTGCATATTATTATATGTATATATAATTAATTAAATACTAAATATTTGTACAATAGTTTTTGTTTACAAAAGTTTATATATTTTTACAATTTATTATTACAGATATTATTGCCTTTGTAATAGTAATGCCATTAAAAATTAATAGATTTTATTATTGGTAAACGTTGCTTGAATCATAATAAAGAAGTAACAAAAAAAGTAACGATATATCTTTGACGGTTTTCATGGTTGGTGATTTCAAATGAAAAGCTTTTTAATTTAATCGTAAATCTAAATTTGAGATAAAAGATTTTTCTATCTTTTAAGAAAAACTAAATATAAATTGAAATTTTTATTAAAATTTGAGCACATAAGTTATAATATAAAACTTCATTACATTTGCAATTTAGTTTAAGTTTCTTTCGGCAAAATCCATTGGTGAATTGATAGCCAGACGGTTTTTTTTATAAATCGTTTTTGCGAGCGCAATATCACAATAACATATCTCAGGTAAAATCTGTCAGTGAAAGTCTTATATTGAGCCAAAGAAACGAAAAGTGAGGTATAGTAAATGCAGGTAGACGATTATGAGTAAATAAATATGCGAATCGTATATAAAAGTATATTTATACTTAGATCGCTTTAGTCTTTATTTATACCTACCTATATCGTTCTTATTTGGATTGTAGAATGCATTGACTACAGCTGGCTCGGTCGACCACATATCCTTGTCCACTGGTGTACGTAATATTTCCAAATTATGACAAGCGTCATATTTTAAAACAGCAAATACATTCTCGAGAAATCGATCTTGCGTAATATTAAGCTAGAACGCATTATTTAAAAGCGCTATATTATCGTTTAAAACATTATTATAAAAGTTCATTTACTATTTATTCAATGAATTACTAAATAGTTGTAAGTATAGATAAGTAAAATTTAATACAAAAACAAAAAATTTGCTTAAATAAATAATTGTACCTTTGTGTACACTTGTGATAGTTCAACCGGATCTTTGAGATATTCAGGATAGCCAATGCGTTCATTCATGGAATCGGCTTTGGCCTTGGCTACCGCCCTTGTTTCATCGTCCATCCAATCATTTTCGGCTAGCAGTTCGTTAAAAGCTTCTCGCAGCGTCTGTATCATTTCTAGGGCGACTTCCTAAAAAAGAAAATTCTCCTAAATTATTTGTTCTATTATTTATTTCTAACTTACTTCAAAACTATTTGCCAATCAAACTTTATTTGCATTTGATATATATTATAAATTATTCCAATATAGTATTTATTCATTTACAATATCATATATTAGGAATTCACGTAGCTATGATAGTCTTTAAGTAGATAGTGCATGGAAAATCTGCAACGTCCAAATATCTTATTTTATATAAAATATATGAGATACCAACAGTCCTACAAGGTAGGATGATATGGTCAATATTCGATCTGCATAGTATAGTTTGTTAGAAAAAGAGCTATGCAATATGCTACCGAATCCAGTAATATTAGAGGTGCATATTGAGGAAATGGGGGACAGTAGCACTTTTCCGTGTCAGAAAATTAGATTGGCCTGCACGCGCAGCTGCACAAAAAGCCGTATAAAAGCAGAGGGTCGAAAAAGGGAGCGGGCTTTGATCGCCACGTATAAAGGATGAAGCGGGAGGGAAAAATCTACTCGGATGCACGGCGCCATCGAAGGGAGTCCGACCGACAGTTCCATGTTCTACCTTGCTCTCGTGGTTGAAATTGTCACGAATGAAAAGGGCTCCGACGGCCATTCCGAGCTTTTTGTTCGTAGCCTCGACGCAACGGGACCAGCGTACCCGCTCGCTCAGGACCCCGAGAAGGACCTTCCGGAACTCGATGCGCTTCTGCTGGTAGTCGTCGATCATGTGAGGCATTATCGACATCACCAAACGCCACAGGATGTAGTTATGCAGCGTCCTGCGCATTATTACACAATTCCGTTGTCATTACTGCAACTCGATTATTCTACCTTCCAACTTGATTAAATATAACGATATGTTGGTTTTCACCAAATAACGATCGATTCTGTCAGTTATGAGCAATCGTTACTTTGCATTAAAGTAAAATAACAGCTGATTCTAATCAATGGATTTTCTAAGATTTTTAATAAACATTTCATACAGTTGAATACATAACTAATAACATTTGCACATTATACAGCCGTGTTGAATGTTTATTAAATATCAATCAATTGAAGATTTCGCTTCATTAACTAAATATACAGTAATTACAAAATCATATTTAATTGCAACGTAATATATTCCATTCGATTACTTGGATATGGCAAATAATTTACAAATAAACTCGTGCAGATTTCAGTTTATTAATAATGAACATAATATAAAAGCAGTGAAAATTAAAATAATGAATATTAGGAGAAAAAATAATTTTAGAGATTAAATAATTTTGTGCGATTTGACATGGCTAAATCCGTTAAATGATGTTTTAATGTTGTACATATAAAAGTCTATTTGCAATATTTGTTGTCTAGTAACAACTGCAAATGCTTTGTTTGCTATTTAGTACAAATTATCTTGTAGCTTACTCTTGATTAAATATTAGCACATATGATATTAAATTAATTATTTAAATATATAAGATGAAAATATAAAATGAAATATGTTGAAGAAAAAAATTAATACACGTATTCAGAAAACTTAATGTGCAAGTCACCAGAATACTTAATCATTAATATTTAATAATGAAAGTATATATTTAAGAAAAAAATTTTTTTTTAATCGTTATTAAAACATTAAAACAATTAAAACATTTCTAACCTTCTTGGTGTTCTCTGGATAATGCGACCCATTTGGATAAAATAAGGAATTGCGTAGGCAACGACTGGCTCTTCATCTGTGATAGTTGAAAAAAGAAAGTTCTCGAGATAAACGCGCCATTGAAGTTGCGGCACTTCGCGCTGTAGCTCGCGCAGCGTCAACTTGCGATAAATAGCCGAAGTATCATGTCGATCCGCTTCTGGTTGGGATACCTGCATCAATTTCATTATTCATTCTGCCGTACTTTTTTCTTTATAAATGTATTTAATTCCATATAATTTGATTTTCTTTCATACAGCTTTCATAAGAAAAGAAATGAAACGTAAGAGAATAAGATAAAATGTGGTGACAAAAATTTCATCTTTTTAATTTGTAAAAAATTTTGCAATTGATTATGAGCTTATAAAAATATTTATACAAACTAAATAAAAAATAATTAAATTAGTATGTTTAGGAAAGAATCAACATGAAATTATAAATTCAATTTTTTTGCGATTAAACGAAATATCATTTTGTACAAAATAACGTACATTAGCTAATTCTTTCTCTAATGTGATAACTTGATCGAATTCCTCGGAAGCATTTTGTGGATCAGCACCGAGAAGTACGGCTACATTAGTCATGTAGCGATGATAATTAGCCAACTGCACATCGCTACCATTTTTCAAGTAGTAATCACGACTTGGCAATCCCAGCTGCATCTGGTCAAACTAAAGTGGAATATAAATTATATAAGTTCCAGAAACTTTTTTCGTTAAACTTCCCTTTGACCCTTTTCTAGATTTTTTGTTAAATTATTACTCGAGTACAATTTGCAAAATTTGAAATGAGTTTGTTTTTTTACAGTTTAAAACTTGATTATTTAGTTAATATTGCACATGAATTTTGTATTCTAAATAGATCAAAAAAAGTATTTTTATGATAGCAGTATTAAGGCTTCATGTAGTTGTATTGTTTTTAAAATGATGCACTGTTATAGCAAGTGTATATTAACCATGTGAAATTTTGGATCGAAGTGTAATTTTAACCAAATTTATATAATTATTAACTGTAATACAAAATACGAATAATATATTTCATATTTACCAATATGATTCACTAGTTATAATATTTATTTTTAAAACGTCGAAACATGATTGTAAAATGTAAATGCCTAAATAATTAATTACTAAAAGCTCCTGTATATGGACTTTTGAATCGAAAGACAATATGGAAACAAAGTACCGTACTATGATTTACAATTTAAATAACGTCCAAATTGTTTATAATGTACGAGAGTCATTCATTGAGACTGGGAGTCAAAGGTGTGGGTAGATTATATGATGAATGTTAAACGCTGAAAAAATGTCCGGTAAAGAAAAGCCCTAGTCAACGGCTAAGGTCTTACTTTGCCGGCGCACCTGGAGGATGTAGGCTGAGGAGTTTTTGTCATCGGGTCCAACCCACTGCTCGAAGAAGACTCCCTCGTTGTAGTCACCACGCATCATGCCAAGAAGATGCTCTAGTGGGTCACTTGGCTCTTGCCACTCGGTCCCCTCAACCACTGGCCAACCACCCAAGGAACGCAATACTGCTCGCAGCGGTTCATCCCCGATCTCCCGGATCATCCCTACTTACGTACGCCACATTAGAACAAGTTTCTTTTTTCGTTGCCGATAATGTGAACGCGATGACTGTTTATTACTAATTCCCTAGTGTGTGTTCGCGTTTCTTTTATTGATCGATAATTCAATCTTTTCACCATTTGTTATGCAAGCTAATTTTATACCATTCTCTGGAATTATTTGATGTTACTAACATTTTTGTTGGTAACATAGAATATAAATACACCCGGTTCAAAATGAAAATCTTTTACCATTTTAAAAATAAATACTGTCATTTAATAATCTAGTATTATTTATTGCTACATACAGTATGTGTAGATCGTATAAAATGATAGCCGCGAAACCGTTTGTTATAAATGCTAATCTGCACATGAACTGCTAATATTGATTGTTGGTGATTTCGGTAATGTTTTCATTGTACCCACGGATGTCCATGCAGGACTTGTAGAAGAGCTTGGCCTTCAGGGTGGCGTTGTTGTCATTGTCATCAGGTGGCTCTTCAAGCAAACCCTTAAGGATTATTTGAAGTTGATCTGACAGTACTTCGAATGTCGACACTGAACTTCGGTCTTCGGGTATCACGTGCAGCCGGTTCCATGTGCCACACGCGTACTGATAGAAATCCGTACACGGGGCTGCTGACCTGTCCATTGAGGATAGAAGACTGGCCGCTACAGGTAATCAAAGACAATCATCTTAAGGATGGTTGCTTGCGCTAGCAAATTATCCAATTTTCGCAAAAGTTATTGGTGAAATATAAGATATAAATGAACATATATAATAGAAATGTATATGAAATTAAAAAGTGTTTTTAATCAATGACATCTTTAAATCATTCAAAGAATAATTACAAATAACTTTTTAATTTTTTATCAAGTATGTCATAAGATTTATCCAATATTCAAGGTAAGATTAGCACTCAAAGTTAAATCTCTTGGGTATCACAAACTGTACTCATAGTAAAATAGAATAACTGTAATGGTAAGTATGATAATGCTTATACTATGAGAATATCCAATAAAAAGTTAGAATAACAAGTTCAAAATGATTATGTTATCAATTTCTAATTGCCTGCTTATATGAAGTAATAGATCAAAAATTTTAACAAAGCCGCTTTATATTATCGTCCATCCTATTCTTTCTCCTTCGCATAAATAGTAAGAAAATAAAATAGTACAAAATCATGATTTAGTCTAATACATCGCGTATAAATTCCAAGATTTAGTGTGGACCTGCATGCAAGGGGATTAGCGGAAAAGAATTCCGTATTGAAAAATTTTTTTATTTGAATGTAAGATATATCATTAAATCATTGGTATTATATTATATCAACTTTAATATGAAATTTTTGTTTACTCTAACAATGATTTTGAAAAATTTATAATACATAGCTCCAAAAGACTAACGTCATATTTTAGACACTTTTTAATTGCCAGGTATGATCAGAATAGAAAATATTTAGCATATTCTCAATTTTTGCAAACTAAAATATTAATTATCTACATTTTCAGCCATTTTGAAGTAAAATAGTTTACAATCGAAAAGAATATTTTAGTATTTTAATTTTTGAGTAAGTATAAGAATGTATGTACGTAAATATAAAGTCTCAGAACATACCGAGAAATTATTTTTTATATCAAAATCAACATAATAATATAATAAAACTATTATTTAATGTAATGAAAAACTAAAATTCCATGCAATACTGTTATTACTTGTATTGTATTATTACCTGTTCGTACGCATTCTTCTGTTAAACAAACTTTTTGATCTGCAATGTAAAAGATAATATTAAACTATAATGTATTAGAATTTAAATAGAAGTAAGTTGATGTTATTCCTCTTTATATAAAGAACATATTATTATAAATAATATTATACATTAACTTTTACATTCGTAATTTGGTTTTTATACAGATTCTAATAACGTATGTTATATTAATTAAGTATTTTATATTTCTATGAGAGTTAAATTATTATACAACATTTTGTTATGTTATCATACAATATATCTAAACATAAAAATTAATTTTTATAAGAAATAATGAATAGATTTATTATGTTTATTTATTATGTTTTGACTCAGTATTTCGATCAGTTTTATGGATAAAATATAAAAAATTTCTAAGTATTATTTTGTATTAGTTGACAGAAATTACCTAAAACGTAAAAACGGAAAAATCAATAAACGCTTTCTTATTAGGTCAAGAACAACAGTCGTCCAGACGATCTGGTACGATTAACCACTCAGTACGAATGAAATCGCTTGCTTGTCATGCGTGAGAAACGAAAAGGGAAGAAAAGTTGTGGAAGCGCAAAAAACGGTAAAATCGGCCGTAACTGTCGCTGCGAGACCGAAGGACAAAGTGAATTTCTTTTTTTTATGTGCTTCTGACTGTACGGGATGCGAGCCATCGGTGTCGTGTGTGCAAGCGCACAGAGTATATGCATATATATGTATGTGTCCGACAAAGGGGGCAAACCTTGTTATACTCCAAGCGTATTTTAAAGGATGTCCTCGCTATTGCGATACTTTGCCACCGTTGCGACACGCGTATGATCTAAAAAGTATGAAATTAATCTAATTTTTGTTAATAAATTTATAAAAGCATTTACATGGTAACAAATAAATTGATCAAATATTCTTCATTAAAAATAATTTAAATTAACTAACGTCAATTTTAAACATTAGTTTTTGTTGAAAATAAGATTAAATTTTTTGGGTTACATAAAATTAAATTTTAATTTCTCTGCTTTAAACTACAGCGTACCTATCAACATATTTTGATAATTTTCGAGCTGAAAACTTCAAAAGTCCTTTCATAGTATTTTGAAGCTTTTAAATAGCTTTAAAAACAGAATTATTAAAAGCTTTTTTTATATTTTTTAATTTACAACGTAAACATTTTTTATTGAAAAAAATAACTTTGAAGTAATAACAAATTCTTTTACGAATATCATATTCTCTTCATATATTATAAATTATTTTATATCCGATATAATTAAACCTCATGATACGTGACTTGAAAACAATTACAACGTTTTTAAACATTTAGCTTTGTAACGTATTATCAATTGATACAGTACATAAAATTAATTTTAATGAACAGTAAAAAATTCACTGAAATCTGAGTCAATTAATTGATCAAAAAGTGGACAACCTTGATTTTGTAATGACTTGTCCGATATCTTTGATGTGAGTTATAACTCACGCAAGCATAATTGATCAGAGGGATGGTTAAGTTGAACGTCATGAATTAATTCATCGAAATGAATTCTCAATTACTACACTTTCTGGAATTAAACGAATCGGTTCATTTATGGGATCAAAACTTAACTAGCTTGTTCCTTCCAGCAGCAAAAATCGATAAGAAATCGTGTCGACTTTGATTATTTCCGTAAAAGGTCAGAAAGTCACCTAAAGCTAACTTTTACTTTGGAGTCTATAAGCTTCGTCGAAAATATATATGTAACGAAACGTATTATTGCATCGATACAAGATGAACCGTAAAATGCCTACATAGCCTTCACGTTCTTCAGTGTGCGTATTCGATAGACCGGTCAAAGATTCACTGATCAATTTGTATAAACCCAACACGTCAGTAGGCAAGTGCAGCATCAGCCAGCAGAGAAAATTTAGTTAACGTTGCTTCCTTGCAATCTGGGGCTCTAGAGGGCCGGCACAAAGCGCCGCCACCGTGGCATAGTACAGCTTCGACGTGAAACGCGGCGCGCGCTCGAATATTGCCTCGGGGCCGCGGAAAGCGATTTTTTGATTAAATTCGCGGAGTGAAATGGCTTTCCGGCGATTAGAACCGTGGGATGAGGTCGTCACCTCTGATGAGATTTTTTCCCACTCGGCTTCTTGCACATCCATTTCCCTCCCTGATTGGAATTTTGAGATTTAACGACGTTCGCGCTCGCGTCGTCTCTCGATTTTGAGAGGGACCTTATCGATCGCCCTCTGTTCACCGACAGATTGCTATGATTTCATTTGTACGTTGATGTATTTTTTTATTGTTATAAAGCCCTTTACTGAAATTGAAAAATACTGCTTTATTTGGTAGGAAAACAAGGTTTTAGCTTCAACTTTCTATACGAGGTAAACTTTTTTAAATAAACAGTAAAAACTTTGTTACTGAATGTTGTAAAAAATACTTAATCAAATGAAAGTTTAGCTACTTTTTTTGTTCAAGAACAAATTTGGCTTCAATTTTATATACTTCGTTAAAAATGATATCGACAATCAGATTCAAGATTAAATGGTAACAATATTCTTGATTAGAAATAAAATGTTTAAGATATATTTCAAGTATAATGCTTATTGAATATGAAGCGCTATTTAATTATTCAGACCCTGTTTTATAAGATACGGTATTTTACTTTTAATTAAAACTATATACTATAAGTCTCAAATCCTTGAAAGGTATTATTGACATTTTCCGTATCTTTGTACCAGCAACGTTCTCTTAATAATTCAATGTAAGGTCAAGTTTTCGACTACATAATACGACAAAAGTATGGGGTTGTCTAGTGAAAGTAAACTTGTGCCTTACATTTACTGATCGTCGTATATACTCAAACAATGAGGCATGTGTCGGGTACCGCATCAAATATATGCCGATAATAATGCGATTGTAATACTCTTAAATGTAGGGGATATAGTACTCGGGCGATTACAAAATATCAGAAGGATCTTATTGGGCTACAGCGTCGAAAACATTTCTTATGTGTTTTTGTTACCATGTATTCATAACTCACGTGATGTCTTAGTACATCCCCTCGTGCTGTAAAAAGTGAAGAGCATGAAGATGCAGACGGTGACAAGGGTGATGACGAGAATGACGATAAGTTGGTGCTTGCTAGCGGGGCCACGACGTCGTCTCGTAATCGTAGTAGTCCGACCGAAACTGCCGATCAGCCAGCCGACGTTCGGCCTGTTGATCCTCGTGGTCGTTGAGCCACTCCTGTCGTAATTAACCTGTGGATCGACCGAAAATTCCATCCTCGTTACCCTGGGGGCAGTTCGTCGAAAGATTCGCTTATTCGCAAGATAATACGCGTCTGATGTGCTGTTTGCGAA
Organism: Sycophaga agraensis; assembly: GCA_018906755.1. Classification (NCBI taxonomy): domain Eukaryota; kingdom Metazoa; phylum Arthropoda; class Insecta; order Hymenoptera; family Pteromalidae; genus Sycophaga; species Sycophaga agraensis. The sequence goes on along the minus strand of JACCIE010000072.1, from coordinate 755,836 downwards.
ACACTGTTTATTTTATATCGGAACTTAAAATATATATATATATATATATACACACCTAAAACAGACTTCAATTCTAAAACTTGAAGACTGTAAAGTTTACGTATTTGATTGCGATGCAAGCGTAGTAGTTTCTAGGGGTAAAGTAGAAAAATAAACACGAGATACGGGTCTATCAAACGGATATTCAGAAAACTTGTGCATACCACCCTATTTTGCTCTCTGTATTTCGATTACATCGATATACAACATATTTATCCATGTTTTTATTTTGATAGTAAATACATTTGAAATTATTACAAGTTTATTTTTACTACTTGCAGAAATAATTTATCCAATAATTTAATTAGTTTTCATTACACTTAGTAAATTGAACAATAAAGTATGTAATCGTCAAGCACTTACTAAGTGAAGCATAAAAAGCTCGAATTTAACGATGTAATAAAAGTAGTCTTTTTTATTTTATGACTTTTTTACGGCCTCTGTTTACAAATGTGTACCTATCAACTAAATCAATTCTAAAACATAAGGGGTATTAAAATTTCAAAATTAAAAAATTTAATTTGTGTTTTAGCGTTTGAATTAAACGGACTATTAAATGAAAGGGTTTCAGTCTGCGATACTCCTTGTGAGCTTGGTACTCGAGAAAATGTTTATGTGAACAAATGTCATTTGGAGGAAGTAAAGTGCCGAGCTGAAAGCATTAATTGCGGCTGGTAGAATCGAAGGTCTTTATCAAATGCAATTTGTTGTTTCCAGTGGGACAGTTGACTAAGCGCTAAAGAACTTAGGCGCAATTGGAGTAACACGCTCGACGGACAGTCGGAGTGTAAATAAAAATGGGAAACTTGATTAGACGGGGGGAGGAAAGGCGTGAGGGGGAGGCAGGGAGTCGCGGGCGGTGGAGGCTGGAGGAGGGGCGGGCTCGGGCGGGTCGGCCTACCTGGAGGAGAGCCGGCGCGGCCGGGGAAGTGGCGGGAAGCTCGGGGCTGTCGGCGAGGGGCGGCTCGCCCTGCTCGCTGATGATGGGCGAGCGGAGGTAGCCGTTGTTGCCCTCGGCGGCCCTGGTCATGGTGGGTGCGCGGCTGGCGGGGCTGGAGGGCTAGCGCGGCCGCATGCCTCGGGCCCGCGGCTGGAGCGGCGGCGACGGGCGGCTGGGCGGCACGTGCAGCTGCGGGGCGGCTCGGGCGAGTGGCGCCGCGCGCGATCCACTGGGCGCCGCGGCGGCGCGCGCGGCCCCTTATACGCGACGGGGGCCGGGCGCCGAGGGGGCGAGGCCAGGGGGTGGTAGGCGCCCGCGACGCCAGCGGCCTCCTTTCGCTCGCCGGCCCGACGCCCCGGGGGATTAGGGGCCGTCTCCGGCCGCGGCAGGCGCACCGCGCCGTCGGCCGCCTCCTACGCCGGGGTCGATACCGCGCACGCGCCCACGCCCCTCGCCTGCGCCCGCCGACCTGCAGCCCCTGCCAGCCCGCGCCAGCCCCGACCTGCCCGAAGACGCCCCGACCCCGGGCGCTGCGCCGCCGCCGCCGCCTCGTCGCCGAGAGCCTCGCCGAGTGCGCGGACTGCGGGCCCGAATGCCACCCGGTTCCTCCTCCCGCGCGGGCTTTCCTCGCGCGTCCTTCGATGGCTTTTTTGAGTCAACGCCATCGGGCCGCCTTCTCTGGGAGAGTAGCGCGAGCCCTTGCACGCGGCTCACTTTTACAAATGCGCAATAATATGAAGTACGGCCGCGCGTAAGAGGCACGTGCGCCGTACGTCGCCGAAGCACTCTTTCCTTTTCCGCTGGATCGCGCTTCCTGCGCAGGATCCCAAGGTAAGGTCAAAGGATTATGGTTGTCTTATTGCATTACTTATATGTGCAGTCTGCGATGATTCAAAGGAAGATCCGCAACTCTTAAGTATACCAACGCCGCCGCTCTGCGCATTGTATATGACAATTCAGCCACTAATTTTCTACCGGTTTGTTATGTTTATAAGAAAAAAGACAAATGTCAATAATCGAGAAAACTTTATCATAGTAATTATGCGACATGTACCGTGTTATGAATGCATCGGTATAAACAAAATGTGTTATCTTCTTCAAAAATTGAAAATTGAAAAATTATCATTCAAATGTCATTTTGTATTATCAATCGTCACTGCTCACTGCTGTTTTAGCTGTACGTAATACAAAAATTATAATTATAACTTTTTTACGTAACAACTTATTTAATACGATTTATCAAGCCGATCCTGAATTTCAATAATTCCATCTCTAATCCTTATTTGCAGTAAATTATTTTAAAATATTTGTACTGGCTTGTGTTCTCTTTTTATGAAGATCTTCAAAACAAATAAAAAAGGACATTATATTTCAAAAATTAAAAAATGAACTGTATTTTATTGTATAATAGTTATTGAAGTTATATTAAAAAATTTTTTTCCAAAATAGAGTTAATAAAAATTATTTGTTACTATAATTACTGTAATTTGTTACTTAAATGCTGCTGATATATCGAGCAAGTATCCAACAAAAGTGAGCAAATGTATACATGTATTATGTTTGCAAGTCATCACGCAAAATTTGCGCCGCTTTTCGTTTAACATAGTTTCTGGTATGATAATATAGTAATAGGTATTTCTGTTTATTTACAATAGTAATGCATGCCTTGTAGCTTGTACCGTAATGAAGCACGTTAATATAGCACGTTTCTTGATCAGATCAACCTAAACTGACCTGATATTACTCTCATATATCAAACATATTTAAAATTACACTTAAAATTATCTTTATTATATGAAATTAGATTTTTATTTGTTATCTTTAAAAATATCATTTTCAATCAAAAATATGTTTTACAATGCGATATAAACAGGCAGGCAAGGGACAAGATTTTATGGATTTACAAGGCCCGTATATGTTTGGATCGTCTTGAGGAAAATAATATCTCTTGACATCTAATATTCTAGAGGGTAAAACTCCTTCGATAACTGAGTAAGTAACCTTTAATTGTGTTAAACTTTACGGTCTACCAGTAAAAACAAAGTTCATTAGTATGAACGAAACCGTCGACAAATGTAGATCGTCAAATCAACAATTCTTCCGATTATACGTATAAAATATATTAGATATATAGCAGTAATAGAGAATTTATTATTTATTTGTATTTTATATATTTATAAATAAAAATTATTCAAATAGCTATAACAAATGCTCTTCTAGTGTGCACTTCGTAAAGTTAGTGCTTATTGTGTTCTAATATCGTCTTGCATAGTATTTGGATTATAGAATTAATCTCTTCCGAAAGCGCGAAGGCGCGAACGACTACTCGTCGTAAGGCCGCGCAGCATAAAACGTTCAGTGCGTCGCAGTAGCATGGGTCACCAGCAAGCGCACGTACTTCGAAACCCAGAGACCAGCCAACGTCCGGCAAAAATGGACCGCTCATTGTACAACGAAAAACTTAAAGAAGCAATGATTCGGACAATAATAATAAGCTGGATGAGCATAATCTCAATAGGCAACGGGGTCAAACACATAAATCGTCTCCTTCTGGAGCTCGAATTAAACAGTTCGCAGCCTCAGGAGGTGACCACAAGAACATGCAACAATGCTCCACAGGTGCCCTGCGCGCCGACCGGCATCGGCTCGGGCATCGAGAGAGCACAGAATTCCTCTGAGGTTGATGCCATCTCCGGTACTTCGTTTACCGCCAAAGTCCCGGTAAAACCGGAGACTCAAAGTCACTCGCCACGCGTTGCCGTTTGTCTGGAGATCCAGCATGAGCCTGCACAAGTGCCAGTCAAGACGGAACTGAACCTCGATGTGAGCGGCCCGGAACAGATAGAGTTCGTCCAGGAGTCACCTGACAACAAAAAGACCGCGGACCTGTCCATCTTAAGTCGTAATTCTTGTTACTTACAACCATACGTACGACTCGAGAGAATTGAAAATATATTAAATAACAAGAAGCAGGTACGCAATGAGACAAAATCGAAAAAACGCGTCCATTTTCTCAACACGGAACATCTGCAAAAGTTGCGAAATAAAAAGCGCAAGCTCGAATGTAAGGATATAGAGAACGGTCCGAAAAACACGAGGATCCTCAGATCTAATCGTTGCAAGCCCAAGTGTAAGGATATAGAGAAAGATTTAAAAAACATGAGGAATCTTCAGATCAAATCGCGATAAAAGCTTCGAAGTATTTCATCGCAATGAAAACATTCTGCCAAAACCTATGCGCAAAATAAGAAACATCGAAAACTGCAACAAGAAAAAAAAGTAAATGTCGAAGAGTAACAAAGCATTATGTAGTCGCAGTCCTGTTTGCTATTCATGCCACTTGTGTGTAGAGTTCCTAGTGTATTAAGCTATAAAGATCGCTTCTATTTTAATTTCAATTTTAATTTTAATTTCTATTCAATTTCTACTTGTAAGACTATGCAAAATAGAGCCTAACGAAATGATTATGTTAATTAAAATAAAAACTAACTTACTGCTTTTTTTCTACCATTATAATGTTCTAAAAGAGTTGAATAAAATAATAGATCCCAAATTATACAGATCGGACCAAACTTTTTTAAAAATTGCTCATAGTTTTATAACGGTTTCGTATTAGAACAATTTTATAAAGAAAAATTATTATTAGCTATTTTTTAGATTTAAATGACAATGCATAATTAGATATAGATTTTTAAACTGTATATATATATACACGTATATATATAAATTCTTTGTTCACTTTAAAAAAATAAAAATTCTTAATTCCAGCAATAAAATAATGTAAATATTTAAATATTTATTTTATACAATTGTAAGTTCTATCTGCGTAAAATTATAGAATAAAACTATAATATAGAGACAATAAATATACCTCAATTCTCTTTATTATAAATTCAACTTAAGCTGAATTGGTATACATATTTATTAATTTGTATAAATACTGTAGAAAAAAAATCCTACTATAAATATTAATAATCTCACAATACCAATAAATTGGAACTATACTTAAATAAATATTGAACTATAAATTATTGATTTAACTTTTTCATTTTTATTTTATTTTTTGAATTCCTTATTTCTACTATTTAAATCGATCAATAGTAATTTTAATAAGAATAAAAATGATGCTTTATTTTTTTTAAACATAAATGTATAAATTTGATGTACTAAATACTTCAAATCAAAAATAACTTGTTTTATTAAGTACATTTTTATTAGCATTTTTATTTTTGTCGAAATTCTTATTTAATGAAAGGAGATTGAAAAGTCAAAGTTTCACATAACGATGCACATAAAGAAACATATGATATAAATGTATGTGAAATAAAGAAGTGTTTTTAATTTAGACGACATTTTTAAATCATTCAAAATATTATGTTCAATAAGTATACTTTATTCTAAACCATAAATTGGATTTTTCTGTAAGATTAGCACTCAAAGTTAAATCTCTTATGTATCACAAGCTGTATTGATAGACAAATAGAATAAATAGAATAAATGTAACGGGAAGTGTAATAATGTTTATATTATTAGAGTATCCGATAAGTTAGAATAAGAAATTAAAAATGATTAAGTTATCAATTGCTAATTACCTGCTTATAGAAAGTAATAGATCACATATTTTAACAAAGCCCCTTTGTTTTAGCGTTCAGCCTAATTCTTTTTCTTTCGCATAAATAGTAAAAAAATAAAATAGTATAAAATCATGGTTTAGTCTAATACATCGTGTATAAATTCCAAGATTTAGCGTGGACCTGCATGCAAGGGGATTAGCGGAAAAGAATTCCGCACTGAAAAATTTTTTTATTTGAATGTAAGATATATCATTAAATCATTGATATTATATTATATCAACTTTAATATGAAATATTATTTTTGTTTACTCTAACAATGACTTTGAAAAATTTATAATACATAGCTCTAAAAGACTAACGTCGTATTTTAGACACTTTTTGCAAACTAAAATATTAAATATCTACATTTCCAGATCTTCGCGAGAATGTATCTGACCAATTCACGATCAGTATAGAAAATATTCATCATAGTCTCAATTTTTGCAAACTAAAATATTAAATATTTACTTTAATTACAAGTTCCTATTAAAAGATATAAAGTGAAATTAGTAGCGTGAGATTTAAGCCATGTTTACAGAATATAGACGTTATGTAATATTTAATGCTTCCTTGCGAATAAACAACTACTTGAACTACACTCAAAGTACAAACGTTTTATTATATTTCGAAGAACTCTTATATAGAGTCGTTAAAACGGTCAGCTTCAAGGGACTCGATATATCTTGTTGAAATAGCACTTTGATAATAAACTTCTATCGTGCAATGCTGTATTTAGGCTTTCAGTGAAGCGATTCCGATTGTTATAAATTTTCATATGCAAAATTAAAATACATTTCCGCAGGTTTTAGGTACAATTTTGAACATGTTTTGAGTTTGCTAAAAATCCTATTTTCTAAAAGAAAATTGTAATACTATATTAAAAAATCTAATTTTTGGTTATATTAATATGGCCTTATTCTATCAGCATTAGCATGGAGGTTTACACAGTCATTAAAAATTATATAAAATTCCTTTCAATATTATTAAAATAAAATTCAAAACATTTACCTATTGTATCAACATTTTCTACATATAAAGAGGTGAAATTCATTTAATCACATTATCCTTGTATAATATCTGTTTAATTAAATATTATACTACCTTACTTTGAACTCTTAATATAGCAACATTTATAAATTTATAATAAAGAAGTTTACACATGCATGTAAAGATTGTGCATAATATATATATATTCGAAATAAGGATATGCACAAAATGCAAGAAAAATAAAATTAATTTGAAAGTGGAGAAAACAAACTTGAAACTTTTGATATATTAAAACATTATAAAATTCTTGAAAAATCTTGTTAGTTCAATATATTGTCGTATTACAATGATTAACATATACGTTTCAATCGTTTATTTTAAATATAACCTTTGAAACAAATTCGAACCAAAACGTTTTTTTAATAAGATTATTTTTTATGCTTATTTCATTAAACTATTTATATTTCATGCATTTTCAACTTTTTTCAGTCGATAAATTTATACATTATATTTCAAAACTTAAACAGAACAATACTTATTCATTATAGTATAACTGAATTTATAGTATGTAGATATTGATTTAATTGGTTGACTGAACACTCAAAACACAAACATAAAAATTGAACTTAGATAATTTTATTAATAATTTATAAAATACTTTTAAGTTTGAATACAAACATTTTTAATTATTTCATTGTAACTACTTTTCAAATCTATAGAACTTTAAAAATATATATATGCTTGTCAATTGAGATTATCAAAACTAAATAATTAAAAATTAATCACTATTTAGTTTCAACGGTTAGTGTTATAATATTGTTATTAATCATAAATTTATGTCATAAGATTATTAAATAAGAAATGTTTAATACTTTTAAAATATTAAGGCATTCTTGAGGCTATATAAAAAATCAATCGCTAAATTTTTTAATTCAATTTTAATATCTGTAAATATTACAACAGGGGTATGTTAATGTATATAAGTTTACATAGACTTTAATACGTTTACGAACAATGTTTCTCGACGTAACTGGAAGTGCAATATTCAAAATTTTATTAAGGTTTCTTTTGCTATTAAATATTTTATAAAAAAAGAACTTTATTTAGAAACGTCTATTATATTTGATTTAAGCGATATTAAAAACATAATATTTTAATTGTACAGTGTCTCTTTATTCCGTCGTGAAATTCCTGAAATCGATTCACTTCGATATAAAACTTCAAAGCAGTACTATAGTACCACATTAAATATACAACTAGTATTGTTTTAAGTCCTACGAGGACAGCTGTACAAGGGTCAATACTTTATAAGTATTGCATACAATGAAAGGTTTGTATTAAAACTCGGAATAAATGAAAAGAAAGATAATTTAAACAACAACGAAAGTAAGTGTATTTCATTTATTTTTCTCTTTCTTCTCCGTTCGTTCACTAGACGTACACAGTACGACGTAAGTACTCTAAAATTAAATTCAGTCTTTCATGAACATAATTGTTCTCTCACGCATTCCTCTTTGCTCAATCTTTTAATCTATTTTCATATACTTTCTTTTTTTTATTTACATCTAAAAAATGTGCGATTTAGTTGTGAAAATTCATAACATAGTAATGAAAATTTTTTATACATAAGCAAATGCCCAATATTGTAATTTACTTCTATGTTACATCGTATGAAGTTAAACTATAAAATCACAGAAGTATGCCATTCCCATCGCAACTTCTTGCTTCGATTAACATTATCGAGCAATATTAAGAAAAAATGAAAATAATGATGGGATTGATAAGCCACAAATTAATACTCAAATATTCTCTTCATCTCACTCATTTGATTGAAGTAGAATAATATATACAATATGTCGCTATGTCTCTGAGAAATGTAAAGACTAAGAATCTACGAGTAGATTCTAATGTTTAATGACTATCACATATTTACAAGCTTCAACGATCGTCTTTGCTATACAAAAAAAGGAAATTATATGTATAATATAAACAAACATAGTAACAGTATTAAAGATTCCATACTCGATGAGGAGTAAATAATTCATAACGTGAACGTAATAAAAAACAATCTGGTAAAAAGTTTTACATAATAAGAAAAGCATAGTTTTTAAGTTTAAAAATTTCAATTAGTTTCACAGATTTTAATATTTTATAATAATAATTTAAAAGTGATCAAAAATTAGAAAATTACAAACATTTTTGATAACACTTTAAGTTTCAAAATCGCGCTCTATTCAAGCAGTACTCCATCTATTGATAGTATACGCGACTTACCAATCGCTAAAATTTTAATTTTCTACAATAAACTTGACATTACTATATCATTCACGCTATTGTGTAGGCTCCCAAGAATGGAAAATATGCCTGTTAGAATTATCATGGATTCATTTTTTTATTACCATGATGATAACAAGCATAGTGCAAATTCATTTGTCACAATGCACTTGTCGAAAAATTGTATGCAAATTTATAGATTCCAACATATCTATTCACAAATGTTCTTTGTTGACAATTTTAATTAAAAAGAAAAGCTTTAAATTACGAAGCGATCAACTTTTAGTAGTAATTTCCTATTTTATTTTCGATTTGCCTTTTTGGAGATTACGGGAGCTCTAGGCTATCGTATGACATTCAATTCAAACACGGCCCTATTTATTTTTCAGGGGCCGTTAGCAAATTCTAGGCTAGCTCTCTCTTCGCTTTCGTTTCTGTGTAGAATTGAGTTGTACCCTGCATTGACGAATTGTTATTATTATTATTATTTGTCGGTGGTTGATACTGACTCATCAGAAGGTAGACGACGGCTTCATACGTAGCCATCATTATGGCAGTATTAGGAATCTGACGAAGGAGCTGAGTAGCAAGGCCACGATAGAGACCGCGCGGACCCTCTTCGGAGATGACTGTGCTTGTAGTCTGCCAGAAACCTACATACTTATTTCCTTCTTCTCGAAGTCGTGTTCGCACCACCTCTGTAAAAATAAAGACTGATGTAAGAAAATCCTTGATAATGAGTCTCACTTGAACTCCATCGAGCGTGCAATATTTCGAAAAATTGCAATAGAAAACATGCCTGTATTCGTATAAAAAATGGGTAAATTGTTTTACATTAAAAAATAGAAAATTAAAATTGAACATACAAAAAGTAATAAATTAACTGAAGTAGTAGTAAAGACTGTTTCGAGTAAAATATTTAACTTATTTTTTCATTAAAACACGCAGGTTGCTTTCTATCGATACTTTTTCGATATATTGCATTTTATGTACAATAGTAATGAAATAATAACGTGTAATTAAAAAATGTTTGCATAGCAGCCGTAAGATGTAAATGTATCAAAGATATTAAAACAAATGCTAATCCCTTTGGAAATTTACAAAGATTTCCATTCAGACTATTTTTATTTATTATTTGTTAAAATTTACACTAGTCACAGTGATAATTGAAGGTATCATTTTAATAAATTATTTTTCAAAATTTGTATACCTTTAAACAACTATATTAAAAGAAAGTATTGAATTAATAAAAAATAATAATTAAATAAAATAATAAGCTAACATTAAGAATGGTTGAAGGCTAGATATCCTTTTTCCGCAATACTCAATCGACGTAACTCTAAATATCTAAATATTATAATATTATACAAATATTCATTTAAGTAGATGTGTTCATGATTGAGCATGCTTTTTAAAATCTCAGTAATCATATGTATGCATAATATGAAATTAAGCTTACGAGATTAATTTCTAGTTTCAATGCCAAACCTGTCATTGTCTTTGACCATATGCACCAATTTGATATAACCCTTGCGAGAAGCTGGCATTATGGAGTCGATAAGATGTCAATGTGTACTAATCAACAAAACGTTATTTTACACTGAATTAATATTTGTCAAGATCTCTTCGACTTAATAATTTCATTTAATTTGCTTTTTAGAATTTGCAGATATGAAAACAATTTAAATATTGTTTACGAATTGAATTTAACTTATACTTGCCCTGGAAACTAATTCATTTTGGAAATAACTGCAATTATAGCAAATTCTAAGGATTAAATCACTCTTATATAATGCATGAAAACGACGATACTTTTATTCAAAAGGCAGTATAATGTCTATAAAAATAGTTTATTACATTATTATTTTTTTTGTACAATTATTCAATTAAATGACATCAATTTATTATTTTAATGCACGTGCGTTATTGATCATAAATAAATGACGTATTATATTTTTTAAGTGCATACACTCTAAATTCCTACGACTTATAGAAGTCTTGTAAATGATATATATAAAAATAGATATTTAACAATAATCTTAAATAATTTAATTACGCGCGGTATTTTTTATATTTATTATATTGAAAAGATTCATTTTAGATAAATATTTGTATAAAATATCATTTGCCTGCTAGTTTGCAAAGATACCTATGACTACTCGTATGAGTCACGTCAATAGGCAAAACACGCACAGCATATACAGATATCTGAACATGTCCGCGTTGCCAACATAAGCTTGATCAGTTTGAACCTTATGCAATGCGAGCAGATGTTGGTCTAGCACTTTGGACAGTAACCAAAAAAGAAGGTTAAAGAATTGGACCGAACTTAAATGCCGGTTGTTAAGAATTGGCACAGACGCGATTGTACTACGGGTGGATTCGTCGAAACATATGATGGATGATGCATTTTTATATAACACTGGTCTTTTAAAATAATTAATACCCTTCATACTCATTTCTTAAACCTAAGTTATAAATATGTATAGAATAATAACAAATATTTTTACATATGTATGCGTTTTAATACAAATTCAAATAATTATAGTCTTAGTAATATTTTAGTTAGTGAATAAATAAATAATCAATTTTTCTATCTAATCGGCTGAATTTTTAAGACATGAAATACAAAAATTGAAATGCAAAGTGATTTGAAAAGTTGTTTATTGAACATTTAAAGTTGCTCTGTAACATGAAATGTAAGAAATTTTATTTGCTATTGATAAACATTAATTATTAAAATTTCTTAAAAATTGCTTAATAAGCATAATTATGATTTGCATAACTAAATTTAAAATTTATGACTCTGTGCTGCAACACACATCGTTTAAATAATTTAAAACTTTGTTTTGAACTTTGTTACTAATATTTTCAAAAGGATCGTAAAAGTAAGGCGGCTATTATTAACGATTCTTACAATGTCTTAATATTAAATTAGGTACATTTTTGTCAATTAAAGAAAGGTATAAACTCTCTGCTATCACATCATAAAGTAGAATTTAGAGAGTAGAAAAGTTCGCGGGATATGAATTTGAATTAATCTTACCATGAGGATAGGCGATGCAGGAAGCGACGGTCTTGGAAAGAGCACCGGCGGCCATGAATTCAAGAAAATCATGCGAGGTTCTGGAATTGTTGTCATGTGCTGACAATTCCGATCGATGTGTGATTAGCCAAGCCTTGATAGCTTCATAAATGACAAAGTGCACAACTGTTTCACTGATTCCAAAGTACGAAGCAACGATGCCCTTGTAAAAGCCCAATATACCCTGCAATATTATTTTATTTTGCATCAGCAGATGAACATTTATTATCAGAATCATTTATCATTCAATGCAAATGAGTAAATTACTGTGCGGCCATTTTATATGTTTAATTAACGAAATGAATGAATTACAATGTATTTTCATGAGAAAAATTGCATATTATTAATTTTTTAATGGGCTCTAATATTATAAACATGTTGAATTGACTTTCACAATGTACAGCATGAATAATTGCCTATAGCTATTCGATTTATTGAACATTTAACAATCCAATTGAAATATTTATAACTATTTCAGGTACATATTATTTAAAAACAAGTAATACTATTCTTTAGGTAACAGGTAACATTCACATTCAGCTATCCTTTACAGTTTAAAATTAACATAATTTAATTAATTATAAGTGGTACGCAACAGTAAACGATTAGCTAAAACATCAAAATAGCTCTTGTACCGAAATTTCCATATGCTCATAATGATAGCCTCTTAGCACACCGATTCACAACAAAGGCCGTTGAGTGCAATAATTCGCTTGTTTACTCGGCAATGTTTTCAGTGTTATTTTCAACTCCATTTACTATTTGTAGTTACAATTCTAGATTTAGAGCTCGTGGGCAGGGCTTTGCGCCAACACAATTTTCAGTCGGTATAATACGCATCGGAAAACGAACGCACAATATCGTGAGTAGATTAGTGAAAGGAGTATCTCAGCAACTTTTTTAAACCTTATTTTCTTTGCAGTTTTATTTTGCAATCTGTTACTCAACGCCCTGGACTTCATTGCAAATTCAAGCACTATTAATTATAAGAAAAAACCAGTCTCGTGTAAATTAAACTCACATTGAAATGAAAGACAAGGCCACCAGTTGATGATTCTTTTAAGCATTTTAATTTAATAATTATCCTGGTATATACAGATTCAAGTTACTTCAGTTGGATCGATCAATATTTAAATAAATTGTATTATTTCCTCTAATCACTATGCTGTACTTCCTAGTTGTCTATTTATGTACAAAAATCGTATGTATCTACAAAACACTGTAATTAACTTTCTTACCGACTGTTGATATATCCTTCGAATGGTCTCAAGAGCTCCGGTGTGATCCGTATGGTGATTCAGCTGCAGCCTAGTTTTTACGAACCAAATCGGGTTTGTTGCTGTGCAGGAAACGAATCCTGAAATAACAAAAATAAATTTTCTGTAAATCTAAATTTACTAATGTCTCTGGAGTGAATGCCAGGCAGAATTATTATCTACTGCTTATATGCATGTTAACTTGCGATTAAAAAGTAGATAGTTGACAAAAATAGTTCGTGAGTCGATTAAAGTAAAACCTTTTTATAAACGCGATACCACATGCAACATGTAGTTTGTGGCGCCTTTTTATTGCATGAGATGATTTATTTATTTGTTACCACAAATATATATATATATAGAATGCTTTATATACAATTATACTCGTAATCCAATAGCTAACGTTGTGAATGTAAATATCTAGTATTTTAAAATTAAATCTAATAAAAAGTTGGTTATTTTGAAACTCTCGTTCTTGTGCGTATGCGATAATTATCCGAACCGAGCGTATATACATTTAAATATCGAGAAGCGAGTAATGAGCTCTCGGTATCAACCTTTGGTTAAATTTCCGGTAAACACCGGCTGCCCTTGACGACCTTGGTGCATGCAAGCTCTCGCGCGTAACAATTAAAAATGGAGGTCGCTGTGCGGTTGCGCAGAGATGCTGCGGCGTCGACACAGACCACGGGACCAATGCGCGAAAGCTGCAAGCGACCCAGTTTCAGAAAATCCCGGGGCATCGTCCTCCCGTGCTTACAAGCAGAACCGAGAGCACGCATGTAAGCGACAGCTCTACGCAACCCGTGCAAAATTCACGCGACACATTTTCACCATGGCTGCACACGAGCAGTTTTATTGGCTGATGGGATGAAGCTCTGTAATGTTTGCATTGGTTTATCGAATGTAGGTAGTTATTACGTAAAAGTGCAAGAGGGATAAGTTGAACCTGGAATCTAGTCTCTAGTCTAGCTGTATCAAGATATTTTCTCATAAAACATGCTGTAGTGGAGCTACCGGGACTTACTATGCATTCGCTAGAAATACCAGCGGATCCAGGTTTACCGGAATAAAATGTTTTCAGGCGACCAAACCGTTTCACTAGCTCACGTAGACAAAACAGCCTTTGTAAGAGCCATTACACCCTATTCCTCGTTCTATTTACCAACTATTGATTGCTTTTTGAATTTTCAATGCAGTTTATTTACTACTAAAAATATATTAAAAGTAACGAACTGGAATCCTTTACTAACTAGTGGTCACGCAACCTATTATATCAGGTGACTAATTCATGTGCAATTTCATGAAAATATAGCTCAATTTAGTGATTTTCTGATACTAAAAATACAAGCTTACTTTTGTAGGTGGCCATTTACAATGCATTGAGTACATTAAACAATTTCTGTATACGTTCGGCACCACAAAAAATATTAAATGTAAAGCAGAAGACATTGTTTTTATAAAAATCTAGTGTAATTACGGATATTCGTTTCGTAAATATACTGGAGTTAATGAATTCGACAGTGCACTTGATATTTTGGATAATTGTATCATACTACAATTAACTCGAATACTAGTTAAGAGGATCGTATATCATATGTGTTTTTATATTGACGCTTCAACTTCGACTAAATGATACAAACATGTTTTTCATTTTTTATGTAGATATAAATTAAAGAATCCATTTGAGTATTTTCTTTCAGTCGATTTCATCGCTACAAATTGTTTATAATTAGTAAACTTTTTGCGATCAAATTGTTCAGAAATGCTTCACAACTCTTTTATATTTTACTGGATTTCAGATTTGTTATTATAGATATGTTTTTTTTATATTAATAAATAAATAAGTCAGTAATACAAAAATCCATCTAAAAATATTTTTATCTATTAGTAATTAAGAATATCGGTTTTGGATGATTCAAAGTGAGTTATCTCATACATATAATATTGTTTACAGTTACTATCCCATGTTTTTCTCTAAAGTTCTCTTATACGCAGTAGCTTTTGGAAAAAAGAAAGTAAACAACTTCAATAAATTCTATATTATAATTTTTAAATTAACCCACTTTCTTATGCAAACTAAAAAAACGGATTATAATTATTTTATTTACTACATAAACTTTTCTTTATATTACAGATGATTTGTTTTATTTATTCATACAACAGTATATACTTGCTGTTATCTGTCATACAACAGTATATCAGATATACTTGGAAATGAAAAAAAAAGCTAATAAATAAAAAAAATAATAACAAAAGTAATCGAAATGTTTACATATAGGTAATGAAAACTTAAAATTTCGTTTTAATCTTCGAATTAAATTTAATTCATAGGTCACTCACTCGAAAGTTTATACTAAAGTTATGCGTTCAGTTACCAGTCAATATGTAATTGAATTCATTAATTTGTAATATAATTGGCATCGAACAGATGACAAGGTATGATCGAAGGTATAAATTCTTTTATTTATTTCAATATATTTCAATTTTTGGAATTCAAATACTAATGGAATTTGGTCTAATGGAATTTACTGTATTACATTTTTTATTTTCATACATAAAAAAATTATCTTATTGGAGATTATTTGTTGGAAATTATTTTGCTAACAGTTATTTCCTCTGCAGTTTCATGCAATGTTGCTCTGTATTAATGCATTAAGAAATCATTAGGTACAAAAATCACTGGCTTGTTAGAAAGATTAATAGACCCTATTTTGATCTGTTGATTAATCAGCGGAGGACATTGTTACTGTAATAGCAGTTTATATTGTTAAAGTAAAAATTTGATTAAAAACTGATGGTGTGAGTTACAGATACCTGATGTAAATTTAATGTTTACGATTTACAAACATAAATTTTAAAGAAAGTGAATGTTGCAAAAAGTTTATCTTTATTTGAAAATGAAAAGCAGAAAGTTTTGAATGTGAAAGTATGTTTTACTTGAACTTGGTTGAAATTATCTTTAAGAAGGTTATTCGATTCACCACACGTATTTATTAAGTCAGTTGATTGAGTTTATATCGTTTACTTCTAATTCATGTGTTACTGAAAGTAAAATGTTTTTAAAATAAAATGTTGTCTAAAATACATTTTGGAGTATATCTTTTCTATTTTAATGTATAACAATTATATAATTTATGTATATCTGATTTATATTGAATATTGAGGGCACTTGTATTAATTAGTTTTGTAATATAAGATATAGCGATGCTAGAACCACCTTCGAAACTACCTTAAATGTGCTTAAAACCATTACACGTAATATGAAGGAAATTATTTGGAATTAACACAGACATCTGATTAAAATCGTGATTCATTGTTTAAGTCTGGACCTCGTTAAAAATTTTCCAAGCTATTATGCGATGTCAAATTACATTAATATTTCAATTACTTCATTAAATGACTTTTGAATCCATGACTAAAATAAAAAGAGTTGCTTAAATATAATTTGTATAATTTCCTATTATCGCATACTAAGTAAGCATTTCTTTCAAACTTTAAAAAAAGTATAAGTTTTCAAAATTTTTAAATCATAAATCGATTATGCTACATAATAGCCGAACAAAAGTTCGATTACAAAATGTCAAGAATGTATTTTAACAGATACGTTCAACAGTCTCATGTATAATTAAAATTTAGTCAAACATTAATCAAATATTACCGAAGCTTCAAGGTGAACGGTCAATTCGCATACGCAGTTTGAAAACAAGATTGACGGCAAGCGCATATACATAATGTATCCCGTGATCAAACTAAAAATAGACATAACTCTTTAACTCCTCCCTACGCTTTGTGTAAAAAAGTGGTAGCCATTTTGTATCAATTAAATTAATTATACGACAACTTTTATAGTATTAGAAACTATCTTAAAATAATTACATATTTTTTTTTCGAAAAGTGAGCAAGCAATAATACTATATATGCATAAAATTTGATATAAAACTAGTTTTTCACATTATTTCACAATTATTCGTGATATTATTTATTTTAATATTTTTTACAATGTATCTGATAGTTTAGTAATGTTTTAATTTTGTTCATCTTATAAAATATTTGTAAAACATTGTATATTGATTTATAACATTGATTTTTAGAAAACTTTTTTAAATTTAGTTATTAGGTTATTTTATTAGAAAGTTAAATTTTGTATTTTTTATAATTATTGGCACACCAAATATTGAAATTATTGTACAAAAATCAATAAAATTAATTAAAATAAAAATATCTATAATCTCATAAATATTGAGGATATTTGAAATAAAAGTAGATAAGTAGTAGTTTAAAATAGAACTTAAAATGCGTATATTAAAGTGTATTTTGCAGTAAAAATATACATTAATATTACGCATGAATGATTGACTATAAATATATGTAAATGTGTAAGTTGTATCTTGCAAATTTATATTATAGGTCACATGTATAAATATTGAAGTCTTCTGAAGCAAAGCACGTACTGAACAAAATACACAACGATTTATCGGTGCACAACTTCAGATTATTTGTACTTTTTTTGTCACTTTGATTAACTAAATGGTTTCTCTTTAATATAATTTTATATACATGCTTTTAAAAATAGTCGTAGTGTATTCTAACATCATAATTGTTTTATGATTATTTTTTTCCTGACGTTGCTTTCCTTCTTCATGTTCCCGAATTTACGATTTTCTAATATTATTTATTAAAGTTTTAGAATATAGAAACATTTAGCCTTTTAAGTATTACTATTTTATATTTAATATATTTTAAAATTTAGGAACTATTGAATTAAATAACTATGTCCAAAAAAATATTATGCATTCAACTGACATAAATGCTTACATGACTTAGATCATTCAAACAAAAATTAAGTTCAGTTATATTCATATATATTCAGTTACAAAAATTATTAAACATTTAAAAAAAATTGCTTAACATATTTTTGTAATTTACTTTATTCTATAAAAAATATTATCGGTTTGTTTTCGTATGTCTTACGTAGATTCATTGATAATAAAATGATTACTAATATATATATATATATATATATATATATATATATAAATTTAATATTTTGTTATTAATTAAATTGTAATAGTAATTTAACGCTATTTTCAATTAAATTCTTTCAAATAATACCTATTATTAGTTTTTTTGAAAAAATTTAATATGAATAATAAATATTTATAAGTCTTTTAAATACGATTAAAACAAAAATTAGTTACAGATAGACGAACTTTTAAAGAATACTTATAAAAAAGAATTTCCAATACAATGTACGTTTTACAAAATGCAATAAAAAGTTAATGTAGAAAAATTAAAACATTTTTCAATAATAATTAGATAATCAAAATATTTAGTTTAAATCGATAGACAGAGTCCCTTAGGAATGTTGAACAAAAAGCAAACAATGTAACTTAAGCTTAATGCAAGAAGACTATTGAGTATATCAGGCACTATTTGCCTCACTATTTAAATAGAATTGATAATAAGTATAAAAAATTATTTGAGATCGTTTAATCCAATCAATTGATTGTAATATGAGGTAATATTAAAAAATATCTATTTTAATAGAAAATCAGACTCTATAAAATAAATAATCGGTACTGTAATCGGCACATACGCGCCACTATTTTCAAAAATGATTCGATATAAATCAGAATGATAAATGCCTCAGTTTGTATCTTACCACAGCAATATTCTTAACTACTTCTTCGTCAAACTAAAAATACCAAAATGTGATAAATTATATTTCCAATAAATATTGCAAAGTTACAAAAATATAAAACGTAAGAGTATAACGGTGATATCGTTTTTTTCATACTATAATCTCCCATTCTTATTATGCATAAATTTTTAATTACTTATAATTTATATTTTTTTAATTAATAATTAAATAATAATCTAACAATGCAAAATTTACCCATCTACGATGAATGAAAAATAATTAAAATTCAAGATTTTTCACTTTGCATTACCTATTTATCTAATTGTAGTAATAACGTGAAATTATTAATATTTAATTGAAAGAAGAAGAAGCAGATAAAAAAATGTGATTCGAAACTACATTAAAACACAACTTACAGACTTGTACACTGCTCTGGTGTATTAACAATATCGTCTGCTAAAACTTGTCTTGAAAATGAACTACATTATTTTTGAAAAAAAAAAAAAAAAGAAAACACTAATAATCGGAGCTAAAATTAATTGATCCGTGCGTAAATAAATGCATAGCGCATCATCATCCAATCACTGGAGCGAATCGACGGTGGAATGACTGTACATGACACCGGCAGCGCAGAAAAAGAACGAGCTGGAACTTGTGCGTCAATGAGCTGAACGTATGTATTTATACGTGCGAGACATGAAGCGATGCGCTCGGCTCCCCCGCGAAGTAACTGTGGCGCGCCGAAGGTCGACCGAGGCCCACGAGACTTGACGACTCTTGGCCACGATATCGGCTCGTGCGCGCAAGATAACAGACATCGCACGATGCTCTCGCCTCCACTCCTTATACGAGCGTTCGTTAAGTCGCAAATGCCTGCACTCACTAGCCGATCCCCCCAACCGAGCTTCCAGACACGTCGCAGGGCTTTTCAACTCCATGAGTTCGCCGAGACTTTTTACACTCATTCAAGAATCCTGTTATCCAGACGTTTATGATCCAGCGTAAAAACAATCAACACAGATTTTTTTAACAGGAATTTCATGGAATATAACTTTCAATTCCTTTTGTTATTTTTTTAGGTCTATTAGAAACTGATGCTATTGAAGATATTACAAAAAGAGATGAAATATTTACTAAAGATATCAAAAACTAATTGTTCAACAACCCTCTTTTATTCATACGCGATTTAAAAAATTTGACTCGACTTGGTTTAGGATAAAAAAATTTATTGTATATAGAATCTGCCTTTAATTGTTACAAGTAAGATAATATTTAATTTATACCAATTACTTAGTTTTATGTCAATAGCTTAAAGATTCAAAAGCATAAACTCATTGAATAGAAAAAACATATCAATGTATTTCTCTAATTAGGCTCGTTGCCGAGCTTGTGACATTCGGAAAACAATTCACTTATTATAATAAACTTGTGGAGCTTATTTAAAATTCGAAATTGGAAGTTTTCTTCAAAATAATGCAAGTATCATTATTATTAGTAATTTAGCATTAGATTTCATTTTCTTTTGTATCCTAAAAAATCAGCACAAAAAGGAAATATTGAAATTCTTTGCAACTTTAGTTCAATGCTAGATTATAGTTAGTACAAGAGAAGTTCGCCCGCGCAATCATCGTCACTGTTATTATCATGGTCTACAAAAATTTGTTCATCACGCAAATGTGGCAGTAAAAGAGACTTATGTAGAGATAAACTTAGCAGTTATGGAAATCGAAGTGCATTTTTAGAAACTTGCTTTCTTTCTCTGTCTCTATACTTCGTTTCATCAGCTCCCGCGTATTGAGATAAAACGTGGACCGCTACGTAATGATGTGCGCGCGACTATCTAGACACACTTATCAGTCGTGTAATTGCTGATTGAGGAAACTATTAATATAGTACTTAATCATTCCCCTCTGAGCTCTCTCTGAATGAACTTTCAACCGCTTTGCGTCTTTGACTTTTGTGCAAATGCTCCATTCTCATAATAGACATAACATTTTTTCGCCACGTGGACTTGAAGACGTACGTTCCCAAGAGGTTAAGACGAGAACAGATAATTATTGACTCAATTATTGAGCATTATGGTTCACTTGCAAATTGTTAATCTTTCGCATTACCTTTTTTGTATTTGCTGATACAAATAAAAGCTTTTTAATCATTTTTGTGATCTTTTATCAAGATTTACCTCGATTATTATCTTATATTTTTAAACTCCCGTCCCCTATTAAACGAATGACGCATTAAAATTAAATAAGAGCTGTTTCGTTTTAGGTAGAAAAAATTGCATTTTAGCAAGACTTGTGTAGTAACTTCAAATTTGATCATTTTATTAGAGTTAACCTTATGTTATCTGAAAGTCTTAGAAAGTGTAAACTTCAAGAACAATTATACAAGATAAAAATTAAGCTATAAAACTCAGTTAATATAAAAATTCAATTTTTAGTTTTTGAATCAGATCCAACTATAGACGTATTTAGTCTAAGCGATGACTTTTTTGTATCGAATTTAAAACGAACCATGTAGCTTTATAGTTAAATTTAATGTATAATATACAAAATAGCGAACATCATTATTGAAGTACACCTGTATTGTGGTCGATTTAAATGCATAAAATCAATGTTTACAAAATCAGTTTATTCGATAAATAAAATATTTAATCTACTGAATTATAATGAAAAAGGTTCATATACATAGTAAACTTACCGGCACAAGATGCAGAACACATGTGTACAAGGGGACTGTCGGGAGGTAAGAGTGCGTTAAAATAGTTTTTGGTCTGCGAATAGGTGCAAAAGTATATGGCTCTCGATGGCGCAACACCCAGAAGGTTGGGCACAAGCCCTTTGAATAATGCTCTTGGGCCCTCGTGTTCGACAATGTGCCTCAAACACTGCATGATTCCTGGTGGTATTGGCACATTGTGTGGCCGTCCTCCTGGCGGAGGTGCAATAGCACAGTGCGATAGAGTCACTAATGAGTACCTAGAGAGCGAAACAAAACTGGGCTCTAAGTTAAACAAAGCACTACTTTATTTAATTCAAACATTTTTTAAATAAAAAATTAATGAAATACATAAATTTGATTGTTTAATGATTTTCATTATTGAGATATCCTACATTTTCGTATTACATTTAGAGTATTCTTTTTTGAAGATTTTTTGAGTAGCCGAAAATTTCTTTCGCAAATCGAGTATAGTTATAAATTGAACGAATTTAAACAATTAAATTAAAAAGATTGACTAAATTATTAAATTCTTCATTTAGTAAGTTACACTAATAAATATTAAGAATAAACTTAGTACCACTTGCTTACCTCCTGGATTCGCCAGTACATAGTCTTCTTCGTTGTTGAGGATTCGGAAAACCCCTACATGTGACATGACCAGAGGCGAGTTCCTTATTAATTGGCGGTGGATAAAAACCAGATGAAGATGACTGAAGTCGCGTCTTTACAACTTCAAGTGGACATGTTACAATCGCAGCAACTGTACCAGCAACTCTAAAGAAGAATAAATGAATGTAACATTAATGTCCTATATACTTTATACTTTAAAAAAATAAAAGTAATTTGTTTTTGCATTTTAAGCATACATAAATATACATATAAATTGAATATGTTGGTTATTTAACGACAGGTGATGCCACTACACGAATTAGAAAAAAAGAATAATTATTAACGATCTCAATAAGAATCGACTACTTTTTTCAATAAAACAATATATTACCTGATATGTATAATAGTCTTCTTTATTATAAATGATATCATGATTGATTGCATAAGTAGGAAATGCGATTAATTGTGAAAATAAAATATATTCAAGTCAAAGTTCATTACTCTTTGTAAATAATTTGATAAATCTTCCATATTTATATACAATAACTAAATTCGATCATAGTTTTCAAATTTATGTACACTTAAATACACTTAACAATAAACTAAAGAATATTACAAGTATTTCGCTAAATTTTAAATAATCGGCGATAAAAGATTTAAATATGACGTATAAGTTGAAAAAGATGTGATATTGAAAATGTGATATTAAAATTTAATGATTGATTTTCAATTGTACAAACATTTTAACTATATAATATAATGAAATTAATTAAAAATTGTTATTAAAATTATTTTTATTGGCATTATTCGGTTTTAATTTAAAGTACTGTAGAATATTTCATGTATAAATTCGTATGATTGTGTTCTAACAAAAACCATTGAATGAATGAAATTAAAGAGTAATCGTCAAGTTAAAATAATAGAAGCAAGCTGGTCAAATTTCTTTCGGTTTTTGTTTTTTTTTCGCACTGTAAGAAAAGTCTTCTAATTAGGTTGCAAAAAAGTAAATGCAAAAAATTAGAAATAATATAAAAATTTTAAATTAAGTCTTATTTGTAAATGAAATAATGCAAAATGATTAAAAAACTGTAAAATATTTTATGTTTAAATGCATTACTACAGCGATGTATACGGTTTATGTTGCATTAAATACATTTAGTGAACGTTTACGTATTTTGCATTACGTTGGAAAAATTATGTTAAAACAAATATTGCAAAGTAAATTTCCAATGATTGATTTAATTTGCGGAAGGAAAATATTTGTTAAGAAAAAACTCGTTCCGGATGCAAATTGTTCAAGGAAACATCCTAGCGCAGAGCTTTATTGCTTATACCACGCAACATTTACAACGTTAGATATATTGCGTATATTTATGCAACAGATCGAAGCAATGTAATATAAAGTATACAACTACTATAGATTATGCCTCTTATGAAAACTGCATTTTCATTATAAAAGCTCTGAAAATCTGTTGAAGAGTCACGAATGGACGGAGAAAGATACACTAGGTATATTCTTAGAGCATGAATGCGAATTACTCGATTCACATGAGTGTATTTGTGCCCGTTGCATAATTCTCTGTATAGCAGCTGCACAAGAGTTTAAAAGACGATTCGAGGCAATTCCTACATAACTTTTATACTTACAAATATATCCGGTACAGTTTTATTTGAAAATATTGTAACTCTTATTGTTCTATATCTTCAGAAGTAATATTACAAGCTTCAATTTGATAGTTCAATAAAATAAAAAAAAATAAGCGCTAAATTTGAAATTATGCAATAAAGCCACTTTAGACTTATCGGATTAATTGTTAATAAAACATTGAATTGTATGTTCGATTTATTATAATTATTGCGAAAAACGATTCAATGCTATTTGTTCTTAAATCTGTTTTTAAACATGTACGTGCTATAAAAAGTACTTAAAACAAATACATGGTTAGTGCTGTAAATTAAGTTAACATTTTATCGAAGTATTTAAGTAAATGTACTTATATATGTATGATGCAATCAGTAAAGATAATTAATAAATTTGTACAAAAAGGAACAAAAATACTTTATTTTTAAAAATATAAATAAGGATCATCGTATAAGATTGGACGAAATAAATTATCGATAAATATTTGTTTGATTTAATAGCCACTTAATACAAAACGATGATCCCCTTCCGTAAATAGCAGAAGCAAGTCTAAAGGAGGACTTGTTCCTCTTTGCCTTTAAATTCAGCAATAAAATAACACTTAAAAATAATCATTTCGAAGTTATTTGAACTTTGTGGAAAAACAACATGCATGCCAAAAAATACATTGTCACAAAATTCTTTGTGTTAATGAAAACGCTTACGTTTGCATTTAATAACGATAAGTCACCGAAAGGAAGTTTAACGCGTCAAGTAATTCAAGCGAAATAGGGGGAGTCAAGGTAGGAGGGGCAGTTGATGTTCGAATCGACGTAATTATGAAGTTTACAGAGACCGGCGTGAAATCGTACGAGGGCGTCGTTCGGATGGACTCGACGGCGCACTCGAATCAAACGTCTATTGTTTCGGGGCCGGAGGCAGAATTCGCACAGAACTCGCGGTTCCCGCAAGCCCTCAGCGTATCCCTCGCCCTTGGATATCGATCGCGCACCTACACCAGCCCCGAGAGTCGCGTCGCGCACCTCCGACCCGAGAGGAATTGCCCATTAACCGAAGGAGGCGGCTGGCGCAGGATCGCCGGCGGAGAGCGCGCGATCGAGCCACTATTTACATCGGCGTGCACGTGTCGAGCGGCGCTCCCGCCCCGGATTCTTGTGCGCAGCGAGCGCGCGCGCCCACGTAAACAGACCGAGCTCCCGGCGGCAGAATCCGGGGCAGGGCAGATATAGACGCGCCGGGCGCCGCCGAGTCCGCGCCCGGGAGTGCGTCAAGAAAAGCGGCTTCGGGGAAACCCACCCTCCGGCGACGAAGTGTATGGCGGTGTCGCGCTGCGTCATCCTTTGGTAGCGGCGAGTTGCTGTTGCTGCTACCGCCGCCGCCGCCGCCGCCGCTGTCCTCTCCCTCTCCTCGGCGCGCCTCTTCTCGCTGAGCGACACTCGGCGACACCCAAGCGCGGCCTCCTCGCGCCTCCCAACTCACTCCACCGCGGCTTTCACTCCTCCCGCGGCGCCCCCGCGCTCTTTCAATTGCTCCCTCACTCGCGCACCCTTCGTCGGACAAGCAAAGGCTTATCGGCCGCGGCTTATCCTCTTCCTCTATATATATCTCTCGGCCCGTGGGCGCCGAAGAGGAAAGTGCGATTTTTTGCGCAGTTGCCGGTTATCCTCGGCCTCTTTTTTCCCTTGGCTGTCCCGAGCCTCTGCTTCTTGCCGTTTATTTGGGCGCGCGCCCAAGTACTTGCAGCGCACACACGTTCCGGCTCCGGGAGGTTATGGGTCGAACGAGGAGAGGGAAAGAACTCAAGTTCCACTCGGACTCTAGCTGCCAGGAGAGGCCTTGCACTTCCCGGTTCGTCGGCGAGGTTACTCTCGACCTACTCCGTTGTTTCCAACAGATCCCAACTTCGACTGCTTTTTTTCGGAAAAAAAAGAGAACCGGGATTGAACTCCGCACTGGTCGTACCGAGCCTGAGGCAGAAAGATATAATACGCAACGTGCACCGCGCGCAGCCGACTCAAAACAACTGAGGAGCTGTGTGTGAATGTGAGAATAGTAGGTAGACCCGCACCATATTTACGCATATATCGCAAGCGAGCTTCACGCGCGCCCCACCTCGGTCAGATCTGGCACAAGTGCGCAAGTCGGGGCTTATCAATTTATGCCGGCAATATTCGTAGTTATCAGCTGGGTAAAACCAGGAAAACTGATGCACATACGAGATGCTATGTAGTCAGGAAGACGGGAACTGGGGATTGCTAGGGATTGCCTGGCTGTGCTGTTATGTACTCAGATGTACTCTTTCCTCTACTATTACTCTTTCCTTAAAGCCGGTCTTCAGAAACCGGCTTTATTAAAAAAGGTTTTATACCTTTGTTTAATTCTAGAACACTACAATATAATCAATACTCATAATTTTTATTATCGTCTTCAGCGAGTACTGAAAATGCCTTTTATGTAACCACACTACATTATATTTATATTACAAGGCCATTAAATACTATGAAAAGGTTCAATGTAAGTCAGGTAAATATCAATACCATATGATAGGTTCGCATTGATTGTTATTCAATTAATAATTATGTACTATTTAGGAATGTCGGTAATAAAATTTATAACATTTCTATTAATATATTTATTTAATTATCGAAACTATTTAAGTATTAATATACAATTATTTATAAATAGTAAATTGATCGTTAATTATCAATTGACGCATGTAATGAAATTAAACATAGCTTTTCAAATGCAATTTAATTTATATTTATGAACTTTAATATTCAACTTAAATTCGATTTTTATTTACTTATGCGTACTAAATTAACAATGTTTTGTCAATTTAAATATTTACTATTAATGAAAAAGATTTTTTTGCTTTATATTCATTATGATAGGTATAATTATACATTAAGATTTCATAGATCGTTTGTGAAACAGCGAATGAGAATAACATGTCATTTTCAGGGCGCATGCGTGTTTCTGCAGTAAACCGCTTGCGCCAGCTTGCGCTATATAGCCTATAGGGTATGTATAGGAACCAAAGCGAGACACCAAGTGCGAGAGCTAGGTGGCTAGGAGTTCGATGCAAATGGCGGATGATCTTCCACGCCGAAGATTCCGTTTTGACTGAAGCTTTTGTTGTTGGGCTCAAAGAAAAGCATTTATGATTTTGAATGGTTTAAAGTGTTAATTTAATCTATAATTTATCGGTAGGCAATAATTATTCAAAAGTAACCAAGTTTCAGGCGTTAGCCTTTAACAGCAACCATGGATATGGATCAAATACCTCGTACTCGAGAAGGTGAGATCTGTTGATTTTTCTTTCTTGTATGCGTTGACGTAAGATTTTTTTTGTTTTTATTAAAACGTTTGTTAATATATATTTTTGCTTCACTACGTGTATTAATAATTATTAAATTTAATACGGTACCTTCTTTTACGTTACTCAAACATAATCTATATTCAACAATTCAAAAGATTTAAATGGTATCAAAACATAGAAATTTTTCTTGTTTATGTTACTGAAAAATATGTATTTATTAACTTAAATGATCTTTCTATTATAGACATTGAAGCACAAATTCGAGAAATTCAGGAAAAGAAGAAAACTGTACAAAACAATACTACAACAGAAGAACAAGTAGCTCTTGGGAAGACAGGATTTTATGACCAAGATATTTATGATGGTACAAATAACAAATTTGATGGATATGTCACATCAATAGCTGCTAATGATGAAATTGATGTAAGTGTTACATACATAAAAACATTAATTGTGCTATTGTGAATGATTTTTTTATTATATTTTGTCATTATAGGATGAAGACTATGAACCAAGTACATTTAGTACGAATAAAAGGGGTTATAATGCCCCTGCAGCTCTCCTTAATGATGTTGCACAGGTAAGTGAAAATAAAGATTTCAATATAATAAAATTGTTAGCATAATATTAGTATATTAAAAATTACAAAAATTTTATAGAGCGAAAAGGACTACGATCCTTTTGCAGATAGAAGAAGACCTACTATTGCTGACAGAGAAGACGAATACAGACAAAAAAGAAGACGGATGATTATATCTCCAGATCGAGTTGATCCATTTGCAGAAGGTTAGTAACATTTATATTGTACTTTGATAAAATAAAAGTGGAGTTAGCTGTGTTTTGTATAATTTAAAATAGAATTTTCAATGTAAGGTTAATATTTTTTTAGTATGAAATTAAATTTCCTTTCAATAACGGCTATGTTTATTTAACTGCTAATGTAACTATAATGTATTAATATTTATTAATATCTTATAGTTTTAGTGCATATATTTCTGCAGTTAAATAAATAAAAGTATCTCTTTCATTTATTATGGATTGTATAGAATCAAAAATATGCAATGTTTTTAAAATAAGAATTACTTAAATCTTTAAGAATATCATGTTTCTTAAAAAATTGTGCATTGGCATTTTGCGTAACTGAATGTTTTGGTTTTATTTTATAATTTATAAAATAATATTTTTATTGCTTATCTAATTTAAGTTGTACCCATCAAGTTTTATGTTAAGCTTCTCTATAATTTTAATCATTATATTCCAACACCATTTTCACTCATCTTTTTTAAAAAAGATATATCTTATTGCTAAACAATAAATTATGTAGCGTCAGCAGTTGGCACAGTGATTTTTAGGGAACAAATTAGGTTGAATGTTGGATTGAATGAGATGTATGTTTGTAAATCTTCCAATCACGTACTAATTCCTGCGTTTTTTTCCAATCTTAGTGTCGGTCAGCACATTTGGAATCATCTACTTATCCTGGATTCTAAGTCGAAGGTTGTGCAACTTTCAGTTGTAAAACACCCTCATATTAAACCTGTTTATAAAATGATGAAGATGAAACTTGTCTATAATACATTAATACACATAATAGATCATAAGATTTACAGTGTATTTTTATAGTTAAACAATTTTTAAATATATTTATATAATCTAATATTATAGTTTAATCTATCTGATTAATCTATCTATTTTAAATACATATTATTGTACTTATTACTATTTGACCGTTTTAACTGAAGTTCATTTTTTTAAACAAATCTTAAAGACTAAGAAAAATTTCTTACAGTTATTATTTTTAAAAATATTTTATTTTAATCATAAATTATTAACACTGCTGATTTTAATGCAAAATTGAAATATTTTTATGATAGGTAAGACTTATCTTATCATACAGGTTTAAAATACAACCCTTTAAATCAGTATGAATGGTTTGAGTGCAAATATTATTAATAACGAAATCAGAATTGATTTTTAGATGTCAAGTATTTTACAATCTGGATGACGTGAGCAGGACAGTGCTCCCTGTGGCACCAAAATTCCACGTACGTATATTGTATGCCAGCTACTGATAAAACTGTTTTACCCGCTTTAAATTTTATCTTAGGGTTTATTATTATTTATGAAACTAATTATATTCCTGAAGCGGGTAGAAATTTTGAGTTAATTCAGTAGCTTATTCTTGGAATATTATTGTATATTCTAAGGGCATATTAATCTAGAGATTCATCTCAACTCGATTAGGAGACTTCATTAAGATAAAATAAAAAATATTGTCATTTTCATTGTAAAATTTTCTAATAATTGTATTTTTCGTGAATTTCGTGATTACAGGTGGAAAAACTCCAGATGTTGGATCAAGGACATACACAGAGATTATGAAAGAGCAGCTTTTAAAAGGAGAAGAATCAGAGGTAAAATGCCTGAATTATACTCAAATAATGGCATTAATTGATAAAAGAACAAAAGAATTCAGTTTCATTTAATTTTTCTTTTTAACAGTTACGTAAAAAAATAGCTGAAAAAGCAAAGGATGGAACATTAAAAACAAATGGTGAACAAAAAGTAGCACCTAAAAAACGTGGTCGTTGGGACCAAACAGATGATACGCCGACACCTAAGAAACCGTCAGTTACAGCAGCAGCTACACCAACTTCATGGGATAATGCTGATGTAAGCTTCTCCTTCAATTTTACTTTTATTAAAAGGAATATTTTAATATTATTTTATTTGTATTTGAAAAGTAAATTCAAATTATGTAGTTAATTTATGCAAAAATGTTCTTTATTCTTTCATTTACAGGCAACACCTGCAACAGTTAGATGGGATGAAACACCAGGTCATGGCAAGGGTGCTGAAACACCTGGAGCTACACCAGGCATTAGCACCAGAATGTGGGATGCAACACCAGGTCATGCTACACCAGGAGCTACTACACCTGGAAGAGAAACTCCACATGATAAAGTCATGTCTAGTCGTAGGAACAGATGGGATGAAACACCAAAAACAGAAAGAGGTGATTTTAATAAATTTACTACCAAAGAATTCATTTATTGAATTGCAATCGAAAATAATATTTGAATATTTAAATAGAAACTCCTGGTCATGGTAGTGGATGGGCAGAAACTCCCAAAGCAGATAGAGTTGCTGGAGATCTAATTCAAGAAACACCGACACCATCAGCTAGTAAACGAAGAAGTCGCTGGGACGAAACTCCATCAACTCAAACACCTGGATCAATGACACCACAAACTCCTGCTACACCACTTACAACACCACATCAGACTTCAATTTTAACTCCCAGTGGCACAACCCCAACTGGTCCCAAAGCAATGGGAATGGCTACACCAACTCCTGGTCATTTAATGTCAATGACACCTGAGCAACTTCAAGCCTATCGATGGGAAAGAGAAATTGATGAAAGAAATCGACCTTTAACTGATGATGAACTAGATTCTATGTTTCCACCTGGTTACAAAGTATTACAACCTCCAGCAGGTAAGGCGTTCATTTAACATATTTTAAAAACATTTTTAATGCATTAAACTAAATTTTAAATTAGTTAAATGCATTCATATCTGTAATTGGATTTTACCATAGGTTACATACCTATCAGAACACCAGCAAGAAAATTGACTGCTACGCCGACTCCGATTTCTGGTACACCTCAAGGGTTCTTCATCCAGCAAGAAGACAAGAACTCTAAGTTAATTGACAATCAACCAAAAGGAAATTTACCGTTTATGAAACCAGAAGACGCTCAGTATTTTGATAAATTACTAGTGGATGTAGATGAAGAATCCCTTAGCCCAGAAGAACAAAAAGAAAGAAAAATAATGAAATTGCTACTTAAGATTAAAAATGGCACGCCGCCAATGAGAAAAGCTGCTTTAAGACAGATTACTGATAAAGCGAGGGAATTCGGTGCTGGTCCTTTATTCAATCAAATTTTACCTCTTCTTATGTCTCCTACTCTAGAAGATCAGGAAAGACATTTACTTGTTAAAGTTATAGATCGCATTTTATATAAATTAGACGATTTAGTAAGACCGTACGTACACAAGGTAAATAATTTCATAATTTTTAGCGAATTATAAACAGAATTTAAATAATTTAATTATGCATAAACTTCTTTATTTAGACTCTTGTAGTTATTGAACCTCTATTGATTGATGAAGATTATTATGCACGTGTAGAAGGCAGAGAAATCATTTCAAATTTAGCAAAAGCTGCTGGATTGGCTACTATGATTTCTACCATGAGACCGGATATCGACAATATTGATGAATATGTTAGAAATACAACAGCAAGAGCATTTGCAGTTGTTGCATCAGCTCTAGGGATTCCTTCACTTTTACCTTTTCTTAAAGCCGTATGTAGAAGTAAAAAATCTTGGCAGGCACGACACACTGGTATTAAGATTGTACAACAGATAGCTATCCTTATGGGTTGTGCTATTTTACCACATTTAAAAAGTTTAGTAGAAATCATAGAGCATGGTAAGAAAAAAATCATTTTCACTTATTTTAATACTTGGTTAAAGAAATAAATGATGTTTATAACTTTTTTTAAAGGTTTGGTAGACGAACAACAAAAAGTTCGTACAATTACAGCTTTGGCAATTGCTGCTTTAGCCGAAGCTGCTACTCCTTATGGTATTGAAAGTTTCGATTCCGTTTTGAAACCCCTATGGAAGGGTATTCGTACCCATCGTGGTAAAGGTCTAGCAGCTTTCTTGAAAGCTATTGGTTATTTAATTCCTCTTATGGATGCTGAATATGCTAACTACTATACTCGTGAAGTAATGTTGATTTTGATTCGAGAATTTCAGTCTCCAGATGAAGAAATGAAAAAAATTGTTTTAAAAGTAAATTTTTTAAGTTTTTGCTTTTTTTATTATTATATCAAAATTTACTAAAATAAATATTTATTTATTTTTCATCAGGTAGTAAAACAATGTTGCGGTACTGATGGTGTGGAAGCTCAATACATTAAAGATGAAATCTTACCACATTTCTTTAAACACTTTTGGAATCACAGAATGGCTTTAGATCGTAGAAATTACCGACAGGTAAAAAAATTATACCATACTCCAATAATTTTATAACATAACTTAAATGAAAATATTTAAAGTATGTATGGTTGTTATACAGCTTGTCGATACTACTGTGGAAATCGCTAATAAAGTTGGTGCCTCTGAAATTATTAATAGAGTAGTTGATGATCTGAAAGATGAAAACGAACAATACAGAAAAATGGTTATGGAAACTATCGAAAAAATTATGGGCAATCTAGGAGCTGCTGACGTCGATTCACGTCTTGAAGAACAGCTTATTGATGGTATTCTTTATGCTTTTCAAGAACAAACAACTGAGGTACCATTATGGATATGTATTATTTTTACAAGCGATTTATACATTTCTTAATTAAATTAAATTTTTAAGGACGTGGTCATGCTTAATGGATTTGGTACAATAGTAAATACTTTAGGTAAAAGAGTAAAGCCTTATTTGCCTCAAATTTGTGGTACAATATTATGGAGGTTGAACAACAAATCAGCAAAAGTAAGACAGCAGGCTGCTGATCTTATTTCCAGAATTGCTGTAGTTATGAAAACATGTCAAGAAGTAAGTTTAATTAAAATAAATAACATTAAATTATCGTTTGTGTGTAAATATAGAATTGACACAAAATTTTTACAGGAAAAACTTATGGGTCACTTGGGAGTAGTACTTTATGAATATTTGGGAGAGGAATATCCAGAAGTATTAGGTAGCATATTAGGAGCTTTAAAAGCTATTGTGAATGTTATCGGTATGACCAAAATGACACCACCTATTAAAGATTTACTTCCGAGACTGACACCGATTCTGAAAAACAGACACGAAAAGGTATATTTTTTAATAAAATGAGTTTTCTTAAATTAATATAAAAAAAAATTATTGTTTTTAGGTACAAGAAAATTGCATTGATTTAGTTGGAAGGATAGCTGATAGGGGACCTGAATATGTATCTGCTCGAGAATGGATGAGGATATGTTTTGAGCTGTTGGAACTGCTTAAAGCGCATAAGAAAGCAATTAGACGAGCGACAGTCAATACATTTGGATACATTGCAAAAGCAATTGGGTAAATTTTAAATAATAGAGAGTAATGTAACCAGCATTATAGTACATTTTTTACCAAAAATTAATTTCTAGGCCACACGATGTATTAGCAACTTTATTAAATAATCTTAAAGTTCAAGAACGACAAAATCGTGTCTGTACAACAGTTGCTATTGCTATAGTAGCAGAAACATGTAGCCCTTTCACAGTATTACCTGCACTTATGAACGAATACAGAGTTCCAGAGCTTAATGTTCAAAATGGAGTTCTTAAATCGTTATCATTCCTATTCGAATATATTGGGGAAATGGGTAAAGATTATATTTATGCTGTCAGCCCGTTACTTGAAGATGCTTTGATGGACAGGTTCATAAATAATATTATTTTATATAAAATAAGATATTTGTATAATATATTTTTTATGTAAATTAAATCATTTTTTGTTTAGGGATCTCGTTCATAGACAAACAGCTTGTGCGGCAATCAAGCATATGTCTTTAGGTGTACATGGTTTTGGTTGTGAGGATGCGCTAATTCATTTGTTAAATTACGTTTGGCCAAACGTATTTGAAACTTCTCCTCATTTAGTTCAAGCATTTATGGATGCTGTTGATGGATTGCGTGTTTCGTTAGGACCAATAAAAATTCTTCAGTACTCCTTACAAGTATGCACATTATTGCGCAGTTATCGTATATATTTATAATTAATTATTATAAATATAATTTTTAATATTTCTAGGGATTATTCCACCCAGCTCGGAAAGTACGTGATGTGTATTGGAAAATTTATAATTCGCTTTACATTGGAGGTCAAGATGCTCTTGTTGCTGGATACCCAAGAATAATGAATGATCCAAAGAATCAATACATCAGATACGAATTGGATTATATTTTATAATTAATGAAATTTTTATTTTGTTTACAATTCGAGAACGATATTATGTAATGAATCATAGTAGGAATTAATTTGTGACCTTTTAAAATATTGACTGTTAAAATAAAAATATTGATTGTATCAAAAGTCATTTGCAAAATTAACGTGCATTATTACTTATAACTGTAATTAAATTATATTTACATTTTTCACATTGTAAAATATAGTTTTCTTTGACGATAAAAAGTATGACATTTTAGATCTAACCAAACCAAATTTTCATAAACTGAAAATACATCTCTGATAAAATTTAATCTTTTTTAATTTCTATGTTAAATAAATATTTATATCACACAATTTTATTGAATGGTTAAACTAAAATTTCCTGTATAATCAATTTAAAATTATTATTTTATTTTTGTATTTAAATATTGCATCACTGGGAAAACTTTTTTCAAAAATATCTTATTTGCAATTTCAGTTGTATTATTTCATAATTTGTTTTGAGAGTTATATCAAGAGACAATAAAATTTAGTAAAATTATTTGAAATATATAAATAATTTAATAAAGTAAGATTGTGTTGACGTTTTATTTTGATTTTAATTATGATGACAATTATTGAAATATTTAATTAGTTAACACATATTTTACAGTATCTCTATGATATGATATTAAGAAAAATTCTATAGTTTAAATCATTGAGTACTATAATTTTAATAAAAGTATCGAATTAACGGTACCTAAAACTTGTTTTAAGAATTGAAAAATTGATGATATCAAATTTGATATAATCTATTAAAATTATTATTGACGCTTTAATCGATTTTATATAAATATATAGATATTAATTAGAATGCTATACAGCGAGAGATCATACCGATTTTTTTAATACGTAAATTTGAATAACGTAAGTAGATAAATACATATTGTTTAACACACTGTGATTAATGTATTTTATACTTATTGGAATAACTTAATAAATGAAACATAAATGATTAGAATTTTTCAAGAATTGAAAAGACCAGATATTACTACTAGATTAAGCAGTAAAAAATTAGGCTTTAACAAAATGTAGCAGAACGAGATAATTTTTTAAACAATAATTTCATTAGTAAATTTGATAAATTTGGTTTATCAATAATTGTAATTTTCCGTAAGTACAAAAATAATGTTTTAGCAGAATTATAATTATATTTACTTTATAATAAATAACGATGTTAAAAAGAAATACAAAAAAGGAAGAGAGAGGCACGGATTTGTTGATTTGTTGCTTTTTGACAAGAATTTATTGTAGTTGTTCGAGAAGTTAATAGACTAAATAGTTCTTAATTGCAATGTAAAATGCATTTAAGTAAATATAATAGAAACAAGTAACTTAAATTCTATATATCTACTAACATTATATTGCATAGAATAATTTTATTATAAGTATTTTTACTAAAACTGTATCTAAGTTTTATAAATATTTACAATTGGATATGAATTAGTTTGAAAATTTTTGCAAAATGACTATTCTTTATATTTGATAAGATTGAAAAACACTTAGTTTTGGTTATACGTGCAATGGTTTTAGTTGTAATTTTTAGAATCAAAGAACAGTTTCTTTTGCGGGGGTGCACGACGAATGAGGATTGAGGATGCGAGTGGTGGGCCATGGTGGGCCAAGGGCCAAGTTGACAAATCTATATAGGCAAATCTGGTTGCTTTGCAAGGAGGTCAGACTGTCAGACAACTGTACCTGACTATACCACTATACCCCGCTTTAGCCAGCTTTACCTAGCTCTACCCTGCCACCCAACAGTTTCAGCAGCGCGCATCACCGCTCTACTTGCGTTTGCGCACAAGCAGCTCGTTTCTTGTCAATTTCGTTCCCATCTCCCCACTCCACATATACCATTTATATATAGATATACTCTTTGCAGGAACCCCCCTCAAATTCTCTACCCTACGAACCCCTACTCAAACCCTCCTAGGAGCCCCCTACCTTCGAAACGCGAAAAGAGCTCTGAGAGCGAGACCGAGCCTGCGACTGCAGGCCTACAATGGCGTCTTCCGTTCCAGAGAGTGATTCCCTTGGCCGATCGTGCATTTCAAAATGCTAGGATTGTTGAACTGCTCAGCATTCGATTCAGTAGGTTGATTCGTGGATATTCTTCTCAACTTTATCTTATGTTTTTTATGCAAACATGCCGTAATTTGGCGCGGGTTGAATCTTCATAACGCAAGGTCACGGGCGCAGTGCGTCAAATTCACCTATTTCTTTGAGGTATAATTGCCTACCCTTTTCATTTTTTCCTTTCACTATTTCACTAATCAATATAAATTAAAATTTACATTCTTGCACGTTTCAGTTGTAAACTTTTTAATTGGGCGTTTCTGATTCATAGGATTAGGTTTGCAAAAAAATTCAAGAAAAATGTCTAAGAGATCTGCTGACAGTGGGGATACTGGCTCCCAGCCACCCATCAAGAAAGTCCAGTTCGAGCCAATACTTATAGGACCTATATCCACTCTTGAAGAAATGGATATGAAAGTTCTACAATTCCAAAATAAGAAATTAGCTCAGGTATATATGAGCTGTTTGTGTATATTGTACAAATTCTTAAATCTTATTCGCATTTTGATAAAATTTCAGTATTCATTAATTTTACATTCTATAAAAACTCTTGTTTTTATAATGGTTAGTTTAGTATTCAACTAAATAAATGATATGAAAGAATTATGAGCCTGTACTCTTGAACATTTTCTACTCGATAGCAAAATGATCAAAGCATTATAAAAACTTGATACTGGAAAGAATAATTTAATTTCAAGATATTTTTTTTGTAATAATTGTTTTAATTATCTTATTTTTACAAAATTTTTATCACTTAATAATGCTATCTATTAAGTTTATAAACTTTTAACATTAAGAAGAGAAAATATAAATAATTTTTAAATTCATATTGCAATGATATTTAAAATTGTACGAATTTATGTTTTATATATTTTTATAATAACAGAGACTAGAACAAAGGCATCGTGTAGAAGCAGAGTTACGACAAAGAATAGAACAATTAGAAAAGCGACAAACTCAAGATGATGCAGTTTTAAATGTCGTTAATCGGTATTGGAATCAGCTAAATGAAGATATTCGTGTTTTACTTCAACGGTTTGATGCAGAAACAGCAGATGAATCTGAAAATAAGAGTATAACTAAATTTAAATAATGTTTTCTTATAATAAATTTTCAAGATTTAACAGACATTAAATTAATTGTTATATTTGTAGATGAAAGTGAAGCTACAACATCTTTTCTTATGCAATTGTCTTCTTGGGATAAAGAGGAATTAGATGATAAACTGGCTAATCGTGTTCAAGTTTCTAAAAGAGCAGTTTCAAAAGTTGTTCAAGCATTTGATAGACTTTCTCAAAGGAATGAGAAAATCACTCTTGCTCTTAAAGGAGAATTTGATGGTGGTAATAAATTATTCTATTTCAAATTTGATAGTTACATTAAATTAATACATATAATATTATTATTAACATTTGTAGAAGAAGCTCCAAACATTGATGAAGTTGTTAAAAAAGCAAACAGTGAAATTCAGATGGAAAATAGAAATTTGCAAGCAATAAATATACAATTGCATGAAAAGTATCACACCATTTCTCTTAAAATGTCAGAACTGCAAGATACTATTACTGGAAAAGATACATTAGCTGCAGAGCTACGTAATCAAGTAGATGACTTACAATATGAACTTAATAAAGTACGAGCAAGAAATGATAAATTAGAACATCATCTTGGGGAAGCTATTGAAAAACTAAAAGCTTTTCAACAAATTCATGGTTCTGATGATAAAGGAAGTAGTAAACCAAATACTCTGGTAGCTACAGGTGTCTCACAAACAAAGGTAAAATAACTTTTTTATTGAATTTTATATTATTTAATTATAATTATTAAATAATTTATAATACTTGATTTGACAAGCTGGAAGATTTACAAAGAGAAATTGAAGAAACTCGTGAATTAGCTAATAATAGATTACAGGAATTGGATAAGTTACATCAGCAACACCGTGATGCACTAAAAGAAGTAGAAAAATTAAAAATGGATGTAAGTGGACTATTTGACTAATTATATTTTATGATATCAAAATTATTGTAATTATTAAATTAAAAATACTTTATTCTTATTAGATTCGTCAACTGCCAGAATCTGTTATTGTTGAGACAACTGAATATAAATGTTTACAATCACAATTTTCAGTGTTGTACAATGAATCAATGCAATTAAAAACGCAATTAGATGAAGCTCGACAACAACTTCAATCTAGCAAAAATGCACATTTACGCCATATTGAAATGATGGAGGTATACGAGTAATAAATTTTTAAGAAACAAATCTGTTATTTACTCTACAGTGATGTTTTTAAAATCGTTTCAGAGTGAAGAATTAATGGCTCAAAAGAAGTTGAGAGGAGAGTGCATACAATTAGAAGATGTGTTGGCACAATTACGCAAAGAATATGAAATGTTACGTATTGAATTTGAACAGAATCTCGCAGCTAATGAACAAACTGGTCCTATTAATAGAGAAATGAGGCACCTTATTACATCTCTCCAAAATCATAATCAACAGCTTAAAGGTGAAGTTCACCGGTATAAACGAAAATACAAAGAAGTATCTTCTGAAGTTCCAAGAGTAAGTCGAATGAGTAAATGATGTTTTATGTATTTATTAGTTAAACTGTGTAAAATTATTATTTTAATTTTATTAATTTCGATTTAGTTGAAAAAAGAAGTAGAGGA
Source organism: Sycophaga agraensis (assembly GCA_018906755.1). Classification (NCBI taxonomy): domain Eukaryota; kingdom Metazoa; phylum Arthropoda; class Insecta; order Hymenoptera; family Pteromalidae; genus Sycophaga; species Sycophaga agraensis. Next base: position 716,934 of record JACCIE010000072.1, on the reverse strand, counting down.
ATTAACAACAAAACTTGGCCAACAAATGTCACAAGAAAATAAAGAAGGCAATAACTCTGATGGCAGTGGAAAAGAAGAAGATGCATCAAATTCTTTACCAGGATCAGGACAGGTATTCATTCATATATATTACATTGACACATATTCAAAATATTCTGTTATTTAATCAATAACTAATCTGATTCAATCTTTTAATTAATAACTAAACCTTTTATCTTGGAAAACTTTAGTTTTAAATTAATTTCAATGTTAACAATCAATACCTGTCGAATTGTAATAGATAAAAGAAGAAAGTGGTGTACCAATAAAAAGAGAAGGAATAGATGAGGAGATTGAAACTGAATCAGGAGAAGGAGAAAAAGGTACTCCAGATTCACATGCTCTTGCGTCACCAACTCTTAAAAAAGAAAAAGATATTAAGAGAGAAAAAGACATTAAAAAAGAAACAATTAAAACAGAACACCGTGATCAGACTCATAGATCTAAAGATGCAAAAACTGTAGAATCAGAATTAGTGAGAGACTTAAAGGCACAACTAAAGTAAGATTTATATAAAAGAAAATTAATTTAATTCATGTTTAAATAATATATGATTTCTTTAATAATAGGAAGGCTGTAAATGAAATGAAAGAGATGAAATTACTATTAGATATGTACAAAGGCTTAGGAAAAGAACAGCGTGATAAAGCTCAATTAATGGCAGCTGAACGGAAGACAAGAGCTGAATTAGAAGAATTAAGACAACAAATAAAAAAAATACAGGTATGTGCAATTGGTTTAATTTCAACAATCAAATAAAAAAATTTTATTTATAATAATTATTACGTTATAGGAAAGCAAACGAGAAGAAAGGAAGAAGCTAGCAGATGAAGATGCTCAGATAAAAATTAAAAAATTGGAGGAGCAAGCTTATTCTCTTCAAAGACAGGTCGCTACCCAAAAACAGGTAGTTTTTGTATTCTGTCACTGACTACCTCATGCTTTTGGTGCATGCATTGCCTCTAATCTGCAATCTAACAAATTTCTTAAGAATCAAAAAGTACCTTTGCTGAACGAAATTAAAAAAAATTTAATACAAAATATTTGTAATATTTTTATATTGTATATATTCGTGGTAAATCAATATACTAATTTTTATATAAAAAAACTTATATGTGAAATCATGTTTTGATGCAGTAATAGATAATGGGTGTACGCAGTCAATATTTGTTTTTATTCATGCTTGAACGGTGATGTAACGTTAAATAGAACTGTGCATGGTTGCAGGAGGAAGAAGCTCTTTTGAACGAAATGGAAGTAACTGGGCAAGCTTTTGAAGATATGCAAGAACAAAATTCTCGGTTGATTCAACAGTTACGAGAAAAAGATGACGCTAACTTTAAATTAATGACTGAACGAATTAAAAGTAATCAATTGCATAAGCTTGCTAGAGAAGAAAAAGATGTTTTAAAAGAACAAGTATCTACATTAACGACTCAAGTAGAAGCAGCTAATGTTGTTGTTCGAAAACTTGAAGAAAAAGAACGTTTACTTCAAAATTCATTGGCTACCGTTGAAAAGGAACTTGCATTACGACAACAGGCAATGGAAATGCATAAAAGAAAAGCAATTGAAAGTGCTCAATCGGCCGCCGATCTTAAACTTCATCTTGGTAAGTAGTGAATTAAAAATTATATATCACTATTAAAATTTCCAGAACAAATTTAATTTAGCAAAATTTCTCAATAATCTGATGATCTGAATAAAATTATATTTTGAAGATAATTATACATAAAATTTCTATAACGAATTTAATTTTTAAGATATCCTAGTATAGTTGAAACTCACTAAATTAACTCCTATGCAAAATAATGGTATTATTTGCACTATCGTGTTTTAAACTGCTCTATCATGGAAGTTTTTTTTAAATAAATTTTAAAGCATTCATTAAATTTAAACAATACAGTTTTTAATTAGTAATTATGTATAAATATTTATGCAGAAATAAATTCAGTTAATTATCGAATCTGACAAAAAAAAACATTATTTCATTAATAGTGGGTAGAATAATAGTTGTAAATAACTAAGATTTGTATCATTAGAATAAAATGTAGTGCATATAAAAATAAAAAATATTAAAGTATATCAAAAATTTCAATTGACTCATTATATTGCAGAAAATTGATTTTAAAATATTTAAGATATCAACATTTTTATTTTTAATAATATTATATTTTACTACATTTAACATTATTATGTAAAATTGGATAAATAATGGATAATCATGGTATATTTTAGGGCGCCATATATTTATCTTAAACTGTGGAATCAATCTGCACTAAATTACAATAGTGTATTAAAATTTAAAAAATTATTAACTAATTATTAACCTTTTATAAAAAAACAAATTTATAAAATCAAGATTTCATTTTACCATATACATGGTATAGAAATGAAATATTGAAATAAATAACGAGTTTTCGCAAATGCACTAACACATTCAGAAAAGTACTATGGTTTAAAAATAATTTATTTAATAATCATGACTAAATTATTTAAAATTTCAATTTATTAAATTATTTAATATCATTTTAATTACAATTTTTGATTTTAATTTTTAGAAAAATATCATTCACAAATGAAGGAAGCTCAACAAGTTGTGGCTGAAAAAACGAGCTCATTAGAAGCTGAAGCATACAAAACAAAAAGACTCCAAGTAAGTGTTACCTGTTTGGCTTATTAAAATCATTCCAAATTTATGATTAAAATATAATTTTTTGCAATTATCATATTTCAGGAAGAAATAGCGCAACTCAGGCGAAAAGTTGAGCGAATGAAGAAAATAGAACTAGCAGAAACTGTAGACGAGGTGATGGCAGAAGAATTGCGTGAATATAAGGAAACTTTGACATGTCCGTCTTGTAAAGTTAAGCGGAAAGATGCGGTTCTCACTAAATGTTTTCACGTATTTTGCTGGGATTGCTTGCGTACTCGATATGAAACACGCCAGAGAAAATGTCCAAAATGTAACTGTGCATTTGGAGCCAATGATTATCATCGACTTTACTTATCTACCTGAAGGAAGAAGCGTTGATTTATTTAATGACAAAAACACTCACTTCTTTACCAATAGTACCGTTTTAACAAGACGGTGGTTGGAACGCATTTCATTTTTATACTTTTGTTACAATGATGTACACTTTTTCTTTAATTAGTGTAAGTTGCAATGTACATAATATACAAACAAGGTAGTTAAACCGAGAGTGCGCTGTGTGTACAGAAATGGTGGTAATAATGTGTATTATGAATTTAAATCTAAAATGTCATATCGTGCAGAAGAAGTATAAAAGTATACTCAGTTACAAGATTTTCAGTAGTAACTATCATATAATCATTTTCGTTAATTGAAATGAAAGAAGGTAGAGTGATGAAACATATACCAAGATACAATAATTCTTAACTAAAACTGTAAAAATGTAATTAGTTCTCTTAATTTACTTTTTTCTACTTTTATCAAACACAAATGCTTGCCCATTTCACAAACAAGCGTTTATGATTTTTAATTTGTCTGGTGGAAAATCTTTTTTATTGTTTTTAATTTTTAAGTAAATTATTCTTTTGCTAAAATTAAATATTTAAAAAGTACGCCGATAAAAAGTAATACCACTCGTAGCTTTTTCAAGAAATGTAAATAGGTACTTATCGTAATTCATAACTAATTTCTAGATAGAATTTGACTGTACAGCAGTTTTTTATCTACATGGAAAAATGTGTATATCTATTCATATAAGAAATTAAATAAAAGAATATATAATGCTGTGATCAAGCATAATATAATTGTACAACATTATGATACTTTTGTCATCTACGTAATTTACATAAAATACAGCAATTTCTGTAATTATCAGTTGTTTATAATTATTTTATTATAAGGTCGTGTAAATGAATATCCAAGTAATAGAAATACATTATATATATATTATATATATAGCCTAAAATTGACTCCATACATTATATTGCCTCAGATTGACAACGCATTTACATTTATATATAATACATTTTTATATAAAATATTAATGTGTATAATACATATTTTGAAAACTACTTTACTCCATTACTATATCAATTGGTTCTCCTTTGAAATCAATTTTATGTAACACTGGATTATAAGTCCATTTAGGAAAAACTCTTTTATATAAATTCATTAATATTGTGTCCTGTGACTTTAGTTGTCCATCAAAAATACACTTCATGTGTCCGTGTGTTCCTTTTTAAGATACAATTGAAGTAAGTGAGAAAGAGGATAATATTATTAAATAATAACTAAATATAAAACTTACCTAATGGTTCTTTGATGTGCCCTTTTCGTCCATATTTTGTTCGTAGTTTTACAGGCTTAAACCAATCAATATCATCTCTATTAAAGAACATAAATCGAACCACAGCCGATCTTTTATGTACTTTGAATGGATAACCACTTAAAATAACTCTTTTGATAATTAGTCTATCTGGATCAACTGACAAGAGGCTTCCAGTAGCTATTAATTCCTATATATCATAAATTATTGTGAAATAATTAAAAATTAATTTTGAATTTATTGTTAAATTTATAATTTTGTCTCAATAAAACATACCAGATTTCCATCTTTTTTTTCTAAATAACATAAAACTGGACAAGGCAAAAAAGTGATTGGAGCAAAAACTGTTGCAACAATAGTAGAATGTGGTTGAAAAAATCTTTCGTACTAAAACAAACGTCATTAATAAACTGTATAGTTGTTTATTCGTATTCCTTGATATAATTGATTTACATTTTATACATTTTTTATTTACCTTGTGCTTATTCCCATTAGTATGTTGACTGAAAATTGGACAACTTGTAAATCTCCTGAATCCACATTGAAACACAAGACGTTCTTTTGATTTAATTGGAATATCGCTATTAACTGTACGTTTTAAAACGAAATTTAAAACTGACATTTTATGTTCATTTTCTAAAATACCAAAAAGTATTAGAGGTTGATTTAGATTTTGGTACTCTGCAAACAATTCTTTGCTAACACCATTAATGTGAATAGTTATGAATGACCCAGGCTGAAATAATTTCATGTATTTTATTATAATTGTCAAAAAAATATGTTTCATAATACATACCTGAACATTACTTGTTGAATCTTCTCGTTCTCTAAAAATACGTTTACGCGTTCGATCGAAATTTTGAAATTGAAATATTCTTGCATAATCAAATGGTAAATTTTCTTTTTTATCCCACTCTGTCATTCGAAAAGATTCCAAGCCTCGATATTTTTGGAAACGATCTTTAGCTAGAATATCTAATGGTGTATCAATTTCATCAGGAAATTGAGAATTAAGTTTTGCTTCTAAAAATCAAGAAATAAAAATATTTTGAAATAATCATTTAATAATAAATGAATAATAACAGCAGAATTTTTAAAGTTACCTTTAATTTTTAACATATCTTCCTTTTCTTTAAACAAGTCCATTTTTTCATCATAACGTTCTTCATTTGGAGCTTCTGAAATTGTTATCGTTTCATACTCTTCATTATCTTCTTCATCAACATCACTGTTTATTTCTGATTGTGCAGCATCAATCATCATATTATCTTCATCATTATCATCGTCGTCATCATCATCATATTCACTTAAATTATCTTAACAATGGAATACGAAGAAAAAATAATTATAAAACTAATATAATTCAATTTTAATATTTAGTATCTAGTACATAGAATTTAAGGTAAATTATATACCTCCATCTTCATCAGGTATCCAAGCTGCTTGATATTCTGAAGTACCTTTTGGTACTCGTTTGACGATTTTTCGTTTATTTTTTATTTTCGCTATAGCTATATCTTCATCAGTTGGCCAAGTTTGCTCTGCATCCATTGGATCTGGTATATTTTCAGATTCTAATGACTCCTGAAAATAAACAAATTATTTATATATAAAAGCCTTAGACAAATAAATTCAACAAATAATAATAAATAGTTATCAGTATTCTTTTATTTTACTTGTAACTCTGGTTTAGCAACAGCAAGAATTTTGGTTTCTTCATTCATTTGCACATCTGATCCAGAAAAGACTTTGGAAGGAAAAGGATTCTGTATAAAACATTCTTCAATTCGATTCATTTGATAATCTCCAAAGCCTGGTATATGAACTAAACCATTAACTGACATAGGTAAACCTTGTAGATATCCTGACACTTCTAATGTTCCAAAATTGTTTGTTGGATTCTAAAACATAATCTTTTTAACAAATCATATTTAACCTAAACCTATGAATTGAATAGAGCTACTTACTTGGTCATCTAACTTAAATTGAACACGTTCTGCTAAAAGATATGATCTTTTATTTCTGTAAGTAACATTTCTTTGTTTTTGAGAACCTGCACGTCTTAAAATATTTAATGCATCTGCAGCCTTATCAAGAGGCATTACTTTTTCTTCTGGAATATATTTAAACAACGTCTTTTGAACATGTTGCTTATACTCTTGCCGTTTCTACATAAAAATCAATTTTTTAAATAAGTTAATTTAATATATTTTGATTGCATTACATTAATACAGAACCTTTATTGGTAAATCTTCAATATTTGTTGCTGCAATAATTGGTGTTGGTAAACCTTGATAAATTATTGATTGAATAATTTCTTCTCCCCATGAATCAAGAACTTCATTTCTTTGACTTTTGTCTAAGTTATTTACAGCAGAAGTAACTAATAAAACAGTATTTGCTACTTTTGCAAAATCTAATGTTGCAAAAGTGTTACCAAGAGGAGGTAAAACAATAGAAAAATGTTGCTTAAATCTTGGAATACTATAAAAATCAACATTTTTTTATTGTATAAGTTTTATAGATATATCATTATAACAGAAATTTACCTGATATGAGTAGCACAAATTGTAGAAGTAATGACTGCTTCTTCATCAGCCTTTGTTAACAGATCCAAAATATTGTAAACATCTAAATCTTCCTGTAGGGGAACTATAGCAATTAATATTGGTGGACTTTGGGCACTACCAAGACCACGTTTCTTTTTTAAAACTTCTTCACGTTTGTTCGAGCGTATTTGTTGAAGTTGATGGCGACGAGCTTCTTTGCCAAGCTCTTTTTTTACGTGTTTAGATAGCTTTTTGACAGAAATTCGACCTAATTCCATAATAAAATATTCTTTGATCAAACAAATAAAAATGAGAGAATAAAATACATCTAATATTGATACTCTTTTTAGTTTTTATTATTCAATCCAAAAAATCCGTTTTAACCATTAAAAATTATTCAATAAAGTAAAACGAGTATTAGATTTATTACAAAATAATCAATACATTTTTCTATTGCTTATTTATTCAATGCAACACTATACTTTTTTCACAAAGACCAATTTATTATACCTCTTGTATCATTGGAAATAGAACCTTTGCTTCTATGTCTTCCAGTTTTATGAACTTTATTTGGTTTTTTGAAAACACCTGGTCGATGAATTTCTTGTTTATCCATTCCCATTTTTACGTTTTATTTAAAGTTTTAATAAATACTTGATTAAACTGATTTATGTTACATTTCAAGAACTGTAATACAATTTCATGTACACACCGTATACTCCACGTGCACTGCGACAGGCGAGTAGGCGCAAGTAGGCGACTAGCACAGTGGCACCGTCTGCCGCCATACTGTGACGCCATGAATTAAAATCTACTATATATATATAGTTATGTACCATGCACATTGATAATGCCAGTTAAAAGCTCAAATTCAAGATTATAAAAATGATCAAATAAATAAAATTACGAAATATAATGCCACAGCGTCCCTTATATTTACTTATAAATATTTTACAAGTGCACCAATTTACAAGTTATTACAAGTCTTTTATGGATAGCATTAATATAAAAAATTAAATGGGTACAGAATTTATGTTTTAGTAATATACATTACATATATATTTTATTATAAATACAGTAATTTATCTAATATAGTTTTTATTAATATCATAATTAATAACTAAAATAAAAAAATCTAAAATTAAGTTGCTATTTTAAAAAAGATTGTGTTTGTATGATTTGTATCTATTTGTAAACATATTTTTAAAGCTGAACGCTTTGCTGTACATAGAAAGTTTCTCCTGCATCATTTACAATTTGAATTAATAATCCAGTATTTTGTTCTTCTGTAGTTTCTTCACGAATTTCTTCAGGATCTCCTGTAATTTCTTCTGTATCTTCAATAGTTCCCTCGTGATCTTCAACAAGTACCTCTTCAATATCTTCGTTATAAACTTCAATATCCTCCATCATTAATTCTTCTTCAGCTTTATTTGGAGAGTCTTCTTCTTGGTATTTATTACCTTTATCATTTCTTTTAGGGTCTAGTAACCTAAGATTCTGACTTATGTACATAATTTTTCCAGTAGGATCATCTTTCATAGAATTCCTTTTATTAGATCTATCTGTAGTTGCTAATGATGTACTTGGTAAATCTAAAATTGCAGCTGCTATTTTAGTCAGAAATGAATTTTTAAAGAAACCTTTCCACCAAGTTGATGGAGGTATTAAAGCAACAGATTTTTTAACAAAATTGACACTCCATACTCCTTTACCAGAATTATAATTTGCTAAATCTACAAGTATATCATCCTCTGGCATTCCAAACTTTGCAGATAATTTACTTATTATTTCTGTTCCTTGAATAAATTCAGATGAACTTAAATGTTCACCTTTAAATAAAGGATTTAAAATATTTGCTGCAAAATGTATTGGTTGTAATATTGCAGTTGCTAAACTTTTGAATCGTTTTAGAATTTGATCTGATTCTTCCATAGATAAAAGCATTAGAGATGGTTCTTGAAATTCGTTAATAAAGTGTTGTTCAAGATCCACAAAAACTTCAGGGACTTCACTAATTTTTGCTTCTTCGTTATCTAAGTGTGCAATCCATTTGACTATTGGTTTAATAAGTTTTATATAAATATTTATTTTAGCCCAATATTCTTCATCTGCAATCAACTCTTTTATTGCTTTACTAATACATTTATCTGACTTTGGAGAAAATGCAAGAATTTGTAAATTATCTTTATTTTCAAGTAAACTATCCAAACATATTAAGGAAGAATTACTCCTTTTTGTCCCTGGTATTTGAATAGAAACATCATTTTGATTCTTTTCAGTTTTTGTTAATTGTGTTTCATTTAATAATGCTGATAATATATGAGATTGTTTTATTTCTTTAACCATTGTTGAAGCACTTTTTAATAAAATACTGACAGATGGTAATTCAGATATATCTTTCAAAAAACGATTTAAAGTCTGCGAAGAACAATTATAAAATGCGATATTATGTTCATCATATTTTTGTTGCAGTACTTCCCAAAGATTCTCACAAGTAGATATACTGTCCAAGCAAACCCCCAAAACTCTTTCAGGCCCAACTTCATCAATCACTTCACCTATCTTATCCATATATAAGTTTTCATCTTCTACATTGATTGATAATGAAATTGATTTATAAAGTACAGGATCAGGTGTATTTAATACAAAATGAATAATTCCTTCATTTCTAGCATTTGATCTATAACTACACTGCAATCCTAATGAAACAGCATCTCTAACCTTTTGATCAACACTTTTTTTAACACTTTCATAAGTTGTTTCTAGTAGTGAAGATGTCAGTTGATGCTGAGTTGGTAATTGAAAAGCTGGACTTAAAGTATTCAATAATGTTCGCCAATGATCATTATCTATAATGCTAACAGGTGCATTAGAAGCATAAATTGCTTTTGCAAGTAGCTCTTCACAATACTTTTGTCTTTGTTTTGACATTCTATCAATAAAATTATTTTCATTTGCAGATTCATTAAAATACACATTATCTGGACTCATTTGAACCATTGAAGTATTATTTTCTTCTTCACTTACATTTTCCTCACTATCAGAATTCCGTCTTTTTACATTTATTTCATTTCTCCTATGCTTTGCTTTTTCTACAAGTGATTCCTTTATGGAGCCTGGACAACCTATACATTTTTGTAAATGCATACTCATTCGAGTTGAATGTCTTGCATAAATTTGTCCACAATATTTACATTTAAATGTTTGAAGTTTTTGATTTGGTTCTTTTGGCTGTAAAATGAAACTGCTTTCTAATAATTTTTTTGGTATTAACTTTCTGGATACTTTATGAACAATATTTTCTTTCACATTAATTTCTAATGATTCTTTAACTTCTTCAGGACAATCTGTACATTTCTGTAAGTGTAGACTCATTCTTGATGCATTGCGAGCATACTTTTGTTCACAATGTTTACATTTAAAAATATCCAATTTTTGAGTCCCATCACGAGGTTGCAACAGAAAATTTTCTTCCAAAATTTTTTTCAAATTTCTGACTTGTCCTTTTTTATTAAATCCATATTTAGATGATTCAAGGATTCTACCTTTCACTTTTTCTTTAAGCAATTCTCTTACTGCAGCTGGACAACCATTACATTTTAATAAATGTACACTCATTCGTGTTATATGCCTTGCATAAGTTTGTCCACAGTATTTACATTTGTATATTTCAAGTTTTTGATTTGCTTCTTTAGGTTGAAGCGTAAAACTAGTTTCTAATATTTTCTTCAACTTCATATTTAAAGTCTTGAAGAAGTATTCTATAATAAAATTAAAACAGAAATAGTTCAATAGAACCTAACCTTAATAAGATTGTTTAAGTATTGTTTATCGCATGCTTCAATTCATAAAATAAATATTTACCTTTTAAAATTGTTTGAAAACAAATTAATAAATCTGCATTTTAACTTGTCAATATTTCAAACAAATCGTAATTTGAGCAACACGTAAAAGTGACCATGGCTGTGAATGAGAATGACCGTTGATTTACATCAGTTGACGCTTTTTGGTTGACGCTAGCCAGTCGGCCAGATGCCACACCAAAATGGCGAACGTCACAGCATTGTAGCTTCTACTTCTTTCAGTTTCTAGACCTGCAAATGAAGCGAAATTTTGTCATCACAGTGATACTATAAAAACATGCTTTTTCTAAAGCTCAATTTAAATATAAGAATACCTAATAATTTTTTAAGCTTTTAATGTTGATGTTTGAATACTTATATCATTGTCATCAACGAAATAACGACAAATCCAAAATGAATATCTCTCACCGTCATGGAAGTCATATAACTGATCACGTGACAGGCCCGCCAGCGTAGACTTTGCCAGTCGCCAACTCGCCATTAGGCGACACGACGACCAGTCCGCCACGCGAGTTACCTATATTGCTTATAGAACATACCAGTGTATATAGCTTATAACATTCAATTCTACTGCTTTCTGAATCCTGCGCATGCTCGGGAATATTTATATCTTTACTTAACAGTTTTAAAATATAATTATCAATTTGAGGTCATTTAAATAGTGTAAAGTCTAGAGTATAGTCGACAATAGTCATGTAAAATAGAATTATAAAATGAAAACTCTTGTCTACTTATCTTTACATTTAAAGTATAGCAACAATATTATAATATTTACTAATATTATATAAGGCTGTAAAGAATGTTAATGTTCGTGCAGCACTTATAAATTATGAACAAAAATAATATTCGATTTCATAATTTCTTGATTTAATCCATAGTTAATATAGAAATAATTGATTAAGATTTTTCTAGTAACTTAATTTATTGGATGTAACGTATTTCTATATATTACTAACGCTTTAATTACAATTATAAGTTCTTATTTTTTTATCAATTGCATTAAAAATAAATGGTATAACAGATACAATAAATGGAATAATAATCATCGTGTATTTTAAGTATGAAATTGTACTTTTAGGTATATTTATAAAAATAGTACAGAAATTCAGTAATATACTTTTATTCTAAAAATATATGGTAAGTCATGAATTTATGACTAATGAATCAAATGGTGTAAATTCCAATTTGTTTCTTAGCTATAGGAACGTAGTCATCGTATTTAGCTTTCATAAAATTTCCAGCAATTGGTCCTTCCAAGTGATATTTTTCAGCGAATTTCTTTACTGAAAAACGATTCCTCCTCTTATCTCTGAAAATATCAAATGTAAATTCTTATCAATTCTTTCATAGTTGAATCAATTATTTAGCACACATCAGTACACAACAGCTATTTTCCGTACAGAAATATCGTATATACATTTATTTTGTACCCGCAAAATTAGTTTGAAACTGTTTAAGGAATATTTTATACACAGAAATATAATTACTGTGTATATAAAATGAATTTAGCCAATTCATGTATAATATGTCTAACAATTATGTTGAATATTACACTCTACGGTATCTACTAAACCTTGCGTAGGAATTGTTTCCGCGCAAAATAAACGAATATAATATTTCTGTACATAGTCAAAAGCTGTTGTGTTTTATTACATTATTATGTAATATTGGTTTATTAAGCGGATTCTGGAAGTGTTCAGTTTAGATTGATTATGAAATAAGGAAGTATAAAATGTAATATAACCGGCATGTAGTTTTACTTATTTGAATTAGTAGGCGGAAATATAATGTTTTCGGAATGCACAACTACTTGCACACTTCACTAACGTGCGCACGGAATATGTATACATGTAAATCTATTTGGATGTTTCTTAATGTATTTAATTACCTTTTGCCGATGCGTCTTTCGTCAAAAGTGATCGCGCCTTGATTTTGCTTATACAGCAAAAATACATAGCGATGAAGACCAGCAGTTTTATCGGGTACAGGTGCAACGTACTCGGTCAAGACTTCACCTTTGGGAACTTTGTCTTCTGGAATATTTCCGACGACCCAGTGCTGCCATTCGCGATTGTAACCACGTACTGGGCTATCTGGATCTATTAAAAAAACCATTATTTCATTTTTTTCAATCAATTTTTTATAATTTATGCTATAATTAGTTGTAGCTCCATTGTATGAAAATAATCAATGAAAATAGCATATATATTAAATAACTTATTTTTGTTAAGTTATTAAAGCATATAATTTCACGGATTTAGATTAATAATATTTAAAACCAGTAAATAATATACAGTTATTTGAAACGGTTGATAATCTGATTTATGATTTTTAAATTCCATCTTATAAAAGTGTCAGCTAAAAACTATTAAAAATGGATTCAATATATTTATTGTACAATTATAGAGATGTTTCTTAACTTGTTTATATAAATTAATATACAATGTATCTGATATTTGATCATATATTTATATTTAAAATTAAAAGCTACAATATTGACTGACTACTGTTAAGCACGAAAATAATCTTTACTTTTACTGATTCTCTTATTCAAAATGTGCGTAAAACAATAAGACAAATCTGGGCAAATCCCTCACAAGACGTGCGGAGAAGACGGACAAAAGGAGAAACCTGTTTCAAGGTGAAAGTGACTCGGGCTTGAACCGACAATTTTATTGGCGTGTTTGTCAAACCTTTCGCGACTTAATGTATGCATTATCATTTAGATAAATTTTAATTTATTCATTATTTCCATTAAAGGGGAAGCATCCTTTTATAAGAACATGCAGATATTAGTTTTTACAGCTTTAATCAAAGCGATCGTTAGTGATATAAAGTGATATAAAATTAATCCGTATCTTGTTTACCTATGCACTTCAAATCATATCAAACAAGTTTTTCAAAGACAATTTCTGCATTTACTTTCTAATAATTTCTACGTCGGGGCCCGCAGCTGTTTGCTAACTGAATTTCGATGAACTTTCTACAGTACGTTATAGTAACTATATATATACATAGTCACTCATTCAACATTGAGTCATAAATTATTAATAAAGTCAATGAGAGGGAATGTTAATCGGAAAATTATGTTAAATGCTTAAAAAATTTCACAATGATTTAATTGATTAGAATTTTGCGTGGGAAAATATTTAGAAACACGATATCCTTATAGCGCATCGAGAAACAGAATGTTGATATTTCTATCAATATCTTGCTTTTGTATAAACTAATTCGATACAAAAATATTTACAAAAACTTCATAAAATTTTGTACAAAATTGATGTTCAGCCATTCTATATTATACGCATTAGATAAATAGCTAAATTAAAATAGTTTTTGTTTTTAAAAAATTGAAGTTGAGAACTCAGATCTTGTAGGATTATTGCACTAAGACGCACCACATTGAAGTTTAAATTCAAATAGTGAATATGGTTTACCAAAAATGTAAATATTATTTTATAATACCTGTCATAACGAGGGTGTAAAGAATTCCGCCGTCATGTTTGTAATGCACCTCTGGTATATCTTTGGCTTCTGTTGGGGTGATTTCGTTACCCAATGTTACTTCTTTCTCTCCATATTTGATCTGTATAATATAGTGGTTACAAAAAAAATTCAATTTAAGAAAAGTAAACATGTTTTTTGAAGTTTTTACCTCGATTGTTTCATTGGGGACGGTATCAATAATATCCGGATCAATTTTTGCGGCTTTGAACTCCGATGCAACATCGGCTGTCGTAACACCCAATGTTAAAACAACGAGCCCTGAAAAGTTTAAAGCATAATATTTAAGTTCAAATACATTTAATGTATTTAAAAAAAAATGATTTTTTTAATCAGGCTATTTTGGGGTACGATAGGTGTTTTTTATGTTACGATTCTCTTAGATCAGGTCCAAACTATTAAAAATATATTTTTTTCTAAAGAAATAATAATAAACCGATGTAATAGCAGAAGAGACTCTCACCTGCTGTCAGAAGCTTCATCTTTCCTCGATGTCGCACTGGAGACTGCGGCTGGTTTCTCTCGGAGAACGGAACTTATACCTACGATAGTTTGTTCGCCTATGACGTCACAAGTTAAGTTTAAAAGTGCTGGAACCGCCCGTAAAATCAAGGTCACAAGGTTCTGCCCTGACTTGAGCATCAACAAAGGGAAATATACAAAAATGATAAGAAATTACTTAAAAACTTCATAAATATATATCAAACAAAGACAATATTTCATTTCTACATTAATAAAATAATATTTTTCACGGAATAATTATTCTGGACCTTTTGAATGTTTTTTTGAGAATTTTTTTATTAGAATTAAAACCAATTATAAAAATATACTACACAAATATGAGATTTTTAAATTTGCATATAATGATGGTCGCATAAATTACGTAAGTGAAATTTAAAAACAATCATATTGTTAATTGGTATATTTTGTCAAAATTATATAACTGAAAAAAATTATTTTATTGAAAATTATACTTGTAAAAATTAATATGAATTCTTGAAATTCATTAACTGACTTAATTTAAAACTCGATAATTAGAAATCGAAATACGATTTAACAGGGAATTTATATAAATCTACTATGATTAGAATAATAGACACCATCACCTAGATATGTACCACATCTGTCAGCAACATACTAAATGCTAACCATTTTAACAGTGTTTTTAAATCTGTGTTTATGTAATATAGTCAAACTACTCCTACTTATTTTACTATATAAAATTATTTGTATTTTTACCTATGTTTTATAAGAGTATGATAGAAATCGTTGATACAAATGAGACATATTAATTATTTATGAAATAAAGTTATTATATAAAATCTTGTGTGATGTGGACATCCGGTTTTATGTCCAGTCATTAATGATCATATACCGTTGTATACGCTGAGTCCTGAATGTTCTGCACCATCCGCGCATACATTTTGTATATACTATATTACATCAGTAATATGTCAGGTTATTAATTTAAAATAAAATTATACTTATGATGCATAGCTTTTATTAATATTAGAATTTCAATATGTTGAATAAAATACATGCCTTTACTTTTTCGAAAATGATAATGATATATTTTAAATACAGATTTTAAGAACAACATATAAAGAAGTAATTGAACCGGGACAGTGTTACATCTTATTGCATTTTTAAATTATTATTTTATTGTTAATAAGCAAATTTGTATAATTTTAGACATAATAACTATTAAAATAAAAAATAAAAAATATGTAGAAAAGAAGAATTACAACAATGAAACGCATTAGAATGCAAAAAAATATATCTGAAGAGACGATCTTTAGCAGTTAGGACTCAGTCCTCGCCGAGTTGTTTGCGAATTGTGGGCACGTAATCATCGTATTGGGCCTGAAACATGTTACCTGCCACCGGGTCTCCGAGTTGATATTTATTAGAGAAGTTATTTACAGAGAAGTTCAGTCTGCCAGTACGTTCGTGATTCGTTATATGCGCCTCTTCGATTGTCAGCTTCTGCGGTTGCTTGTATACGAGAAGAACATAACGATGAAGTCCTGACTCTTTGCAGGGGCCCGAACCGAGGTACTCGGCAATAACCTCGCCCTTATTTAAATCGCTTCCGGGGATATTGCACACTAGCCAATGAAGCATCTCGCGAAGATTTGGATTTTCGTGACTTGGCGCGTCTGGATCTACATGTATAATTAACGATTTCATTTTCAAATATTTTAATTTCGCTTATGTTTTACATATAATACTTATCGAGTTTAACAATTCTATTTCATATGATAATATTTTCAGTCAAGTCAATAAGTACTTAATTTTCTTAATAAGTGTATATCATTAACAAAATACATTTTATACTTACCGACCATGACTACTGTATAATAAGTATTATCTTCGAAATCCCAGATTAATGTTGGAGGATCCTTTACAAGTGTGGGTGTTAATTCATCGCCAAATTGTAAATCTTTTTCGTTATTGTTGATATCTTTGTATGACACCTATTTTTAAAGATAGTACACAACAACATTATAATTGAAGTCACAAATTTCCCAAATTTATAAGATTTATTTTATTATTTTACAGTTATGTTATTTTAATTTGAACAGTTTTAAGTTTGATCTTATATTAAATACTTAATCTTATACATCATTTTAAAGTTTTGGAGGTTTTGTTACCGATAGTAATTCATTTGGGGCTTTGGATAATACGTCGGGAACTACCGCAGTGACTGTGAATTCCGCAGGAATATCCGTTGCGAAAGCGTATGTGACAATGACAATACCTATAAATTATTTACGTGATAGTTTTTATTAGTAAATATTAATAAATAAGAAACTTTTATATAACTATTAAGGTAATTTGTATGAAAATTGCTAACAATGACTGATAATAAATGCACGCAGTTATAAATTTGTTGTATAAAAACTAAAATAATTTTAATTTTAAAAATAAAAAGTTAAAATAATATTAAAATAAAAGAACATTAGAATCGTACTTGCTACGAGAAGTCTCATTTCGAATGAACAGGTTCCGACTAATATTCACTTCATACAAACAGATAGATTTATACTGTCAGTTTTATGTTATATCATAGTAAATTTTATCAAAGATGAATTATGAAGGTCTATACGATCTATTTTCCCAACGGAAACGTAATTGCTGGTTATTTCAATTTCATTGAAATGAAAATAGTAACAATATTAATAGTGTAATCATTTTGTATTCCTATTGTAGTTGAATTAGAGTTTTTTTAATCAACCTTTTGAAAAAGAAAATATTATTTAAATAATTAGGAGGTAGGGATGTAATAAAAATAATTTGTATATAGATTTGAGTTTTTTATTAATTTTTTTAATTTTATGTAAAGATGTAATTTTTAAATGTAGAATCTTTACAAAATTTTACAAAAAATACAAAATTCAGTAAATGGTGACGAGACTCAATAAAAAATATTTTTATACTGATTTTTTCAATATCTGTACACCTTTGCATATTTTATAAAAGGAAGACAGTTTTTATAGTAAAAATATTCAGTATATAATGCTTATAATTTTGAATTTAACCTTCAAGTTGTTTGTATAGTATAGGAACATAGTCATCATAAGCTGCTTGATACATATTTCCAGCAATTGGATTACCTAAATTATATTTTTGTGCAAATTGTTTGATTGAAAAATTATTACGTCCATCTCCACTGCGGTTCGTTAAACGTTTTTCAGTGAATTCCAATTTACTTGGCTGTTTGTATACAAGGAAAACATAGCGATGTAATCCTGTATTTGGTGGAGGCCCAGAACCAATGTAATCAGATAGTACATCCCCTTTGGAAACATCTTTTCCTGGAATGTTAGTAACCAACCAGTGGTGCCATTCACGAAACTTTGGTTCTTTACGACTGGGTGCATCAGGATCTTCAAGATATAAAAAAATATTATAAATTAATGTAAAACCTTTATTTAAAATGATTTTGTAAGTTACTTATAATAAGTTACAAAAAAAATCAGTTAAGTGGTGACTTTAAATATAAGATTGTAAAAAATTGCATACAATTAAGTTACTTTTTATAAATATTTAAGAATCTACATGTTTCAAATTA
This sequence comes from Sycophaga agraensis, assembly GCA_018906755.1. Taxonomy (NCBI): domain Eukaryota; kingdom Metazoa; phylum Arthropoda; class Insecta; order Hymenoptera; family Pteromalidae; genus Sycophaga; species Sycophaga agraensis. The sequence continues at coordinate 698,603 of JACCIE010000072.1, read as the reverse complement.
ATATTATTAATATTATTAATATTATAAAATATATACCTGTCATACAAAGTGTGTAATAACTTGAATTATCTGCTTCCCATTCAACTGTTGGTTTATCTTTAACTTGTGTAGGTGTTAGCTCTTTACCAACATTTACAACAACACCATTAGGGTAAGAAACTTTAACATGAGCTGTTGGAGCACTGTCTATAACATCTGGTACAACTTCATGATTTTTTAAAGCTTCAATCATTGTTGCAAGAAATCGAGATCCAATATTAAATAATGGTCTTTTTGCAATTAAAAATGCTGAAATTAAAAAATGGTGCATGTAAGTTTAGTAATTATATTCAGATGAAGTATAAGTATACAGAATGGAAACAATCATAAGGATAAAGGTAAAATGCTAGTAAATTTTTGTGATAGCAATTAATTTATTTTAATTAATAAATTTAATTACTATGTTAACCCTATTCAATGTAATTATTAAAGCGCACATTTTAATAAGTAGTGGAAATAACAGTTAATTTGAAATCTTACAGATTCTGATCAACATTTTATTATTATATAAAGGATCAACTAAAAAAGGTGTAAGCGATAAAGTAATAGATAAGCGGTTGCAAGAAAAAAGAGGTTATCAAACTAAAATATATAATTTAATTAGTTTTTATGCAAATTATTAAATTTTTGATTGGAAACCTCTTTTCCTAAGTAATAAACCAATTTTCGTCCAGGAATTTTACTTTTTGCAGTTGTATATTAATTACTTGTGCTAAGAGAAAATCCAATCATGCTTGAATAGCCTGAAGTTGTTGAAGTGGTATATGTGCAAAATATGCCGACACCCTCTTTCTCCCAGTCGGCAAAAATATTAATTTTTACAAACAAAAAATACCATCAGAAAAAGTTCTAAAGGCACTTTCCTAAAACGTTTAATATAAAAATTGCACCCCTTTTGAATTTGAGAAAAAAATTACTTAAGATACAAATTTTCAAATGGCTACATCTCGAGAAAATTCAATATTTTAACATAAAACCAATTAAAAAATTGTACTTTTGGTAATCCTAATTGCATCAGATCAAAAATATAAAAAAATAACTCAATTTAAAAAAAAATGCGAAAAGCCTAAATGCTTAATGCATATCATTAGATTTCTAGTAGATTTTTGCGCATGCGTAGCGGTATCCGTTGCGAAAAATAATGAAGCTCTCGTATAGAGCTACAATAATTGCTAGGTTTACTACGAAAGAGTACGAGTAAAGTTTAAAAAATTAAAAGACAATAAATTTCAGTAGACAAAAGATAAAAAGTTCTTCAGTAGATGAAAATGCAATTTTTACCCCCTATTAAAAAAAAATTATTTTTAAAGAAGTTTATTTGCGTTAGGTTGTAAATGGTCCGACTACGGAGGCTACATTATTATTTTGTTACTGCCTGAATTAGACTTTCTGGTTACATTATTATGTAAAAATAATTCCTAGGAACCTGTGAGCTCGAATTAGAGCGGTTACGCTGACCCTTTGGCCTCAAGGCTTATTTTCCTACGGAAGGTGTACATTGGTGTACATGATATAAGACCGACTTGGCACAGGGAGCTACAAGAGCCATTATTTAAATATTAAATTTTTATAAAAACACTTGCATCTTTTATAACTATTACATAATATAAAACTAGATTCATAAATTAAAAAATTGAATTTCAAAATTCGTTTAATTTTAACCCTTTCACCGATGCAGCTTTTTTTACTTTATGTGCCAAAAATGGTCAATAAACAAGGACAATAAACTTTTATTCGATTTCTTTTCCTTCTTTTTCCTTTAATTCTTAGTTCTTTCTTTTTTTTCTAATTAGCTTATTCTGACCTAAGATTCGTAATCAGCAGCCCCCAAAACCCTTACACACCGAATTTGAAATGAATTAGTTGAAAAATGCAGCAGTTATTCAATTTGATCATGTATTATACATCGCCAATTGTGGTACGACTTTTTTTTGATCATATATAATACATTGCCAGTGAAAGGGTTAAAGTAGTTTTACGAATAATTATTTACTTAGTAATATATTTAAGCAATCAAACTGTCTTATATACACCGTGCGCGCTAAACAATTGTTCAATTAGGTTAGATAATAAAAGTATGTTTTATTTACAAATATTTACGATTTATATTAACTCAGCTTACTAATGTTTAAAAAGGAATAATTAAGTTATATTAATGAATTGATTAATATTTTTTAAAAACGTCTTGTTGTGTATTTTGTTTTCATAGTATATTTTTCGAATTTTTAATAAAATTATGAACTAGTGTAGGTGGTCAATACCTATATCGTAGTTGATACGGTTGATACCTCTAATGCGCATCACGCATGCGCAAGAGCCTTCGTAATACACTCATAATAGCAAGACTATTTTTTCGCATTTTTCTCAAAATTGGGTTACTTTTTGACTATTTTGAATATTTTTGATTTGGTACAATTTAGATTGTGAAAGGTGAAATTTTTAAGTCGATTTTATGCTAAAATATTGAATTTTATTGAAATATAACCATCTGAAAATTTGCATTTTAAGGAATTTTTTCTTCACATTTGGAAGGGGTGCAATTTAGATAATGAGCATTTTAGGAGAGCGCCTTTACAACTTTTGTTAATGGTATTTTTTGTTTGCGAAAATTCATATTTTTGTTAATTCGGAGAAATAGAATATATATAGACTATTACAAATTATTATATAGAAATACACAGAATAAATTTTAGATATACTAACAGTAGTTTAAAAGCATAAAAAGAAATCACTAATTAATCTCCTTGATTGTGAACTTAAGATTCACATGTAAAGAACAATTATTCTCTATTGGCTTTTTATTGCTCTTTACTCTCTCACGCATTTTATTAAGTATTTATCGTCTGTAGTGCTATACTTTCATCTGTATTTATGATCTGGATGTGCTGTCGTAGATGAACTGTCTCATGTCTGTCATATTGTGGCTTGTGGACACTAATAAATGATTACAGAACACATATTTATACTTGCAAAATTACACACGCAGCTTCGAGTTTTCAGCAACTGGTAACTGTCATACTATATTTTGAGATTTTTTTGACAGGTTTATACAATAAAAATGAGGAGTTTTTTAAAAAGTTACTTATAAGAAAAAGAATTAACATATAAAAACAGATAAAGCATATAAATACAATCATAAATATATATTTTTAGAGCATTTGATAAAGTGATAGTTTTTCTAAATGAAATAAAACACCATATTGTTTGTTCATATAGAGTAAAATGCTATAATTTACAAGTGTTTAGACGATTGATGATAATTTTATTCGACAATGGCTGATTTTACGAAAAGAATTATTTTTATCATTTTATATTGGATACTTGAAACAAAAATGGTAAGTTATATTACTTGAACATGGCATATATGTTATTATATATTATATTATGTGTGCCCTTTAATCGTATTCATATTGTATACTGTTTTAGATATCAGCTGCACAAAATTTTTGTCAATGGAGTACATGTCAAGCTAACGAATATTGTTGTGAACCGAATGTTTGTTGCCCAAATAAGATTGCAAATAAAGAGTTTTATGTTATGTATGTTGTTGAATAATATAATATAATTAATATTTTTTTAAATATGCTTTTATTTTTCTACAGAGGGTGGATTTTAGCTGGACTTATCATTATTTTTATATTTGCCTTTATAATCAAAAGAAAATATTGTAAGAGACAATTAACTGGGCCGATTTATACAACAATGTAACAAAATGGAAAACACTAGAAGTGCATTAATATTAAAATGCGCATGGCTATTAGATCAACATCAAATGATAATTTTGTAATTAAAGCATAGTTAATAGATTCACACTATTGACATATCGAGTTTGTGAATAGTGAATTTCATGTTTATGACTAAATTATTGGGGTTAGTAAAGTCAAATATTTATTATAATTAAGCAAAAGTAAATTTGTTCTACAGTCATAATTGATGCTGTAACAAGTTAAATTTATTAAAAGCATCAACATTAATTTAATGCAAAGTAATACTTATTTTACACACATACTTATATTTTAGTTTTGAAAGCAAGAAATTAATTATTATTAAAAACATGAAGCACAATAATAATAATTATTGTATTTATTATTAAAAGTTATAAACAGATTTTATTGTAATTTTGTTATAATACGTTTGTATGGAAATACTTTTTATAAATAAATTGTTCTAAAATATAGTCAAGTAGTTTTGTTTTCATTTTTGAATATCTAAAGCATTGTATCTAAATAGCAGAATCTGCATTGACAATGTCTATAACAATTTGTTTACCATTTAGGGTGTAATTTTGTGCAATATACAAAAGATTATTTAAGTATATTCCATTGGCATATTTGAGGTCTTACCTACAGAGCAAACAGATTATTAATTGTGTGTGTAGTGGCTCTCCTGTTTCTGACGTCATATCGAGCTCCGAAATTTGAAAATCAATAATTGTTGGTCGTACTAGCTAGTCTGTGGCTACTGGCTCCGTGCACATGACAGATCAAGAAGGAAATGGCTGTCATGCCAAAACATAGTTTTAATTGTGTACCTCCTGTGATTCATTAAGTTAATAAGGAATATATTTTTGTCTTCGAAAAGTATGTCGCGAAGCACAAAGTGGAAACTCGCAATCATTGCAGGAATTTCTGAATCTTTAGTTTACGTATGTACTACTCTTTGATTTTTTATGCCCTGGGTCACGTACTGTAGATATACTGAGTTTTTTATCGAAAGATAATTTTTAATAGGAATGCAATACTATTAGCAAGTACCTGCAGCTATAATCCAAAGAGAATTATTATGTTAATATTTTGTAATCCTATATTAGAATGAAAATGACTCTTGTTTGAACAAAAAGTATCTAATTTCAATAAATTATGTTACGAAAAATTTGAATACGTTATTATTTTACTATATTATCAAAATAAATTGATGAAAATTAATATTTTAATAAATTCAATTCATTGATTTAATTTCAGGCAGAAGCAAAATATTGTGCCTTTGAAATTCATGGAGAACCAAAGTATTATGAGTAAGTTTTTCGTTTAATACGGACACTATTTTCGATTCGAAAATTTTTCAGTTAAATAATTTGTTGATTATTTATGAAAGTATACTTTTATAGATGTCCAAGAACAGAATATTGTTGCAAATTTGGCTGTTGTGTTTCACCAGGGTTTCAAATTTATCATCTGTGGTACTATTGGTATGATTTCAAAATTTAAAAAAACTATATATTTTTGGAGAATCAAGACGTATTTTAATTACAATATATGTTTACTTATAGGTTATTGGTAATAATTATGTTTTTGGTATGCTCTGGTGGAGGGTGGTGGTATAGGTATTGGTTACAAGGGAGGTATAGAGCAGCTGCATCTGCTATTCCAACCAGATCTTCCAGTTCAAGAACACAAAATTCTCTACGAGGTCCAACGTGTCAAGCGCAGCAAGCTCGGATTACATATAATACGGCAAGGAATACCGTCCTTTTACACCGAATGTGGAAAGGTATGATATTAGTGATCATATTTTATCACAATCGCTTTCTGTAACACAAGAAACTTATAAGAAATTGATTATTGTTACTTGTTTGTACAATAAAACTTGTTTTTGGTAATTCTATTATTTTCATTGAATTTGTTTTTAAATTTTTAGCCAATAACTTTATTCAATATATATTGAAAGCGTGAAATTAACGTATTAATGTGTGCCATTGTAAATGATTTCTTTTGTTACAAATCGTGTAGGTCCACACCGAAGCGCAACGTCGCCGGCGTACAGCGCGTCTGGGGCAGCAACATCGGGCACGCATTACCAGAATACAAGCGTTGTTCTGAATGATGCCAATTGCCTATATTATCAGTTGTACGGGCCACCACCAAGTTACGAAACTGTGATTGCACAAACGCGGGGTAAAATATCCAACCCCTCGTCTCCAGAGTTGATGCGCGGTTCGACATTACAGCCCGAATCGCAAATGTCTGCTCCCATCGCTCCGCCCACTACTCCAGAAGGTCTTTTCTTCGGAGCGGCGGGCCATGAGGCACCACATTATAACCAGGTTGCTGCGGAGTATGCGAGGCTTGGTCATCATTTTAAACTGTAAATTTATACTTCCAAAAAAATAATATTGTCTTTTATAACAATATTCTTATTTTCTACAGTAGTATTATTCATACAATAATTTCGTATTGATACATTACACCACTTTTTACTTTTCAATTTATATCTGCATCAATGACTGTATAGTAAATATATAAAAGAATTAATTAGTTGTCTAAAAACTTGCTTGTACATAGAACTCATGGTATCCCGCGACGAGAACGGACAGAATTCGATTCTGCATGTTCGTCGCATACGGAACTGATGGCTGAGCCCATAGCCACGACCTCTACATCTCTGGCTTTTGAAGGCTGTTCTTCGTCATCGCACCGGCCGTTGAGCCGATCAGAGGCGCGCAAGATTCAAGGTGGTTCATTGAAAATACCACGTAAGCGCGATCAACACAGCAAGCATCAGGAGGTCCAGCGAGTCAGTCGAAGGCTTAGCTCCACGGACTGCGAGGCTTCGACTAGCCACGTAGCAAGTAGGCGCGAGGATCAGCCCTGCCTCGATTATCAATCAATTCCATCCAGCAATGTGATATCGGCGGCCAACGCCACTTCTAAATACACCGTTGTCGAGGGGCCAGCGACCACTGCCAGACTCGACGCCGGCGCTGCACCAAGTAACGCACAGCAAAGAGACCATCATAGCCGTCACACGCAGCAGCAGCGTCCGCACGCGCCTTCAATTTCTGAGCGAAGTAGTACAAATTATAATGTTGAAAGTAAACGCAAATTAGACAGATCGAAATCGCTTGACTGAGAGCGATGACGCTCTATATGCAGAGCTGACAAATAAGTAAAGTACGAATCAGATGAATTTTACTTATCAAGTCATTGGATTGGTATCAACAATCTTTCACTGTTAATAGCTAGATTTAGCAAATTCTTTTTAAATTTTCGGTACTCTTGAATTTTTCTTTTAATTGTATTACATGTGATTTCTTTCTGCGAATGTTATTACCTACAATTTTATTGTATGTGTAATATAGTATTTTAGTTAGTACTAAATTTTATTAGTATGTACTAAATCATTGAATGGTATATATCGTGCAGTTTTAATCATAATCATTGAATTATACAATAGTAAAATTTGTGTACAAATTTGAGTTTGACAATGATTCCATATAGATCCATACAGCTCTCCATAAGCGAGATTAATATTAATTATAAAACAATATTTAATCGAATCTACTTCTAACAAAAAAAATCCAAAAACTTTTATCGATAAAACGAAGATTTTTATTTTCTTATTATTTTAGTTTAAATAATCTAATTGCTGCGATATTGTATTATTATTGTTAGTACATTGAGTACTAGCAGTAATAGTAAAGTTTTTGAATCTAATTCAATGTAATACCTATTTTCAAATGATACTTACTTCAATTTTATTATAATGCAACTTGTTTTAAATGTGTCCAATATTTATTTGAGCTCTTGAAAGTAGAGAACAAACATAATATGATATTATAACATAACGAACGTCAATTCTTACATTAAAATAATTAGTTTCTCAAATTGTTAATATACATATATTGTAGTAAAAAATCGTCAGAAATTAAATGAATTGAGGTTGTTAAAATTTATTAATTTTCTATCAACTCTGTAGTCTTAATACTAGCTTATGAATGGAACTGAATTTTAACTTTAGCAAATATAATTGTATTTTTGTAAATCTTTTAACACGCGTGCTGATTTGATGAAAGATGCTCATGTCTACTGTGCATCTAAGGTATTTGATAAGCAAAGAAAAGGATTTCGCTTAAATAAAGTCATTATAAGTGAATTTCGTATGTAAAATTTTAAGCGAAATATGAATAGACAATTTCAAAAGAAATTTTAATTAGTATCTTACCAAGAACAGAAGAAACAAATATAATTTTGTCTTTTAATTGGTTTTACATATAATAAAAAATATTTTAGCTTGTATGTGTCCAATTTTAGTAGATTTATTAATTTGGTCGAGCATTTGAAATCATTACTTGAAAGTTATTTTTTATATATGATGAACAGCTCTTAAATATTTATTGGATAACTATTATTTATATTATTATTTATGGATATTAATTATAATATTTAAAATTAAGGTGACTACGCAAGTGATTCATTTTATAATGTTAATTGATATATGTGACCAAATTCAAGTTCTTTCTATAGAAAGGATAATATACATTATATTAAAACATAATTAACATTCTTTTCTAAAGGAATTTCTTAGTCCAACAAATTGGATATTAAACACTAGATGTTTAAATCGTCGATTAAGCTCAAATATTCTAAAATTTTGAAACGCTACAACTACACAAATGTAAATTAAGTTAACAATGATGTGAGTATAACTGATAGACTCGTCTATACTTGGATTTTAATAGTCAGATTCCGAAACAATTGTTTACTTTCTATTTATATATGTACATATAATAATAATCAATATTATATTAAAAATACTGTAGTTGTACATGTATATTATCACATGGTTTCAGAAAGTACACATGTAGCGAAAAAAATTTGAAATTTAGTTCATTTTAGAAATAGTAGGTCGTAAAATAAAATTGTTAATTAATGCACTTTATTTAATATGAATATTTAATTTATTTAGTTAGTAATAATTAATTGTCAAATAATTTATTTTCATATATTCCCGATACATTTTTATAAAAATTTATAAGAAAAAATATTTTGTTATCATTGGATTTTATATTCAAGATCTATATAATTTTATTTATATAATGAGTAGAAATATTTTTGCATTTACTTTAGGATTGAAAAGACTTGAAAATAATGTTATAAATGTTTAAATGGCACAGGAGTTATACTGTCATATTTTTTTCAATGATAGTGTTACAAACACTTATCGAACCAAGTCGCTACATAAATGCGTCTCCGCTCGTTTCTTTGTCAATATTAAGTGGACTTACGCACAATTCTATTATATACGCACATGAATATTATACCTGTATCAGTAATAATTTTCAGTTTTATTCCAAATACATAGTGATATATACGAATGGATATAAAACTCTATTTTTAACGTGCAACGTACTTAATGTAAAACTAACTATAATACCAAGCGAACACGCCGAAACTTCGTTATTTTCTCTATTGCAAAGCTCGTCCGCTCGTTTCCGTGCGTAGAATTTTTTCTAATAAAACAAACGTATTTTACCTTTTAGAGTTCTTTCCTAAAAGGAAAAATCATCGTAAGTACATTGTACTCGGTGAATTGATCTTCGAAAAAACTAAGATTGTGCTTTAATATCGCACAGAACAAAAACTGAAATATGTAACATCAAGTTTCTTAATCAGGTGTAACTATAATGAATGAAGAAATGTGCTTCTCATTGTAAATGTGTATCTAGCTTAAAATATATTGAAAGAAGGAAGCTTGAAAAGTACATATTAACGGCAGAATTGACCTCAGATTCTTTTGACCAAATAAATGCCAATATACTTGATTTTATGTTTCGACTACACATAAAAAGCCTTTGGAAACCACAAAGGATTTAGCAACTATTTTTTGTAATATTTGAATATGTATCAATTTTGTACTCGTCATTATTACTCCGTAATAAATATTCAAAGATGACACACAGACATTCAAGAACAAAAGGTATGCCGTGTTTTATAAAAAAAACAGAAATAAGTAAGGTGAAGCATGGATATTTTGTAAAAATAATCTTAACTGTTGTAGAGAAAAAACATTATACTACGTCAAAAGATACACTTATTTATCTTGTTCACAAATTTTTGTTTTATGCACTCAAACATAATTCTGCATCTGCGTTTGAGTTTTAAATAGTAATTAAGAATTTATGTTTTGTAAAATCTCATCAAATTTAATTAATTTTTTTTTCAAGTAAAATAAGATCGCGTTAAGTGGTTCGATTTCATTTTTCAGTTGAAATAAAATTTTGAAAACTAATAGAAGGGAGAGTGAGAAAGGGCGATATGAGTAAAGGAGGAAAAGTGAGAACGAGATATTGTTGTTTAGCGTCTTAGACTAGCAGGGACTCGATATTTCATTCCTCTCTCAACTCGAAATAGCGGTCCAAAGTGTATGTGCCAATAGCTGAAAATAAATTAATAGGAATAATTGTAACGTGGATAATGTTCTAATGTAAACGCGTATACAATATCCGAAAGTGACAAATCTGTATGCCGAAGCCGATGCGCTGAGTTTAAAAGATAAAACGGCGCCAGAAGGCGTATGAACTACGTACACAATTATTTTTTGTAATCTTTGAATTCCTCATCGCAAATCGTGTTCAAACTGTACATTATACAAAAGATTGTCAAATACAATGTTGAATAATAATGCCATTAATTAAAATTTCAGATATTTCCTAAAAATTAAACATCATATGGATATACGAATTACTATTCAAGGAATCATATCGATATTTCTGAAGCTTTTGAATTTCACTTGTTATTTGTGAATAATAATAGAATGAAATATTTAATTTACTAGTAATTTATGCAATGTTAAGCTTTATAGTTTTTCAAGTCAAACTTTAAATTATAACCACAAGGTATATCGATATAAATTCTTGATTGATAATATCTATTGGGTTTGAAAGATTTATGAGTGAGGATTAATGTTGTGAAGTATAAATTGTCCTCTCACATTGTTTAATGTGCAATCAATCGAATTGATTAGAAAGGATACTGTAAAATATTGTAACTAATACAAATAATGTCTTACTACAAATAAAGACATACTAAATATTTATTCACGTACACCAGATTTATCAGTTTTTATTCAATTACATTTCACGAACTGCTATTTATTTGTAATTAACGAATTGAATTTTAATTTTGAAATATGTCTTTTGAAATATGAAAAAAACAAAAAATATGATAATAAATGTCTGTTTTAAATTTACGACCTTCATACGATAACTACATTATCAAAAATTTATATTGGAAAAGAAGTAAATATTACAAAATTAATGATTATTAGCTTGTATCTACATGTATGGAAAGGATAACATTCAGTTAAAGGTACGTGTTAAAAAATTTATTATTATATTTAAATTATTGTCAGTTTTTGTGTTTGTATATTGAATGCAATATATTTCTTAACATATGTCTGATAATTAGTGTTTACAATGTATTCAATAATATTTTGTTTAAAAGTCTTTTAACAAGCAGAGTAAAGTTATCGCCTTTGCATATACTATTTTGTACAGCTGAATTATTCAGATATTTACTTTTAATTCTTTGTATATGCATAAATGAATCTGTAAAATCTTGGAAGCTATAAAACAAATTCTAGCAAATTTTAGAAGTAATTTTATAAGGATATAAGAAAGTATTCCTGGGGATACAATCATAAAACGCAATAGAATTGAAAGAAGTTAGCATGCACGTGCATATCAGTGGTAAGCAGGTACGGCCTTGAAAAAACCTAATTTTACAATGCTCTTATTACTTATATAATTTGAAACATAGAAAGTTTTATAGATTGAAAAATAGAATCTTTTGATCTGTCGGTCCTCCTTATGCCTCGAATCAGCACAAGAATACACGATTAGTTATTCTCGCTGCAAAGTAAAGCTCTGGCGTGAATGGAATGAAATCAAGTGAAATGGAAAGTTCGTCCAAGATACTCGTCAATCGAAGTGCGTAGAGCTTCAGCTGCGAATCAGGCGCTAAGGGTATATACATGAGCTGTGAGATTGGGTGGCACGTGGGTGAGTGGGAGGTGCGCGCGGGCCCACTGGATCTCGCGCGGGTTCTGCGGAAGGGAGGCGGCCGCCGACAGCATGTAACGGGGCGACGGACGTGCCGTATAATAGGAGCGCGGCGCCCTCACGTTGCGCCCGCACCGCGGAAAATCAATAAAGTGCCCGGCGGAGGGGGCTAAGCATCCCCGACGGGCTTTTCTGCTCTCCCGCGGCCGAGAAAATGCCACGCTCGGCAGTTAACTCGCGCCACGGCTCGTCTCCGCTCCTCCTGGTCCCGGGGCAACCTCTGCACTAGTTCCGCGACGCTCGGAGCACGACGACGAAAGCTCGGCTCAACGCGTGCCCCCTGCCCTCCTGCAGACATGCCCGTCCAGCTGAACTCCGCGTCGCTCTAGACACCCGCTGAAGGAGTACGAAGTTCTCTGGGGCCTTCGCGACGGAACAACAACGTAAGAGGAACACGATTTTTAAGGAGCTCTGTGCATGATTAACATTGACCTTGCAGGCGTTTTGTGCGTTGCGCTCACTGTATACTCTAGTCGTCGTCTCCTCTTTACATTTTTTTATCAATATTTTATTGCTATTAGCATTGCGTATTTATCATTGCGTGAATATCCTTTTCGAAACTGTCTGCAGAGTATCGCTAAATATATCTTTGCTAAGTGAAGTAATTACGTTTATTACATACTATTTATAGTCTTATCAGTAAACATTTAGTTAAATTGTAGTAATTACAACAGAGTGCCTATAGCCATGGGAAAACATTAAATTTTTATCTTGTATTGTCAAATCAAATATTTTTATAACAAGTTCACGAGCGCGTGAATTCAAAATTTGTTTAGTAATAAAACGTAGTAGTTTGTTGTTTCTTGACTGAATGTATGTAATGTAAATTATTTTCAATATATTACAAACTATTACAGAAAATTATATTTTATAGTTTAATTATATAAGAATTATGGTTTCGCGTAACCCGGGAGTAGTTTTTCTATCAGATTACATGTTAAAACGTCATTTATAAATTAAAAAAAATTTTTTATGCTTTATTCATAAACAATTAATTACAATATTATTTTCTGAATTCCGATTAAATCTGTATATTATATACGCTTAATCAAAGTAGCATAAATTTAAAATTCACTAAATCGTTTTTTATACTTTATCGATTAAATATATATTTCTTTCCAAAAATTGTCACGCACAGAGTATTTTCATTTTTAGAGGTTTAGAGCGAATATGTATGTGATAGCTATACAGATACACGAAAACAGCATCATTAATCTTCTCGGCTTTCACCTTCATTCGTAATCCTTTCGCTGGATTTGCAAGCATAGAAGCATACAGGTGACATTTGAAAACCAAATTTGTACGTATCTTCTAAATAACAATCTCACATTTGAAATAAACACGTCAATCTAAAAATTATTGTCATAGTAAATATACTTTTAACTTGAAAAGGGTGTTTTAAAATTGTAGCTATACTTTTATTTGACGATTATGATTAGAATACAATTGTCTGTTTAAATATATTGAAATAACATTTTGAAAAACTTTATAAATATTATGGATATTACATAGAGTAGTTTTATCTAATGGTTCAAGAAAGTTTTTGGCTGAAGTAGTAATCTATAGAACTTAAGCTTAAAATGTTTAACGTGCCAAACAACTCGCATTATTACAACTTGAATAAGCATATAAGTATAGGATGATTATACTGTCTTGATTAACGACAATATATTAAAATAAATATATGAAAGTTTGCAGAAAGAGAAGCATCTTGTCAAAGTGGCGCATACTTTGTAAAATGTCGAGATAAAAACAAACTCCCTTGCAGGCTATGCGAAAGGAATACACTGTATAATATTCTTTTATTCCGAACGAGATAATAATGACGCCGGAAAAAGTAATTCATATTTGCAAACTGCGCACGGAGCTTACATAATTCAGTATCTTCGGTATACGCGCGGCGGCGCAAACAAACGCTCAGCCGTACACACATAGGTATAGATACACGTACATAAGTTGACGGATAATATATAAGCTGAGGTAAGCCGATGGTGTGCGCCTCGGTGTGCGCCCCCTCGGGCACGTGTGTCCTTGCGCCGCTAATCCCAGCCGGCTCAATGCCTGGAACTTTTTTTCCATTAGTTCGCGGGAGGCTCAGAGGCGGTGCCTTGGGCACGGAGCGCATAGCTCCGAAACCTCGCGCGCTCGTTCCCCTGCACATACGTACGTGTGCGCGCAGGCACGAAGGCGCTTGCCGCGGCGCACAAAGCCGAGGCTCCGCAAATGCTCGCTTCCTGTTGCTCCCGGGCCGTGCGTGTGTCGGCGGGCCGCGCTCGCTGCACTTTCGTCGCTCGGCAGGAGGGCAAACTGGGCTAATTGGACAATGCGCGGATCGCGCCTCGCTCGGCGATCAGCCGGCGATCGGCGGACGCCGCTTTGCCCGGGGCCCCGGCCACCGACGCCGCCTCGCCGCGCGCATAATTTAGGCGCGTGTTATCGGGGTGGCGCGCCTCGCCGCTCGTCTTTCCAATCAGCGGAACTGGGGCAGGGCTCCGCGACTTGGGCCACCGGCCTTCGTCGATCCGCCCCGGGTTTTTCGGCGCCGAGTTTGTCTGGGTCCCGGCGCCCGCGCCGTTGCGCCGCGGGGCGAAATTCCCTCGGCCCAGGGCCAGTGTCCAAGAGACCGATGATTGCTCTATCTCGTGCGAAGTATCGTCAATCGCGCGGGAAAATAACATTTGCTACTGTTTACGACGTCATTGTCATAGAGGATGAGAGTTAGAATTGGTGAAAAGATAAACCCCGCGATTAAAGTGTACGCGTATCTTTCATTTTCACTGCCGTAATTCTAGATTCTTTTTCGTAATACGGTTTGTGTCGCAATCAATTAGTGAACAGCTGATCTAATTCTAATGTCATTGCAATTAACTATTCATGAAAGAGCGCTACAAATATCACTGCAATTAGTACCCTACTGTTTATTTAATGATTAAATTGTTATTAGTATTGCAAATTGCGCACTAATTGGAGGGCGAGGCTTTTCATTAAAGTCACGGCAAGTAAGGAGCTTTAATAATCGAACAACAAATTTGATGTACTACATTCATGGCTATATCATCCCTCGGGAGAAGCAATCCAATTAATCGCCCTCGTATCGGCGGGGAAAGCAGCCCCGTAGTCATGACCGGGCAAAATCAATCGAGAGCGGTGCACACATAATCGATGTCACTTGGCCGGACCTATCGCCGACGTACTTGTTCTAAGCGCCTCCCATTGCTTGCAACTACGCCGCGTAAACACGAACGATGGGGTTATAGCGGCACGACACGCGCGCAAATTAGAAAAAGCGGAAAGAGATGGCCGGGCTTAGCCGCGCGGGGTAAACAGCGCTCGTCCGCAGGCGCAGCCTCCCATCCGTTATCATTATCAGGGCGGGCGCGGGCGACAAAGGAGCCGCGTGTAGCGGCGATAAGCCGGTTGGGCGCGTGTTGGCTAATCAGCGGCCGGCGGCGGCGCGTGTCGGCGCGTCGCGCGCCGGCTGCACTGCACCCCTGCGCGGCTCCCGCGGGAGGCGCCACGTAACGAGCCACGGGGAGGAGCCGCCGCTGCGGCGCTTGGCCTTGGGCCGCTGAGCCCGCCCCCGGCGATCGTTATCGGCACGCCGCCCGCCGCTTTTCCCACTGATAATAGGAAAGCGGCGGGCGGGCGGGCGCGCGCGCCTCCGCCGACGCGCAGCTGCGTCACGTGCGCGCCGCGGCTCCCGCGTCGCTCGGCTGCTGCCGCCTCGGATTTTCCAGTCGCTCCGGCTTCCCCCGCGCGCGCGACACGCCGATCGAACGGACCGCGTGCACCCGCAGCCAGCCCGAAACCGTAGCTCTGTCTGGACATTTCCGATACTGCCTCACTGGTGCGTCTCTCTCTCTCTCTCTCTCTCTCTTTCTCTCTATTTCTTTCCCATCGCTACCTCGAATTCTCCTTCCTACTGCGCTTTCGGCGTCTATTTCGATTGACCTCCGATCGCGATAAGTTGTGATAACAGTGCAACCTTCGTCAGCTCGTTCTTCCGGCTTACCGCGCATCTTGTCCTCGTTTGATGTTTGTTTAACATGTTTATAATGCCTTGGATCTTTGTGTTAACCAGTTGTGCGATTGAAGCAAAGCATGCTTCATAATATTCCAAGACGAACACTATATATAAATTCTACAATTTTAACTAGCTTCCTCGATCGAGTCTTTTCTCTGGATATACTCAAAACACTTTCATTTAGTAAGAATCTATACTTACAATGACGTATTATTTCTTCACTCAAAACTTCAAACTAACACAGGAAGTACATTAAGAAGCTCTTTAAAATTTCAAAAGGGAAATCAAGCAAGCAATTAATATTAATTCACATGACAATAATACACCTTTTTCATTTCTGTATACAATTGTTGCGATTGCGAATTAAAGGTTTTATTGTCAAAGTTTCCTTTGGTCACGCTTTAAAAACATTATCATATTATTCACAATAGCAAATGAGCGCAAAGATAAATACGACACCGAAAGATGACACCTTTGAACGATAAAGATGACACCTTTGAATTGAATGAAAACTTTAATCGAATTAACATTCATAAAAGTATAAGACAGTCAGTGTATATAAATTGCTTCGAGTTAAAATTGAATATCGCAAACGCAAACACGCTTTCTGAGCATTGAGACTGCTTTTTTGATATCCATTGAACCATAGCATGTTAACAATCGTCAATTCAGCAGCACAGATTGACACAAGACTAGACGTACGCTGATTATCAGACAGTTGAGCGCTAGAGTGAATTTGGATCTGTATGTAACGGAAAAAACCAGCCAAAGCTCCCATAACGGGCGTACGCAAACATTTAACTTTTCGATATCGGCGTCTTGGCGATTCAACCGCACGCGATCTCAATTGGCCCCCGAGCCGAATATCAAGCCCTAAGCCAGGCTCACTTGAGCCAGGGGGTGGGGGGGTCTCGAGATGAAACGGCGGAAGATCGCTCGCAGGCCGCGGGGTGCCTCGGTTATCGGGCGGCTGCAAATGGATCCTCTTGGCCGCGGAGGAAAAGCAGAGAGCGGCTCTCCGGGGCACTTTCGGCGGCGGGGGCGCGCAGACTCGATTCATTTATCACGGCGACGCACCCGCATTCCCTTGACCGCGTTGTGCCGAGTCCCTCGGCTCCCTGGCGGGGCGCGCGGCCATCGGCACGTTTGAAACAGCTGCTCGCGAGGCGCGCACGCGGCCGGCTTGCACATCCGCGAGCGCGCGCGCGCGCGCCGGAGATAAGCCGTGGATCGGTTGGCTGGCCCCGGGCGAGGGAGAGAGACGCCGAGAGCTTGCGAGCAGAGATTGCGCGCCGGTGGAGGGGGGGAGGGGGTGCCTGGAAGATCGGGGGTATTTTTAGCCGCGCGCCTGAAATATGCGCGCGGCCGGCAGGAGATGAGGTCGCGCACTGCGGATTTCACGGTTGCGCGGCGCCGGATTAATCGCGCGCCGCGGAGCCCGACGGGATCGACGCGCGGCGAGCTTGCCGACGCGAGGACGCCCCGCCCACGCCCGAGCTCACCCGCTCCGCTCCAGAGATTTATGCCGGATCTGGGACGCCGCGGCTGTGCTCGCCGAGGACGCGGCCCATCCGAATTTTATTCCACTTTCGCGAGCGTACTTTTGCACCGCCTGCCTGGCTCCGCTCGCCCCACTAGAGCTTCCACATAATCTGGATAGGCGAACCGCTCAAATTGGAAAACTTCCAAGATCGTTAATGGTCGAAAACATTGTTTATAGACAAACTTTGCGCGAATTTATCAGGTGACATTTTACATAAGCGCGCGCGACGGGGAAGAAGAGTCTATCACTACGACAGTATCATGTTTTATAAGTCAATAATTTGTTCAAAACGTTTGTACAAATAATAATTAAGTATAATTCTACATGCTTTAAAAATAAGTGTTGACATTAAAAAATACAGATGTTTACAAAAAGTTTCATATTTAATAGACTCTCTTGATGAATTAAAAATTAAGACTCTGCAAATGTAATAAACTGCGTGTCATCCAATTAATAACTTATATATATATACTTTATTGTCTATAAAAAATTGTCAGCATCAAATAAATTCACTACAATAAGTCACTGCAAAAATCTTCGTATTTTTCGTAAGTCCATATAATTTATTAATAATAGTTTTTATAATGACATACAATAATTAAATAATAGTATTGTAACAATGAATAATTTTAATACTTTAGTTTACGGTTATAAAAATTGAGATTTTGAAAAGGAATACAATACTTATTTTTGTTTTTTTCTTATATACAATAATATATTATGTAATCAAGAAATATACGCCCATTTCGTTACCTAATTATGAAAACTGAATAATATGAATACACAAGCCATATATTGTGCGTATATAACATTTTTTATGATAAATAACTATAAGTTAAGAGATAATGCAAACATAATGTGTTTTATATACTTATGTAAGTAAAATATTGATGGCTTTTAAATAAAGCATGATCATTGTGTAAAATTAATTGTATTTTGTAGATTCATGCCATTTATAATGTATATATATAAAAGTTTTAATTGATTATATAACAATATTATATTTTTTATTTTTTAAACAGTCTTATAACGGTATTTCTAATATTAAATTATTTACCTTAATAAAACAAATTTTATCTCTTTTACTATATAAGAAAGAGAATGCAAAGATTTATAAATTTTAATACTATTTATCTATGCATACACGGTATTAAACTTCTTAAATTAATCTTGAATTATATCACTTTTCTAAGCTTTATGATAACATCATATCATATTATACTCTTATGCTCAAAAATGAAAATCTATAATGTGTATATATATGTGCGCGCGCGCGCGCGTGTGTGTATATATATATAATAAAGTAATAATTACCATAGAACTAATTTAGTTTTACAATTATGTTAAAATGAATCCTCTTCTTATTCAGTATTTGATTTTGGTAATTTTACATAGAGAGGTCACAATTTTTTATTAATTTAGCAGCTTCATAATTTTACTAATTTGCAAAAATACAAATAATAACATTATAAGTGTATATATGATATGTGCATTAAATTTTTAATCTTGATGAATAATTGAAGGTATAAACTATACTATACTATATATATACTGTCATAATAAATTGTAACGTTTATTTATAAATTTTTATCAATTTATATCTATATATTTAATAAATATGCAATATGCCGTTAATGTGATTATTTTGCAGTATTTAAAACAAGTCGTATAATATAGCGATTTCATGAGAAATCCATAACATTTGAAATCGATATTTTGAAATTTTTTAAATAATACAATATTTACTTAATTTAATTAAATATTCATGTTAATAATGTAATTTCCCTCATATTTTGGTAACATTATTGTAAATAAAAATATTTTCTTAAATTAAAATAATCTTTTATAATCTATTCGAGTATTTAGAAAATAAGTATTAACTTCGGTATTAACTTTTATTTAATTTAAAATCATTTTATTTAGTATAGTATATTCTTCAAAATAATCTTCTATCTATAAAATAATTCAACTTTGTTTTTAGATGATGAGGTATAAACAAGCAGAATTTGAGGACGACAACAGTAGCAGTATTGGTTCAGTCGCATTAAATAGTGATATAATCAGTCCATCTGTTACTCACATACGATACCATTCGGTTAGTGCATTGTCTTACCGACAGCTATATTTATTTAAATGCAAATTATTCTAAACAATTGATATCAATGAATACCAGTAATTCATATAGACAAACTAACTTTAGAATTTTAAGACTGCTCTATTTGGCTACATATGTTTATATTCTTATTATTTTTAATATAGTTACATTTAAAATCTAATTCAAAATTTAATTATAATTTATACTGTAATTTGTAAAAGAAATGTTTTATACTATTACTATATACTTTTATCAAAAAGTTTATGAAACATTATTCAATATACTATTTTGCAATTTTAGGGTTCATCATTATGGCGAGCAAGGAGTGCGTTAGAAAAATATCTTGTCATTTTATGTGCGGTATTACTACTTATGGTTTTTATATTATCAACAGTAATTAGTAGTAAAAGCGGATGGGATGAAGCACAAGTACTACATATTACATCACATAACGAAGGTACTTATTTATAGAAAGTAATATTTAAATAATCGTATCGAATAAAGAAAATATAAACAGTATTAGATACGTTCATTTTAAAGATATCTAAATTTTGTTTCAAGTAATAAATTTGATTAAAAAACTTATTTACATCTAGAATACTATCAAATCATCGTATATTAAATATGATAAGGTTATTTTAGTCGAATATTAGTCTTTGCATAGTAATGACTGTAATACAAAGATAATTCAATGAAAATAAGTTCAGATCTACTACTACATTATCTTCTATGATCTAGCAAGAATATTAGAATAGTGCAATATAAATATAAATTAATTTCATTCAAAAAATTACTCATAAGTTAAATATTATACATTCGTATTTTTGTAGATGGTTCACACTGCATTACGGAACATTGTGTGACTGTGGCAGCTTCTATAATAAATAGTATAGATCAAACAGTGAATCCATGCGATGATTTCTATCAATATGCATGCGGAGGTTGGATTAAAAAGAATCCTATTCCAGATGGCAAAAGTATGTGGGGTACATTTGGAAAATTAGTGCAAGATAACCAATTAGTGGTTAAAAATGTTCTAGGTCAGTATTATATTTATTTTAATATAAATAGATAATATTTATAAAAACAATCAATTTGTTAAAAGTTATCAATATATCAATCATAGTTAAATAGTTAATGAATCAAAGTAAGTATTATATTAATTACAATTTTATAATTTCACTTTCCAGAGAGGTCTTTTGCTGAGATGAAATCAAAAAGTGAGAAGAAGGCGAAACAGTATTATATATCATGCATAGACGCTAATGAGACGATAGAAGAGCTAGGCGCAAAACCACTGCTCGATTTATTGGAAAACATTGGTGGTTGGAGTATAAATGGGAAATTTAATATAAGTACATGGTCATTGCAGAATAGTATGCATGTACTACAAAATGTATATAATATGGGAGGTTTATTTTCTTGGGCTGTTAATGAGGACGATAGAAACAGTAGTCGGCACATTATTCAGGTAAACTACACGTTTTACGTATGTTTCATAGTAAAATATATGCTCGAATATATCGATAAATTTATTATATATTCTTATTTTCTGAAAATTAACGTCGTTAATTTTTATAAGGATATGTTATATGTTCAAGGTAACACATAATGTAAGATATTATAGGATACGTATAAGGTATTCACGGCTTTTCTGATAGACCCATAACAACTCAATTATTTAGCTAGAAGTATAAATATTTATATATATTATTTTGTTAGTATTATTAAAATGCAGTTTCTGACCAGTATCTTTTTTATTATTCAGAGCATTACTTTTACGAAAAACAAAAATGAAACTGATTGTGTTTTTACACTGCCTTATGCATTAAGTTTTTTATACCTAAATTATTTAGTAAAAAAATATTTGTTCAGATTGATCAAGGCGGTTTAACACTACCAACTATAGACAATTACTTAAATAAAACGGAGCACGGTAAAGTTCTAGTGGCCTACTTAGATTATATGACTAAGGTATGTTATTTAAGATACATACGTAAGTTCACTGAATTTTTTTTTAAACTTTTTATTTCCATTATAGATTGGAGTATTATTAGGTGGAGAGGAAAACTCAACGAGAAAGCAAATGCAAGATATTATTGATTTTGAAACAAAAATAGCCGAAATTACGACTCCGCAAGAGGAACGTAGGGATGAAGAAAAATTATATAATATTATGTCTATCAGAGAGCTGCAGGAAAAAGCCCCATTTGTATGTCCATATACTTTATGTATATATATATGCATTCCTTTGTTTATGTTACATATTATATACAGATGTCATGGATCGACTACTTTCAAAACGCAACTCGTCTGGTTAATAAGACAATAACCAGTGAGTTAGAGATAGTCAATTACGCACCTGAATACTTTACAAAACTAACGAAGCTTTTGGATCAATATAATAACATGACCAATGGAAAAGTGTACGTTCTGTTTTATTGCTACATGTGATTCGAAGCATTTGTTATTGTGCATGCTATATCTGTGTCAACTTTGTATTTAATACTTATTAATTAACAGATTTTATCGATACTTATTTTCTTGGTTTTTTACGTCTTACAGTATTGTGAACAATTATTTAGTATGGCAAACAGTGAGATCATATACTTCTTGTTTATCAAAGCCCTTCAGGGATGCTTATAAGGGATTGAGGAAAGCTTTGATCGGCTCTGAAGGTAGGGAAGAACAATGGCGTTACTGTGTAAACGATGCTAATAATGTTATGGGTTTTGCAATCGGAGCTATGTTCGTTCGTGAAGTGTTCCACGGAAAAAGTAAACCAATGGTGAGATATATGTCTTCTTTACAAACCTTAATAAAACTTATAAATGGCAAAATTATCATACAATACTCACGTGTGATTTATCTATTAATTCAAACTATTATACAAATTAACGTTATCTTTTCAGTAACTGTATTAACATAGCCTAAGCGAATTTTTTTTATAAACTCATTAATTTTATTTATAAAAATATTGTACTAAAGTATACAGCAGTACATGCACAAGAAAATTACCAAATGTACAAATATCAATGTTTGAATGTATTTCTGAACAAATATTTATCTTCGCAGGCGGAAGAAATGATAAATGAGATAAGAAATGCTTTCACCGAAAATTTAAAGAAGCTTGATTGGATGGACACAGAAACGCGTAAGTCAGCAGAAGAAAAGGCTAATGCTATCACCGATATGATTGGATTTCCAAATTTTATTTTAAATCCTATTGAACTTAATGAGAGATACCGCGATTTAGAGATCGATTCAAACGAGTACTTTTTAAATAATGTTCGGGTAAATAAATATAATTTAAGAAGAAATCTTGAGAAACTCGAGCAACCTGTGAACAAAACAACATGGATAATGACTCCACCAACTGTAAATGCCTATTATACGCCTACAAAAAATCAAATTGTTTTTCCTGCTGGAATTTTGCAAAGCCCATTCTTCGATATGAAAAATCCAAATAGTTTGAATTTCGGCGGAATGGGTGTTGTTATGGGACATGAACTTACTCATGCGTTCGATGATCAAGGTGATTTCTATAAGCTTTTATTTTTGAATAATTAATTATATCGTTGATTATTTTTAAAAATCTCATAATATTCCTTAAAATATCAAATTCTTGAATTATTGTTTTATTATGAATAAAAAAGAAAATATTAAATAACACTCCTGTTTAAGGACGAGAATATGATTTGCATGGCAACTTACATCAATGGTGGAACAACGCAACCATAGAAAGATTTAAGAATAGGACTGAATGCTTTGTTGATCAATATAGCGCATTTGAAATTGAAGGTCGTCATGTAAATGGTCGTCAAACTTTAGGTACTTTTACTATAATATTTATGAATAAAATTATAATATATTTTAGGGGTTATTCATTAATTACTAGATTTGACTTTTTAGAGCTATTAAAATTTATAGATATCTGTATATATTAATTTACCATTTTTAGGGGAAAATATTGCCGATAATGGAGGACTTAAGGCCGCATACCACGCATACTTGACAACGGTTAAAGATTATAAAGATCAACTACCGTTACCCGGTCTTAATCTCACGCATCGCCAGTTATTTTTCCTTAATTTTGCTCAGGTAAGAATAAAAGAAAAAAAGCTAGTTTCAGATATCTATGATAGTATGCTCCCTTATCATTAGAAATTTACTTTTTTTTTATTTAAAACCTTTTTGTACAGTGTTTATGTATGTATATTTTTGTATAGTATGTTTGTAGTAATTATATAGTATTATTTTATTCTGCAGTAATAAGGTAATGTTCGTATAATTTCAATATTTTTCTAAATTATATTTGAAGGTCTGGTGCTCGGCTGTAACAAAAGAAGCTATTGGCCTACAAATAGAAAAAGACTCCCATTGTCCAGATAAATTTAGGGTCATTGGACCCTTATCGAATCTTGATGAGTTCTCTACTGAATTCAACTGTCCTAAAGGTTCAAGAATGAATCCAGCCCATAAATGCGAAGTATGGTAAAGATATCACTGCTGCTGGATTTCAAATTGGTTGGAACTTCAAATGACCTTCTAGGAGCATTGTGAAAGTTCATAAGTTACAGCGATTTACATATCGCTAACGATATTTAGCGCTGCTTCAACTCAGAATAAATCGAGGCCCAATTTATATGAACAATAAATATCGTTTTATCTGCTAACGTAGAAGAGAAGAATTAACTCAGGGCAGCGTCTGAAATTCAGAATGATGATGTATATTCTCAAAAAAAATTTAAGATCATTTTTTAGTACATCAGATAGTAAATTAGGGTTGCAGTTATTAAGTAATAAAAATTATTACATATTTTAATTAAAATTGCAAAACTGTATTGTACTATCTGATCTAATAAAAGATATTCTTAATTTTTTTACAGTGTAGTGTGACGGAATTATATATTTTCCGCGTATAACGATTGATCTCGATGAGGTTTTGAAATGAGGAGGTATATACGTTTAACACGCAAAACTCTGCTTCTTTGAGACGTAGAGGGCTTTTTAAAATTTGACTTCGCATGTATATGTGTGGAACTTTATTTTATCTAATATTGTGAAACCGCGTCTATATGTATATGGCTTGAATTGAATGAAACATTAAATTTTTTCCACTTTTATATACATGATGAATTTGATAGAAATGTTCTTTCTTTTATTTTTTAAATGTCATTTGTAAAGATGGAGAAAAAGTGGAAAATCATGATAATTCGATTCGTCTCGCTGAGGTAGAGTGAAGCTTAGTCAAAGTGCCACCAAATCATTTCTGCAGGCAGGATGGAATATTAAGCTTAAATAAATTTATTTTGAAAATATACCGTCGAAATAGATTTAATATTTTTATTCTAAATAAAAAATGAACTAAATTCATATATTTTTAGGATTTAAACTGTATTTCAATCTACTCTATTCAACACTTAATGCTCGATTCTGACAATTATTTTAATTGATTGTTATCCTGGTTAATTATATTTGTATTATTTTTAAGGCTATAAGCAAGTATTGCAAAAAAATCGAATTATAATCGATAAATTTAAGAAATAGAAATGGATTTTAAATAGTTAGAACATATAGAACTTCTAAGCAAGTGTACTGTGATAGAAAAAGTAATGTAAAATGTCGAAACCACATAAATTCATTACGTTAATTGTGTTACATAAATAACTTTTAAAGTACGTTCAAATTGGAATTATTATTTTATAATTTTGAGTTAAGATTGTGTAGTTTGGATTACCGAAGATATTGCTGCACGAAAATTAAAATTTTTTTTAATCATTCAAATATTTTTTATTAGAATAAAACTTTCACCGATATAAAGTTAACTCAAGTCTATTACAAGAATAAATACATTAAAATTATTGTAGATGTTGTACCTTTTTTTTAATTATGATTTTAAATTTATATAACTACTAAAAATGAAACAGAATGTATTTTATAAAATCGTAGGATTGTTGCTAAACTCTGCGAATTAAAAGAGATGCATTATTTTTTTTATAAGTTCGCTATAACTAAACAAATTTTATATTACTAAAAGTAAAGACCTGTATTAATCAATATTTAGTAACAGGACTGTATAATTTGTAGATTTTATAATTTTATATTTTTATCAAGTTATTCGCCAATAATAGTAAATAATTAAATAATATTCTGGAAAAAAATATGTTGTTAGACATTTTTATTGTTACATTAATTTATTATTATCTTTCAAGAGTAACATCAAACATAAATTATAATACATTTGATGAAAATTAAAATGTAAAACGAGAACAAAAATTCAGAGCTATTGCTAATCGAACAAATAAAATGATAGAAAATATAACTTATAAAACGAAAAATGAATCGCTCTGCCGATTTACGTATCCTCTACGATTTATAGGCCTTAACAAGAATGCAATGTGACATGGAGTGTATGAATTGATTGCAATGTGTGTATTGCATAATAATCAAGATTGTACAACAATAATGCATTAGTAATATTTGTCGAGTGCCATAAACAAAGGTTTTGACGTTAAACAGTTATATAATATATTGTTGTGCATATAATAATAATAATTGTGTATGGTTTGATATAAAAATGTAAAAGTCATGTGTAACCTTTAACCGTGACCTTTGTAATTATTTTTCTGTATTATTCTTCAAGATTATTTAATATGCTTAATATTACATTAAAGTTAACATATATTTATACGACTTATTATTTAGTATTATTATTTAAATTGCTTATATTTCGTTATCGACTATTAAAATTAAGTAGAGCTGTTTAGTATTCCAATTAACTTTCATTGTCGTAAACTTTTTGCTGATATTTATTTAATTAGCAGTATTTTGCAAGCAGAATTAAACCGTAACTTTTCATTCATTGGAAAAGGAGAGGTTGGTTTTATGTCTTTATGTTGAAAATTAAACCATAAGTTTTCAAAAATACAAATTATCAGGCTTAAAATTGTCATAATAATAAGGCCAATAATTAATAATTGAACATGACCTAACTCAACAGGCTGAAAACTATTAAAAACCCCTTGCTGCAGATCTTCAAGATGTTGAGGTGACCATTTATGTTCTAAATATTTTAGAATACCTGCGGAACGTAAACGTAATAAGCTGTGGAAAATGATTCATTAGTTCTTACAAATCTATAAATTGTTCATTTAAAATATAGATTAATATTTTAAATCTTACTAATTGTTAATAATTTTTCGATATTTTGATCCTCTGTAGTGCAGAAATGATATTGTTGATCTCCAGTACGTTCCTGGTATTTTTACAATCTGACACTTATCTTGCACACTACGATATTCTTTAAAAAATACATCTGGTGCTTCAACGTATACAAAGCCTTCATTGCAGAGATTTTTTCTTAATTCTAACGAATTTTCCATGTAAGGGCAATTTCTGTTTAATAACTTCAATCGCTTTTCTTTAGTCCCAGGTGACGTATCTGTTGTAATGGCCTAGATATAGAATTTGAGAAAGCATGAACATTGAGCAGTATAATATATATTTTATTAAAAAATTGCAAAATGGAGATCAAAAAATTATAAACTCCAAATATGTGTTCATTTATG
This sequence comes from Sycophaga agraensis, assembly GCA_018906755.1. Lineage (NCBI taxonomy): Eukaryota > Metazoa > Arthropoda > Insecta > Hymenoptera > Pteromalidae > Sycophaga > Sycophaga agraensis. The sequence goes on along the minus strand of JACCIE010000072.1, from coordinate 671,492 downwards.
TGTTTTTGGTGTTTTTATTTGTAAATAGTGCTTTTATATAAAATTAAGGATCTGAATTAACTTTTTATACTTTCAAACAAATTCAGATAATTTTTTATGATACTAGTTATTATTTAATAATTATTTCATTATATGTAAACATTGATTTAATAGTATAAAATGACAAGAACCAAAGATAAATTATAAAAGATATAGTCATAAAAACTATAAGGATATTAATATTTTAGAATTATTGTTATCGTTATTTATCTTATTGATTTTAATAATTTCATGTGTTTCAAAATTTGAAAATTAGTTTCATATTCATTTTCGAATAATCAAATATTTCGAATATTACGCCTGAAGAAGCATAAATCTGTAGAGTTTGCAAATACGAAAAGAAGTTTAAGATTATTGTACACGATAAAGTAAGTTATATAGACTATTTTTGCAGTACTCACTACTGTCTACTTTGATCAAGTTTATTTAAGTAAGTATTAGATTGTGCTGTTGGGATTGCAACTTGCACTTTGCTGAATTCCCAATTTATTTTAGAACGCTAAACAGAAACAGTTTTTCGTTTACGACAGATAGATTAATTTTTATTATAGAATTTTTGCATTAATTATGCAAAATATTTTATTACAATTTTTATTCTGTAATTCCTTTATTTTATATAATAATTTTTTACTCTAAGTTTTCTTTAATCTAAATCTTGGCAAAATGAATATTAAATATACGCACTCTAATTAATTCGTTGTAAGCAAGGCTTTCATTCCTAACGCAAAGTGAATGGGTACCGAGTTTCCATACATCCTCCAAATTATTCATTCCAACGTACGGTGCACGAAATGCCAAATAAGAGGTCAAAGTACTATTAAAGCCGCAAGAAAGTAACATTCCCATATTGAGAGCTGTAAGAGCACACAACCTCAGTGACCACGACCGAGGCATTTTCTGGAACCCTATCAAATCAATAATATGCAATTAAATAGACGGATTAAAATTATTACTATTTTAAGAACTGAAAAGATGTATGCATAATAATTACAATAGTATAATTAGAATAAATAATAACAACCTTGACCGCTCGTTGCTCCAAGAATGCAAAGCAGATTAAATGTCGGTAATCTAAATTCATCACAATATTCGACTTCATTGCAACAGATCTTTTTCAATTTATAGATACTCACCATCGTTAATGTTAAAACAGTGACAAACAAAGTGGCTAGAATCCAAACATAAATATCAAAAATACGCGTATACCACCACTTTGATACGTATGTTCCTTCCGAGAGTGTGAAGAGAGAATAACTGTTCATTTATTATGAAACATAATTATTTTATTTTTATGTATAGCATTCAGCTTGAAAAGATTATTTAAATACTTACGAATTCTTGCCTATAACAGTACTGTGTGCATAATAAGCAGTTGATGGATATTTCATTACAGATGCAGTTAACAGAGCATCAAATTTTCCGGTCTTTAAAATCGGATAATCTCGAGATGGTCGATATATAGATCTGTATATAGAATTATTTGTTGAACAGAAACATGACTTAAAAAATTATCATTTGCTCGAAAACCTATTATAAATGTAATAGTAATTATTTACCTGAATTTTAATGCGTCTTGCAACGTAGTCCAAGCATCTCCAAATATTCCTGTGACACTTGTATTGTTATCTTTAAATATTAGGTACGGACTTAACTGTTAAAAATGATAGATTCTGTATTACGTCATTAAAACATTTATAATTTAAAATGAATACCAAATAATATTAAAAAAATAATTTAATTTAATAACTTGTTTTTATTATTATTTATATTACATAACTTAAAACCTACCTCATCCACAGCCACGTTTAAAACATTTCCTTCCAGATTATTCGAAAAGTCAACAGAACAAAGAGCACTTAGATGTGGCTTTACATATTCAAGATTTTCAAATACACCCTTAATCGAATTAAAGTAGCAAATCCGATTAGGCAAGAGAACATTACGAGTTTGGTGTAGTTTTGTTAAAAGGGGAAAGCACATTTCACTTAAAGATTTATTAAATAACATCTAAAATATAAAACAAAAACAACATTTGCTAATTCAAATTCTTATAATTTTTTATACAATCACATTCTAATTTAATATTTATTTAGTAAATATTATAGTTAATAATAAATATAACTATTTAAAAAAATAATTAAAAATAAAAAATAAATTTTACCTCAGTAAAATAATACAAAAATAATTATGATTTTAAATATTTAACTAATAAATTAATATACGCACCATAAAAATATAAATATATGTAAGATCATTGAAAGTCATTTCTATAGGCATAAAATGTTTTAATTTCAGAGAATAATTTCCAAACGTTCTTATCCAACACTAAACTAACGATACACTACGAAAAAGTTACCGAAAAATATCTTTATAACACTGAAAATACAAAGTCATAATTAATTAATTCGTATTCGCATTCAATACTTTGTCATTAATTGAATACGCATAGTCGTAAAAATCAATGCCAATTATATCTATTGTGAACGATGACAAAGCTTATTCAAGATTGTTACAAAAGGTTGGTAAGCAATAGAAATTTTTGGAGACATACATAAGATAAAAAACGAAGTAGCATACACAAAAAACTAGAAAAAAGCAAAATAATTTTATGAAATAAATGAATATACTTGCAATTCCAAAAAAAAATAATTTCTTTTTTAACTTTTCGTTATTGTTTTTGAAATAAAAATGCTTACACCAAAACATTTTGTATTATTTGAATATAATTATTTGCATTATTAAAATTAACAGCATATAATGAATTATTTTTCGGTTTTTATATGTATCAGAGGTTAAGAAATTGATTAAATTTTAAAACTCATGAATCGTTTAAAATGATTGAATCTCAAAAGTTAGAATTTTTTTAGAAATATTTTTTATATATTGAAAATAGTGTACGCTCAGAAATGATTTATCTTATCTATTTGCTAATTAATAAACATTTGACGATATATTTAAATTAATAAAAGGTTTAATAATGATTAAGTTTATTGTTATTATTTTCTTTAGGTTTTTATCGTTTATAAATATGCTTCAGATTTTTCTAATAATTATGTTTGTTGTATATGTTTGACATATAAGTAGAATAGTAATAATAAAAATGTGTTGACTACTATTATTTAAGCAATTTAGAAATAACCTGTAAATGGATAAAAATTGCTCATTTTCTTTAAATTTCTTGCATTTTAGGGAATGTATTTATAAATTCATTATAAAAAATTCGAGAGTGAAGTGGAATCTAAATGAAGTTGATGTTGCTTGTATCTAAATATTGATGAGATGTTCAACTTTTCATATTGATTCTATATAGATTCCACATAGGCTTCACGTGGATATCATATAGATCCGCCATCCATCCTTAAGCTCTCATGTTACAACTACGAATTTTTCGCCATTTTATTTCAGAGTACAATTTTAAAGGTATCTAGATAGTTTATAGGCAGCTGTTATATAGTATTCTAGCTAGTTCTATCTTATGATATCCTTACCGGGGTATCGTATAAGGAAACTGCATTTTTGATAATACTTCCTCAAGTTCTTCCTCTTAAAAAAAAATGTTACGTATTTGGGTCATAGATTCTGCTGGATAACGAATACTATATTTTTATATCTAAGACATATATTTTGATAATTTTTTTGAACTAGCGCTCGATGGCTTGCACAGTAAGACTTACTTAACACGACAGGGATAATAAAATATCTAGTACCTTGTCTGTATATCTTCTATTCAATATTTATTTATCTTAATTTAAAATAATTGCTATTAACGTACATAAAATTTTATTTATAAATCATTTAAAATGAAATATATAAAAAATAGATTGTTTTTGCGCGAAAACGTAATGGTTGAAGGTATAAATGATGTAAGTATACACTTTTTTTATCTAAGTAGCGCGATTTCCTTTTTTTCCTAATTATGCATGCAAATCTAAATAACTGATGATAGTACAGTAATCAAATAATATGTCTAACGTATTAATTGTAATATTTAAAAATGTGATATTTATAAGTAATAATTTAAATTTTATTTTTTACTTTTACATATCTTTACACAGTTACTACAGGTATTTTTTTATTAATTTATCACTTATTTAAATTTAATTGAATAATAATGAACTATATAATAAATAATTAATGTCTTCATAAAATTATTTTATATAAGAATTAAAATTGGGAAGAATCCAATAAAATTTATCAGCCAGAACGAAGACATTCCTGCAATAGAGAACGAACAAGTTTTTTAGTTGTAAATGTACGACCTTTCTAAGTTTGTATGTATCTTTCTAAGCTTATCAATTTGATTGCACGAAATTTGAGATACCAAATGTCTGTATCTTTTAAACTTTTTTCATGGAACACCATCTGTCAACAGGAGAGGTGAAACAGAAGAAGAATTGAAATTGAATTGGACTATTAATTTAATAAAATAATTAAGATTTCAATTATATACGTAACATTTTACTATCGTTTTTAATTTTCTTTCTATACATTAAAGTAAAAATGTAAGCACGGATTTATAAAGTAAAGAGAAATTTTATTATTAAGGAAAAAAGCTATAACTTAATGAATTCAATATGTTTTATAATATCCAGTACATTATAATAACATTAAAGATAAATATAAAAACTAAACATGGTATAAAATTTTGTTATGAATAAAAATTATGACAACATAATATTATTATAATTATTACATTCGAAATTGACACAATAAATTATTCGACAAGCTCATGAATGATTTAATTAACATGTACTATATCATACATACACTCATTCAGTATCACATAGTTTATTTTCGATATTATATCACAAAGGCATATAAACTTAAGTTCATTGATGAAAGTAGTTCAATAGTAGTCTTCGCAGAAAATTAGAATATGACATTCTTCTTAGACCAATTGTTAAATTATTATTAAAAAGTAATATTTTGAAAAAATCATTTAATAAGATTTTGTTTTTAAAAATGGAATATGGTGAAAAATCATATAAAATGTTATACGATAGCTTTTTATTTATTTGAAAAATAATATCAAACAATATTTATAAATATATCATTTCTAACACATCACTCAATAAATCTCTGGTCTGATACATAGATGGTAGTACTGTTGCCATACTTATGATTTCTCAATTTATTGTACATTTAATTACACTAACCTTCAAATAATACTATTCAAATTTGAATTAAAAATTGATTTTTAAGCGATATCATAATTTTTCTATTTTTCAAAACAATGGATAAAACGGTATTCTGTGTTTCTATTAAACATTGATAAATAAAAATAATTTTGTAACTACTAATTACATGAAATTGCTAATCATATAAGAAATAAATTGAGAAACATATTTAAAACAGTAGTAAAGAAATTTTAGATACCCAAAAAATTAGGTACTGTATTTATTAATAATATAACGATCACTAAGTACAATATTCGATCTGAAGTCGTTCACGTTAAATAAAAACGATTTTTGCTTCGACAGATTACAATAAATAAAATATAGATTTATTGCAGAACCTTATCAAAAAGATTATCGAATGAGTTGGCACCAATCGAGGAAGCAATCCAATAATAGCTGAAAAGATATAATCATATTTTGTTTTAGGTTGCGCATCATATTTTACTTATCGACAATTTTGAGAAAGCTAAAGCTATTAAACAAAAATCAAGAACAAAGTACTAAGCTTCTGTCATGCTATTTAAATCTTCAAGTCTCCAACTATTGAATTTTTATGTAAAAATAAAAGAGTAAGAAAAAAAATTTGATTAAAAAAAACTTAATTGCTGAAACTAAAAACTTTTTGAGAGAAGAAATAAACTATTATGTAACATAAGGGCATCAAAAAGTTATGAAAAAGTTGTAATTTTGGAATGAAGGTTAATATCGTTCTTGAAAAATGGTATTTGATGAATAAAGTCAAAATTCTAAAAAGAAAATTATTTTTAAGTAAATTGGAGACATATTAAATAATCTTTTCATATAACCATATACATTCGATATTTTTAACTAACCTATTTGATTATTCTGCTGTTCCAAAACAGTTTGTTTTTGCATTGTATACGTTTATTAAGTTTCCAGAATGTCTGAAAAATGTTATTCCTTTTATGATCAAATGTACTCACGCACCACGTACAATAACGAACACTCAATGGCCGTAACAATAATTTTTTTACTTCAGTATCTTCAGAATTTTTATAAACTTCTAGAATTTGCACGAATATTTTCTGCTCGTAGAATGCACTCATTATTTGAAAAATATATGAAGTTTAGCACTTGCGTTTGGCTATATAGTCTCAATTTTTATTTAGAAATATTCATCAATACAAATATGCATAGAAATATATTAAAGTTAAAATACATTTTCATATTTAAAAAGAAGCTTCGTTTAAATATCACTTTAATATCAGTTTAGGTATCACTTGATTTTTATTTATAAAATATAAAATTATTAAAGTGAGAATAACTTACAAAACATCATGTATATTATACAAGCTAATTTTATGAATTAAATAATCCGTAAATAATACACAATTTAACAAATTAATAATATAATTTAAAATTATTTATGTGTAGAGAATGGTTTTAATATGAGCAGCCGTTATTAGAGTTACAAGATATAATAGTAATGCTGAAGGCGATAATTAAAAATGATTAATTTAGTACAATAAATCAATTTTGAAGAAATGAGATGTTAAAAAAAATAAAAATTCACTCTAATAATTTCAGAAAATAATCCACGAAAATATACAGTATTGGTAGAATATATTAATTTTTTAATCAGAATTTATAATTAACTTTTGTTGCCTAATTAATTTAATTCTCTATACATCGCAGATTAGACAAAAAAACCCATGATGTACTGAAAACATTTGAAGTTTCCTTTAAAATATCTAGAGAAGAAAATGTATTAAGCAGTTATCTTTTTTAATTAGAAACTTCTCAATAACTTATTTAATACATCTTGAAAATAGTTTTTAGGTCAACGTACGCATAAAGAAAACATAAAATTTATTTCAGAAATAATTATGAAACTTTTCTCTAAGAATTTTTAATCAAACGAAGCTACTAATAGCTTTAAAGTTGAGGAAAATTCTAATAAAAACTGTGTATATCGGAAATTACACAATCAATGTTTGGCTTATCGAATGTGCAAGTTGACGAAATTAATCTCTACATAATATTCTATTAAAAGAATCTCTTTACTTAAGTAAGTATTAGATTATTCTGTTGGGATTGCAATTTACACTATACTGAACTTCCAATTTAATGGTAAACTATAATCAAGCTTACTCGAGGGTTTACTTTATAATTACAACATTCTCTTACTCATCACATTAGGTTCAAATGTATATTGATTCAAATGAGATATCGATGCCTTAAGTTTTACGTGGAATAAATAGTAATTATCATAATTAATATTTATTATAAATTAGTTAAATATCTAGAATATTACGACGATACAATAAAAGAGTGTCTGTCTTGGAAAATCCTATTCACGAGTGTAACAGACAAAACTGAATCGAAACTGAATGCAAAGCGAGCATAACTATGAATGATCCGGACAGATAAATAGATATATAAGTTTTAATCTATTACGATACGTTGCAAATATATAGCTAATGATACTTTTCTGCTTCTTTCTCGAATTATCATTACTGTCATTACCTAAAATTAAGCTTTACACAAGGTTTTCAAGCGAGTTTAGTCAAAACTTGGATCCGGTAAGGATCTTAAAAACAAGTAGATTCATTATTTTTATATAATTAAATATAAAGTTACATATTAAAACAAATATCGATGATATAGATATAGGGAAATAGAAACAAAAGTACAGAAAAATACGGAACTGAACTATTGTTTTAAATAGCTCTCGTCGACATATGCAGGATATTTTGAAGTGTCAACATCAATCAAAAAGGATTTTTTTCCCAGAATGTTAATACGACAGTCCATGAACGTAAAACGATAAACATGAACAATTTTTCGTTTACGACTATTAAATTGATTTTTATTATAGAATTTTTGCATTAATTATGCATTATTATGACCTCATCCACAGCCACGTTTAACACATTTGCTTCTATATTATTCGAAAAGTCAACAGAACAAAGAGCACTTAGATGTGGCTTTACATATTCAAGATTTTCAAATACACCCTTAATCGAATTAAAGTAGCAAATCCGATTAGGCAAGAGAACATTACGAGTTTGGTGTAGTTTTGTTAAAAGAGGAAAGCACATTTCACTTAAAGATTTATTAAAAAACGTCTAAAATATAAAACAAAAACAACATTTGCTAATTCAAATTCTTGTAATTTTTTATACAATCACATTCTAATTTAATATTTATTTAGTAAATATTATAGTTAATAATAAATATAACTATTTAAAAAAATAATTAAAAATAAAAAATAAATTTTACCTCAGCAAAATAATACAAAAATAATTATGATTTTAAATATTTAACTAATAAATTAATATACGCACCATAAAAATATAAATATATGTAAGATCATTGAAAGTCATTTCTATAGGCATAAAATGTTTTAATTTCAGAGAATAATTTCCAAACGTTCTTATCCAACACTAAACTAACGATACACTACGAAAAAGTTACCGACAAATATCTTTATAACACTGAAAATACAAAGTCATAATTAATTAATTCGTATTCGCATTCAATACTTTGTCATTAATTGAATACGCATAGTCGTAAAAATCAATGCCAATTATATCTATTGTGAACGATGACAAAGCTTATTCAAGATTATTACAAAAGGTTGGTAAGCAATAGAAATTTTTGGAGACATACATAAGATAAAAAACGAAAGTAGCATACACAAAAAACTAGAAAAAAGCAAAATAATTTTATGAAATAAATGAATATACTTGCAATTCCAAAAAAAATAATTTCTTTTTTAACTTTTCGTTATTTTTTTCAAAAATGTATTAAGCAGTTATCTTTTTTAATTAGACACTTCTCAATAACTTATTTAATACATCTTGTAAATAGTTTTTAGGTCAACGTACGCACAAAGAAAACATAAAATTTATTTCAGAAATAATTATGAAACTTTTCTCTAAGAATTTTTAATCAAACGAAGCTACTAATAGCTTTAAAGTTGAGGAAAATTCTAATAAAAACTGTGTATATCGGAAATTACACAATCAATGTTTGGCTTATCGGATGTGCAAGTTGACGAAATTAATCTCTACATAATATTCTATTAAAAGAACGTTTCATGAAGCTGTGATATATTAAAAAAATGTAATAATAACCTTGTATTAACTGAAGTGAACTTCACATTTGCAAACATTCTTTCTACACTGTGCGGTTTAATGGTTCACCAAGGCACTTGCTATCGTGTCGAAGAAGCACTTGTGCAGTTTCCTCGTAGTTTCTGAATACATCATTTGGTTGTGTTCTCCCCTGCTATAATTAACGGGTAATATTTTTTCGACGCATAAATCTGAATGCGCAACTTACTTGGTAATGTTCTTGGTAATAGTACCGCATATAGTTGCGAGGCGCTCGGGTTACCAGACAATATAGCGTGCAGGTATGATGGCTTCGTTACATTGTTCTATATCATTTTGTCATATGTTCTATTTTAGATTTTTTTTACTTAATTTTGCTATGTTGGTGTTTATTTAAAAATAAGCAAAAACTGGTTTATAATTTACTTATTGCAATAAAATATAAAGTCGTGTTAATTCTTTTTTATGCCTGTCTAAAAAATGAATTAAATTTTCTTAATAATTCTAATGTGGGAAACTAACTGTTGCCTGCATATATTTTATTATATAATTGTAATACAATATAAAACAAGAGTTTATAGTTCAGTTACTTGGATTGACAAAAAACTGGTTGTTTAAAATGCATGAGAAGCTAGAAAAGATTTTGTAATTAGCATGTGAGGTGTGGTGGATATGAGTATTTCATTTACTGTTACAGGTCTTTTCGTTCCTTCCAGTGGCAAAGCGTGTGTCGCGTAGGCCAGGAGCGACATATATACTCCGTCGCAGTCAAATTGAGACGCGATATTAGCGAGAATTAGCAACGAGCCCAGGGTCGGCACCCTGAGTGCAATAAGTCAAGAGAGGGAGGGAGGGGGAGGAGAAGCGCAGTGGGCGGTAAAAGAAAGAGAGCGAGAGAGTATGAACTGCGCGCGAGCTACGAAATCTGGAAGTGCGCCAGTTTGGACAAAGTCTCTCTGAAATTCCAGCATCGATCGTTTATTTACTGCGGACATACAAGGTTTGTATTAATACGAGGCACTGCAGGAATTCACAATCGCTCTCTTCCAGTGCACGTGGCGCACGTATCGTGTACATATCGTGCATATATATGTATACGAACAGAAACAAGGAGTAAAAGCAATAATACGCGGAAGTAGCCTCTTATCTTTTTTCATCGTGGGAATATCCGCGAGAAAGACGATGATAGCGTCTTTGTCGTTGCCTTCACATTTATCGAGTAAATGTATATAAATATAGATTATAGCCTATCACCATTTTTTAATATAGATTATGGTTTACCCTGTGTTATTCAATGTCTTTGTTGATAAGTTAATTATATATACAACCAAATGATGTTAAAAATTATCTTATTTTTCATTAATACCTTCGGAAAAACGAATAGGTTAAAAATATTTGTATTTTGATTGTATAGACTTTTTTCCTCTGATTTTATGCAATATGTGTATTGCTGTACTCAGTATTCAAAATGTTTAATGCATATTATAAGCTAAGCATATATACTTTAATCGAAAAATTATGAAAACTAACTGACGGCACGTGTAAAATATTTATGTAAAGCAAATGTATAAGCAAAATATTTTACAATATAAAAATATATCTTTTTTAATTCAATGATAAAATACATAATTTTAAGTATGTAGTAGATCTGATAGAAGTTTATACAATATAATAAGAGTATATTAATGTAGCATAACATTAATAACGAGTGATTTTATGAAAGTATAAATTATTTGTATTTATGTATGATACTATGTTAGTCTCTGTATCTGAAACATTAACAAATAGAAGGTATTTTAAAACTAAAAAGCGTAAATGAGTTAATTTTCAAATGTTTGAAAATGCCACGGGCTTCAAATTTTGAAAAAAATTCACATAAAAACCGCGGCAAAAACTTTTATGCTGCGGCTTGTATTCCTTCACCTCTATCTCGAAGCGATGAAAAATTCAATCATTCGACTACACACGCCTATTTGTTAAACACAGGCTGCTTCTTTCAGCATCGACGAACTAATGCATACCAACAAGGCACGCGAGTGAAGGATGTGTCCCGCCTAAATTTAAAACACTGCAATGGCAATCGTTCGGTTACGGAGTCGAACGCGTTTGTGCTGCGAATTCCCCCAAATTTGACTTTGAGATTTTCGAGTACAAGCGCGGCGGGCCAATAGTTTGCGCGTCCTTCACTTTGAATCCTTGAACTGCCAATTGCGGATATTTCTCGTACCGCGCGTTCCCCGGCTTCAACTGAGAGATTTGGGCGCCTGAATAGGTGAGGCATCATCGACCTGGAACTCTCGGAGATTCACTCATCACAGCAGCCTGTTGCATCGCAGAATATTCGTCATTTTGTGATCCATTGTTTTTTTACCTTTCGCAACTGGACGAATGCCTCCTTGAAATTAAAGTACGTACCTGTGATTCTATTCATTGGCTGTTCATTATTACGAGATCGCCACAATTACTTGTGACTTAGCTGTAGACTATTTTCCGATCTTCTTTAAGTTGAGCAGTTTTATATTAAATGAAAATTTAAATCAACCGCAGACTTTATGGTCCTTGACGGTTATAAATATATACACATAGTTAGTGTTGAACGGCGTACAAATTTTCGATTACAGTATATAGAACTTTGTTTTGGAGTGCGAAAAATGAATAAGTTTTTAATCATTTATGCAGAATATTACTCGAAATATTCATGGTTAAATATCATTTTTATTATAATAATTCATAATAATATGAACTTCTCATGTATCAAAAATTATTGTAGAAAATATGCAAATATTAGTTATTATAAAAATTTTTATTGCATTTGTAATCATATTCATTTGTTATGACATTACATTAAGCATTTTTAATAAAAGAACTCGTGTTGTTTTGAACCAGGCGAAAGTAGATCGTATTTAACAAGGAAAAGCGCAAGGAGAAGAGGTAAATAACAATAAATATAACAAATATGAGAAATAATAATAACAAGTGGTTAACAAAAAAATTTAGATAAACTGGGAGCATGTGTCGGCTGTGAGAGCTGCAGTGAGAGTATAGTCCTCATCCCCAACGGCGTGCCCGAGTTTTTCCGCATCATAGCTGGCCCCGGTAGGATCGCGGCTTAAGAGACGCAACTTTGACCTTAGCCATCACGAGCGAGAATGCGGCTGGTCGTTCGCAGCGGTAAAACGTGCATATAATTCAGCCGCGCACGCCTTGAGGCTTGCGTCACAGAATACGTGCAACTCGATCGCGCCTAGGTCTTCCCGCTGGGGCGCTATACAACGCGGAACTCTCAAATCATGGACACCGCGGACTAGCCACTTTATCCAGGTAGCGAAATCATTATCTAGCAGTGGAGAATCCCACGCAACGCCACTACGCCTCTACGCCAAATATCCTGCATCAATAGCTTGTCGATTATGGTAAGCGGCGATATGAGCCCAAGCGGATCAAAAACCGACATCGCGAAGCGTAAGAACTCGCGTTTAGTAGGAACGCGTAACACGCCCGTGTATATCGCGACGGGAATATTGGCTAATCCCTAGCGCATCGGTAGGTGTGTCCCGAAACGATGGTCGCTCGCGGGCGGATGCACCTCGATCGAGCCTTCTACCGCGCATAAATTGTTGCTGGACCATTCATGTATACGAAAGTCCGCCTCCGCGTTTCTGTCTATGACGTCGCGCACAATTTGTGTCGCTTTGCGCTAGTACGACGAATGTCTAAAAAGTCGTCCATGTAACAATTTTTAAGAAGCGCCTGCGCGAGGTGTTCTTCGGCGTTCTTGTTTTTCACGAAAATAGCACTGCAAGGAGAAGAGGCGGCACCGAACACGAGCGAGGTCATTTCAAATACATCGGGCGGCCGCGTTCTATCTGCCCTTCGCCACAGAAATCTCTGCTCCGCTCGGTCCTCTCCCCATGTCGCGATTGTCTCCTTTGACAGCGATCGCGAATCGTCGGAATCTCACTAATATGCCGGCAAGCGATTGCAATAGGTCACATCCGGTTTCCAGCTGATCGTTCAAGCTAATGCCGTTCGATTTAGCCGCGGCGTCGAAAACAAGCCTGACTTTTCCTGGTTTCTCGCGCTACACACACCAAAGTGTGGGAAATACCAGACACGAGCCTCGTCAGCCGCGCTGCCAGCCAACCTCGCGTATTCCTGTTCAATAAATCGCGCCATTTCTCGGTAATAGAGTTGTGTCTACGGAATATCCCGATCCTGTCTTCGCTCGAGCGACCTTAGATATTGAAAGGCCGTCCCGCGGCTGTCGACTGTTGGAACCTCGTCATTACGCCATAAGAGCGCAGTCTCCCACGCGCGCCCCACGTGCCGCGTCGTTAAATCAAGAAGGGTCTCTGCGCGATTTAACGCGGGACCGTCTTACCCCCTGCCACCTATTCCCAAACTCTCGATCGCAAAATACGCACGCATGAGTTCCTCAAGGCACTCGTCCTCCTCGTAGGAAATAATATCGCAGGGCTGCTCAGTCAGTGCCTGGGCGGCAATATGTACGCCGTGAGCGACGCCAGCTTCAAGCTCCCTGCGCGTGCTTTTGTGCAACGCCCAACCCAATCGCTAGCGCGAGAGTGTAAGCTCCGTGTCTCCTACTTCTCTTAGCCTCGAGTCGCAATAAGGGCCGAGTTATCTTGCCCTATCAATATATCAGGCTGTGCCTCTGAGTACCCCGATAGCTCAATTTGTTGCACTGTTCGCAAGTGGAGTGCGACGGCCTCAGGTATCGTTTGCCGGGAAAGACCGAGGTCGTTTACGGCAATCGCGTTATTCATTGTGTAGGTACTGCCCACCCCGGTGATATCGAACGTGACCTTTTTACATTCCAACGTGAACTCGTCGTTAGTACGGAAGCCCTTCAGCATAACTTGAAGTATCTCCCCCGGCACGCCTTTTCAAGACGTCATTCGACGCGCGACTAACATTACCGTGGATCCCTCGTCGATTAGAGCGTACGTATTCACCTATCCGAAGGTAGGCCGCTTGCCTTACTCGCGATCTGGCTCATTAGTTTGCGCGCTGTTAACCCGTCGCGACCAATACTGCGATTGATGAAAGGCGCTATGATGGCGACGTCGGCATTCGGAGCATTTGGGTTTGGGAACAGTGGATTCGAAAGTGCCCCTTACCCAGGCACTGGAAGCATAAGCCTAAATCCCACACAATAAACCAGCGTCGGTCAGGTGTCTCTTGCAGGCACTTCCTGCTATTGCGTGCCCCGCTTCGCCGCAATGAATGCATCCCGAGTTGCGTGCGGCGCGCACGCCTGACGGTCACTCGTCGCTACTATCATTGGTCGACTCGGCGCCACAGACCGCGAGCACGGCGGCAGCTCGCGGCGTTGATTGCTCGCGACGTTGCTGCGGTCCGTTTCGCAGTCTCACCGCGCTTTGTTGACGTGGTTAATGACTTTGAGCGCATCAGACTACTATTCATTAATAGGCGTGCTTCGCGCGATAAGAATTCGGCAAGTCCTCCGCGTTTTGCAATTGTGCTACGAGCTTGAGGGCTTTAAATGCTTTCACTGAATTGATCACCTTGGTTGAGAACCGTAAAATTTTCGGATGGCAAATTGTGTAGGACCTTGATGTCGTCGATTACATAGCGCACTATAACACGAGTATCGCCGTAGTGCGACTCAAGGGTCTCCATGACTTCGGCCGGATCATGGCAAGCTGCTAGCCAAACGCCGAACGTCTCGCGCGCCTCGCCCGTCAATGCTTCGTGTAAACGCGAGATGTTTTCACCGTCGATAAAGGTTCCGCATCGCGTCGAACTTTCATAGGCGTCTTTAAAGCGCATCCACTCGAGTGGACTTTCCGAGAAGGTTAGCAATTTTTGAGACATTGAGCGATTCGTGAGGCGCAAATGCTCTTTCTCTGACGACACCCGTACCGCTTGCGCAATCACGAAGGATAGACGCTCTATCTCGTGCACGTCGCCGGCAACTACACGCGGCAAGCTGGCCCCCACGGCCACGCGGCTATTTGGTATATCGAACGCGGAGCGCGGGTTATGCGTACGCAACCTGACTTCTTCCTGTTTCCATCGGCTCGATGGCGGGCGGGACAGCGGGCTGGTTCGAAGTTGGCAGCGTCTGTAGACTGCCCTTTCATATCGTCGATGTCACTCGAGCTCGGCTGTGGGCTGATGCAGCCTCGGACAACGTGAGTGACTCCAGATGGCGGCGTTTGTCCAGCGCCGAAGAAGCCGTCGGGGCCGTTGCCGACACAGATTCAGGCCCGGTCGTCAGGGACGGCTGCTCTAATGACGGCCGACGGTGTGACGTTGCTGATCTAGTTGAGGCTGTCTCCTTGCCTCGACTTCGAGAAAGTCGTCCTCTACGTCGTAGTGTTCTTGAGCCCCTGGGTACATCAGGACCTGTCTGTCGCGGTGGACCTTCCTTTGACAAGCCGTTACCATTTGGCGGCAGGCGAAGCAGCTAAGAAAGTAACGGCTTTCCTTTTTACTGCAACCTTCGATGCTTCCATTTTCCTCTTTCCATTTTCCGAGACCCTTTGTCTCGGTTTTCCGCGAACGCCGAAATCGCGTTGCGCGTCAGAATTTGTGGGCATTCCCCGGAAACAAGTGAGTCCATGACCCAGGAGGCATCTCCGCCCTAGGAGTTGTATCGGCTTTGTGCCACGGGTATGTCCCACCCTACACTCTCGAGGTAGCCGCCTGTTATGGACCGAAGTTTGTAATGCGAAAACTATTTATCGGCGTTTTGCGAATTATTGATTATTACTTAATTACTTATTTATTATTAATTGGATGTGAATTGTATTTATTAGCGTTATACGTTTATTAGGCGTTTGCGCGCTGATCGCTGTCCACTCCTCGCGGGGCGAGGGAGGGCGGAGCTATTTTTTCTCGAGTAAGATGATTTAAAATAGTGAAACGGGGCTACCTCAGCGCGAATCACTGTGGATTCGTGGCTTCAGCCGTTCACTCAGGTAGGCGCAAGGCCTACCTGTGGTGTAAAGAGCCTCGCGGAGCTTGCTCCTTGTTTATGAAGGCCACCCCCCGTGCACGAGACGTGAAATTCCTCGTGGCCGTTAGGCATTTAGTAGCCCCGC
Source organism: Sycophaga agraensis (assembly GCA_018906755.1). Lineage (NCBI taxonomy): Eukaryota > Metazoa > Arthropoda > Insecta > Hymenoptera > Pteromalidae > Sycophaga > Sycophaga agraensis. The sequence goes on along the minus strand of JACCIE010000072.1, from coordinate 655,109 downwards.
GACACTCGTGGATTTTCGGGCGAAACCGCGGGTTTTCGGAGCGCCGGGCTTCGCGCGGCGCGACAGCTCGCGCTTCCCGCGTAACTCGAGGGGAGGGGATAGCGATCGGCGACGATCGGGCCCTTCGCGGACAAAGGGTCACTTTCGATCGAGACAGCAGGCAAATAGGTGAGCGTTGCGGCACCAGCCGTTTATTTATTTTTTTCTTTGTTGTTTCATAGTGCGACTCTTTGTTCGTAAGTAATTCAAAATAAATGAATTACTTTATTAAATTAAAAGACCTCGCATTTTTATTATGTAAAACTGTAACCTGCTCCTAGTCCTGTTCCTCACACCCCCCTTCAAATTCTGGCGACCTTTGTATTTCCCACTCTTCGCTCGCGTGTCGGACTCGCGTTGATCGCGCGCATAGCTAACTAATTCAGCCAAGCCTATTTATTTAATCTAAATAATATTGTTATATAAGAAATTATAAATTCAATCGCATATATATATATATATATATACAGATCGCATACATGTAGATTAACCTATTAACGTTTGTCGGTAACACGTGTGGATTACATAGTTTATATCCACTTAAACCATTTACCTCCAGTAGTGTAAAAGAATTTGTTGTTTATACAATCATTATAACGTTCCACAAATTATAATCTCGTTAATCACTTGACACATATTTCTCAAAAAGATTAAAAAAATTCCGTATGTTTAAAATTAGATTTTAAGAAAAAGACATTAAATGTTCAGTGAAATTACACTTAAAGTTAATTTCAGTAGTGATTCTACTGAGTGATTATAATTGAGAATTGTAATTCGTTTTTTGACACTTGGGTCGTACTCAAACATTGCATAGTTGTTACTACTTGGACTCTATAGAAATAAATGTTAAAACCTATTTCATATTTTAACTTTTTAGTTGAAATACGTTTATTACAATAAACAGAAATTTTATAGAAAAATAAAATTACTTTATAACAATGTTAGGAGAAACTAAAAAATTATTTGCTTCATTTTGCTTGAGACAATGATGGCGTTGCAAAAAGATTGCGGGCGTTCCCAGTGATTTGAAGGACCGCCCAAAATTTCGTAGTTAAACTCATTAAATTGACAAACATGATAAAGTCAGTACCAGTGCCTGATATGTCATAGCTTTTTTATAAAGCGAGCAAAAAATAAAGAGCATTTGGGCGAAGAATTAGATGGTTTTAACGAGGCCTTGAATCGTCGTAATAGCGATAATAGATTAAAAGAAGCTGAAACACCAACGATAAGTCCGTAGTATCAATTGCAAAGTGTAATTAATGAAAATTCTCGAACCGTCAGGTGAGTGACCATTTTCACGGTACTGTTGAAGCCTGCCTCGTACATTGCTTAAGTGTCTATAATGAATCTTTCCAAGTTATCTTGGAATCATCAATCTTTCATAGTTATATATTCTATGAATCATCATGTAAAATATTTATACCTGAAATTGAACATAAACATCGCTTCTAGGAATAATTAATTAGTACAATATTCACAGTAGTCCCGCTTTGAAAATGATATATTTCTATATTAATTAGTGCTAATCATTATTTTGTTCCTAGTTGCATTAGAACAAAGTCTCGTGGAATATTTATTACTTGCAGCATTTATCGTTACGTTAGTTTGTAAACTACTTGACGATATGTGACTTTATCGGATTTGATGAGAACTATAATTTGAATTTAAATAGTGGTAAATTTGAAGTAGCAGATTGCGCGACTGCTTGGTAGATTAGCCGATGACCGTGTAGGTTTCGTTTTCGGAACAGCGGTAAAATACCCGAAATATACGTAATTAGGTAGATAAGGATGAGAAGGCGGAGGAGACAAAGCTTGTAAAGCGTGGGGAGTAACGGTCCGCGGTAATGGCCGCGGGCAACGCGGAGACGTGAAAATCGGCGGGGGCGCCGGTAGGCGAGCGCGCAGGCAGACGCGGGGCCCGGGCGGCCAGCATCCTCTCCGGGGGCTGGCCGGGGTGCAGGGTGGCCGCGGCGGCGCCGCTGCACGTGAGCCCGGCGGCCGGGGAGGGGGCCGGGGGGCGGGCGCTCGGAGGGAGAGGGCGCGATAGGAGGAGCGGGCGGGGCGGGGCGGGAGGCGGGCCGGGCGCGGCGGGCGCCTCCTGGGGGCGGGCGGCCGATCGGCCGGATCGGCGGGGCGCGCGCGGCCGCGGCCGCGGCTCCGGCTCCCGAGGCCCCGAGGCTCCCGATTTAAATGAGCGCCGCGGGCCGGCGGCCGGCAGTCGCGGCCAGTCGGACGAGCGCTCCGGACACGTGCGACGCTTGGCGCAGCCGGACTGCGATCGGAGAGGCGCGCCGCGCCATGTGACGGGCCGCGGCGATCCGAGCCGCACCCGCCCGCGCGCGAGCACCGGTGCGCCGGCGACCTGCCCCCCGCGCCCTCGGAGGCCGGAGCCGGGGAGCCGCCGGAGCAGGGCAGCCGGGAGCGCGAGCCGGCCGGCGGCCCTCGGCGCACTGGGCCGCCCCCGCAAGCTCGCCCGGGAGCCGCGAAGTTGCGCCCGCGAGCCGAGGAGAAAGCTCGGGCGGGTGCCGGGCGCCGGGAGGGAGCGCCAGCGCCAGCGCCAGCGCCGCCGGCAGCGGAGCGCGAGCGGAGAGAGGGCGAGAGGGGCGACGGGGGCCGGCGGCGCCGCCGCCACCGCCACCGCCGCCACCGCCGCCGCGGCAGCGGGAGAGAGAGCCGCCGGAAGGGAGAAAGAGAGAGGGGAGCGCGAAAGCGCGCGAGGCGGAGAGACGCGCACAACCCCAAGGATGAAGTTGTCGCTCGTCTCTCAGTGACTGGTAAGGTAGCGCCCGCGCGACAGAGAAGCGAGGAGGCTCCTGCCGAGCCCTGCCTGGGAGCCTGGGCCGCGCAGCCACCCGGCCCAGGATGTCGAGGCGCCTCCTGCTGCTCGGCCTCGTGCTCCTCGGGGCGTGCCGGGCCCCCGGGCCCGCCCTGGCCCTCGGCAGCACCTGCAACGCCTGCCGCATGCACGAGGAGATCCGCGCCATGAGCCTCGAGGCCATCAAGGAGCAGATCCTCAACAAGCTGGGCCTCAAGCAGGCGCCCAACATGACGGGCCGGGCCCTGCCCAGGATACCGCCCATCTCCAAGCTCATGGACATGTACGGCATGCAGGCCGACCAGCCCCTCGAGCCCGGCATCACGCACCACGAGGAGGTCGACGAGTTCGCCGCCAAAACCGAGAGTGTCTTCGCCTTCGCCCAGCCACGTAAGTGCCCCAAAGCAACAACCTTCCTCCAGACAGCCTCTCGCTCTCTCGCTCTCCTCCCGCAAGCCTATTCGCAACCTATTTGCAAACGTCAACTTCAATCGTTCGCCAATACTTTTAAGCGAGCCCGACTACTTTTTTGCAAATGTTCATTTTCTCCACTTGGCACCCCTTGCAAAATTCCTAGCTATCATAAATCACAAAGTTTCTCTGAAATACAATTTGCACTAAATTACACCTGAGTCTCGTATCTTTACGCATACAAGTGTGCAAGTAGCATCTTAAGTAGGCATTTACGTATGGATGGATTCTTCCTATTAGCTGCAAGACGTTCATAGAAAATTTCTCACTTTTAAATTAGTGGCGGATAGAAATTAAAGTTTTCGAGTGAAAGGATAATCTGTGATTGTCAAACTCCAACGCAATTTTTACCGATACCTGCACAATTCATCGTTATCAGTATTTAAATTAAAAGACTTTTTAGTCAATTTAAACTCCAAATGTGCAAAGCTTATCCTATTCAATGAACGATTATTTTTTTATAAAGTTAGTAATGTTTATTGTCAATTCCATCACAGCCATAAATTTACATTGAGTTTTTTGGAAAAAGTGAAATTGTTATTTGGATAGAATCATATTATTTGTAAATAAACAAATTATCTATGAGTAATCATAAAAAATTATTTATCAAAAAATTAAAGTAAAACCTTATCAATTCTTACTTGCATGTAGAATTTTATAGTATTATCTTTCTTGTAGAAGTAATCGTTCTAATCAGTATAGTTTTATACAAAATTGAATGTTTACAATGATTAACATTTGCTAAATACTACCAAACAATGATTATTTTATTTTATAATATAAATCATAATTGAAAGCAAAATCTATTGTTTATTAAATAAAGTTAATTTTTTAATGATACTTACGGGCTCTTGTTTCAATAATAGTGAAAAGTTAGAAATGACAAATAAATAGAAAATATGAAGAATATAATAACTAAGAAAAATAATGCTACCACTAATGTTTGTTGAATACACTGGATTTTGTAAAAATTGTTAAAAAGTTTCTTATTTCAAAAATACATGATTATACGGTGGCAGTTAGTGTCTCTGAATCGAATAAAATACTTATACTAGGTTTAGGAATTAAAGAAAAAAGTGATTTCATATTTAAATTTTTAAAATAAATTGAAAATGTAACTGACGTATAAACATTGGGAATCGAGTTTTGCAGAATGTATAAAACAGAAAGCTTAACCGCTGAATCGGTAGTGTCGAGTCGTTAATGAACGGTAATGAATGACTATAATTAGTATCGCATAAGTAGGAAATATGATAGTACACATTGGCAGTTCATTTAATAATTAGTTTACTGTATAACAGCATTAAGCCGTAATTAATGTAAAATAATCAGACCAGTTTATAAATTCATACATTAATAAATTACAGGTGCTTAATTCGACTAAATGCTTTATTGCGAAATTTGATTAAATAACTATGGGACTAAAGCACTGTAATCCACATAAATAGATAAAAAGACAAGTTTTATATAAAAAGTTAGTTAAATTAATTACTACAATTAAATAGTAGTGGTAGCATTTACTAATGAATATACGATCTTAAAGAAGAACCTTAGCGTATGTAACAATATTGATGACAATAGAGTTTCTGACCAGCTCTTTAATGCCCTGGCGACACCTCGATGAGTAATATAAACAAGTGCAGTATACAGTTGTTAGCTATATTGAGTCATTACTCTAAACTGGTCTATACATTTTCACAATTTTAATATTTACATCTTAAATGCTCATTTTTGAATTATGTGTATAAATTATGGCAGTTTTAATCAGTGTTACTTTTATAATATAAGTGTTATTATGTGCACCTTTTTACGCATTGGCACAAATTTTAACGAAGATTATGTGTCCAATTTTTGAAATGTGAAGAACATTAATTTGTTAAATTTGAATTTAAAGTTACACTATTGTGATTAGTTCAAATATGTTATAAATTTTTCAAATGCACGTATTCGTAATTGTTTATTGAAATATAACACGATTGAATAATTAGTCATTATAAAATAACATTATTATATTTAATGCATCATCTTAAATAATTATTCGACACAAATTATAATCAAGAATTTAGAACTAATGTAACATTTCGTTTACATTAATTTATTTGTAACGAATATTTGAAGATTTGGTATATACTTTTGTAGTTAAAAATAAGAAAAAGGCGAATATTGAAAGATCCAATGTTTCTCATAGTAATATAAATAATAATTATTCTGGAAATTTAGTATGCTCATGTAGATAAGTCAATTCAGGTTTGGATAATGATTCTGTTTCTCAAACACGTGTGTAATAAAACATTTCTCGATAAGTTGTTTAAATTTTATAACCTATCAAAGTCATTTTTAAATTATAAAGTAAATTGTAGAGAAATAATAAATAATATTTCATATATAAAAATTACACTTGATAGATTAATAAAATTTTTCGTTTTTAAATAAATGATCATTCTAGCATTTATATGTTAGTTAAAAGGAACCAAATGTTTTGCTTTTGTCTATTCTCGCATAGTAGTACTCGTGTAATTTATCGGGCAGTGAGCATTAAAAGCGCGGATTGATTTGAATCGTTCTTTCCCAAAATGAAAAAAATTGACATTGCTCGCAGACATTGAAATTGTAGCCCCCACGTCGGCATGCGCCTCTTGTCTTCGCAATTTGAAACTCGATCTTTTTTCGCCGCCCTCTCCTTACGATCTCTCTTTCTCTCTTTCTTCTTTTCTCTTTTAATTCTGTTTCCCCATCGGGTTGGGAGGTGAATCCTGGGCTGTGTCCGAGGCTAGACAGCCTTATCGATGCGCACGAACTCCCCTCTATCCGCGCATAGAGACTCACAAAGTCGAGGTGGTCGAAGGTGAATAAGGTGAGGACGAGATAATGAATGGACGTCGCCCAAATGTTCGCTCTCTTATGTGGCAGTATCCAATTTCGTCTGGGACATCTCAATTTGCTCGAAAAGACCCCTCGTCTAAAACTAAGTGTATCGCTTTTCGATTGACACGATTGACCTCTTGTATATTTTTAACTCCTCACATTATCGCTGATAAATATGATAAGCTCTTATTAACCCTTTTATAGACAATTTTTTCTCAGTTTTCGTTGAACTCTTTATTTTGGAGTAAAAGTATCAATCCGTACTACAAAAGAACATTGTAGAACTATACACACATTCGATGCTCATTGCTCTTATCTTTCACTCCTTGTAGTACTTATTTTTAAGTAATTGGTCAAATTAAGTTTTATTAAAGTAGCTGTATAATAACAGAACAATTACAAATAGTATTTTATGGTAAATATGTTATATCATGGATTTAAGACAAAACCATTATTATTTTTTTATCAAATTTAACTTAATTTATGTATTAAAATTATTAAAATATTTTCGACAAAGTATTGGGCTTGATAATCTTATCATTTTTGTAAACGAGTTTAAGATTAATTTAAGTGCGGCAAAATTATATACGCATATTATTAATCGTGACTACCAAGTTTTCGGTTATTATATAAAATAAATTTTATTTACTGTCATTTACATACATCTTAAAACTGAAATTTGTAGATTATAATATTCTAATCTCTTTTATTAAACTCAAAAAAATATGTTCTACATTTATTATGTAGGTCTAAGAAAATTCATCACATAAGATGATAATATAATGGCATTTAACAGACATCATAACTTAACAACTAAGTTTAATAATGATCATATTATAAAGCCATAGTCTTAGATTATAACAAAACATCAATTGTTTCAGTGGTTTTTGCAACAAGGTTATAGGAAATATTGGAAATTACTTTGAAATGTTATAGTTATCTTAATGTTACTTTTATTATTTTTTCATAATATTATAATTTGTTTATTGATTTCACATAAGACGACTATTGTTTTTCATTTAAACGAAATATACCCTAACTCAGTGTAAACAAGAAGTATTTTGTTTTTCCAGAAGCTTCATATTTTACTACACGCGTTGTAGATCATAAATTGGTTGATCAAGGGTACCATTTTTTGAAATGCAGTTCGTTGCACAATAAAAATTTATCATAATTTTTCAAAGGACCGTTTAAAGAAAAAATTATACTTACATTAATTTTAGTAAACAGAGTATTTTTTATGAATTAAAATAATTTTTCAAAGAAATACTTTAAATACGAAAACTTTAAAAACATTATGTAAAAAATCCATGAATGATAAAAAAAACTGTAGGTTTCATTTTTTGCAACTTTTTTATTGCATTACATAAATCTTAATATTTTGAAAATAAAATACAAATAAAATAAAAAACTGACAGTTAAACAGTAGATGTACGATTTGTCAGGACATACGGAGACTCTGTTAAATATAAAGACTGAAAAAAATTCTTGTCCAGATAGTCATCATGCAAAAACAGTCGCAGATAATCCTTTTTTTGCCTTTGAACGCTTGTCGCGTGCCAGAAATCGAAATACTAAAGCCACACCCAGATTATAAATAACTTGATACATATATACACGACAGTACATCAATAATTAAGGTCGTAGTGTTCTCACCTGTCAGTCTTTCTGTTTCTCATTTACATGTCGAAATTGCGAAATTACGATTACATGCGGTTTTATTTTATAAATTTAATTTTGGATATTTCTAAATTAGTTTGGATTATAAACTGACAGGGTGAAATCTTTGAATGAGTGAAAAGTAATCAATGTAATTTTAGTAACATTGCTTTTGTATGTGCACGAAATCTGGTAGCGTGATTAGTCCTCCTTTGTCATCTTGCAAAATACATTGGTAGGAGCTTGCTATATTTTATACTTTGCGGAGCTACTAAATTAAGCGCCCTCGGATATATCCGTCCTACAGCATGATTTAAAAGAAGTAATCTTTTTGTAGAAATAGTCTATTAAATTGCGAATACTCGTGTCGCTTTTCGAAAGTAAAACTTGTAACACGAGCAATATAGTTAAGTAGATAGGATACCATGAAGAATAGCTATAGATTTGAGTGAGAATAGGGCGAATAAGCGAGGGAGACGGGACGAGGTAGAGAGCAGGCGGACTGTAGATACAGGTAGACTGTAGATGCAGGGATCGGAAGAGGGCAGATCGACGGCGGGATCGGTATGCGCGGGGCCCGCAGCGCTGGCAAAGGGAACTGGCCGGAGAGCGCGTGCTCGGGCTAAGTAGTAAAAGAAGAATCGGCAAGGCCCGAGTCTCGGCGGCGGTGTCAAGAGAGGCCGCGGCGGCGGATAAATCGGCGCACCGGGTTTTCCTCCCGCGGCGTCGGCCGGCAGAGGAGCGACCTTCCTTTCTCTGGCGCGCACGCACCGAGTCCGGCTGGTCTCTTTTGCGCCGCGCTCCTAGGCCTTCGCGGAACGGCGGCGGGTCGGAATCGGCTTCTTGCCGATCCGGCCGGCGATCGACCGGTCGATCGCGCCCCGTCCGCCGCGGCGGCCGCGCCGGGGGAGAAAAACGGTGTCAAAATCGACGTGACCAAGATGCGGGATGATGCGGGGCGGTGTGCACCTGCCGGTCTGCCGGTCCGCCGGTCCGCCGGGCGGACTCGCGTGCGCCCGAGCCATGCGCTCTTACGTGCACGCGCTCTCCCTCGCGCGCGCGCGCGCGCGGATACATTATTTACGAAGGAGCCGCTGATTATTTTAATGGCCCCTAATTTGCCAAGGCCCTTTACCGAGCCCCACACGACTTTGTATATTACATCCGATTTGCGGGGCTCGCGAGGCCCGCGCGCATGCGAGCCGCCTGCATTTTTTATGCCCGCACGACACGGCCCCGCAGTGGCCGACGGGCCACCGCATCGCTCCTGCGCCGAGGGCGCTTAATCGATCCTGAAACATTGTCGCTGCCCTGTATCGAATGCCCCGCGATAAACGTCGCCCGGCCGTATTGGCATTAAAAATTATTACTCGGCCCGGAGATTGCGAAAGCCGCGCGCGCCAGTGAAAACCGAGTAAAAGTGTTACACTGTATACGCGCGCACGAGCCCCCGCGGCGCTGCCTAAGTGTAGGACTTTAATGCGCATGTATTACCGGGCAATTTCGCTCCCCAGGCGGCTCTCCCTCGAAACTTTATACTTTCGATATCTCACAAATTGCCCGGCTTATTTCCCTGATTTGATCCCAAGGCCTGCGTCATCTCGAGGAGCCGCCAGCCGCGAGCCGCGAGCGCGAGCCCTGAGCGCCCCCCTTTTATCCCGCGATTCGTGTGCATTTATTGATTCGACCGTGTGCTCCTGCCATTTGAGAAATGCCCTCCAACTACCGATACACGCGGCACTTTATCTTCAGATTTTCAGCTAAATTATACCCGCACTTGGAATTTGTAATACCCGGCCTCTTCTTTGAAATCCTCCAATGTTCCGTTACGAAATTCAATACGATACTTTCGCTTTGAAACCACGTAATTTTTTTACCAACCTTGTTCAACAAATTGCTATCCCCGCGAACTTCTAGTTAATCTCTGGTCAAAACTTGATTCGAGCGCTCAAAAGGCATTCGTTTCGCTCCTATTTGTGTGTTCTTGCTTTCGCGTTACTAGGTGACGCGGCAGTCAGAAAAGTGCCCCTTTCTTCCACACACTCGTATTACTCGAATTGAGCGCAAACGTGCAGAAAGACCGAGCGGAAGCAAGAACGAGAGTCTGCGCATCCAATGAGGACTGGGGCGAAGGTCAGGGCGGCGGTGGCTAGGTCAGGCCCAGCGCTCGCCGGCTCGGCCTCGGCGTGTCCGCGTCATCCTGGGAGATTATTCGGCTCGTTCGGAATGAATTCGGCGGATTCCCGGCGCCCGAGCACCGTGCGATAATGTCAAGGTCGAGGCGGCCGCCGCTCCTCGCCTTGCCCCCCCCTCCCCCTCCCCCTCCCCACACCTCCCCTCCCCCCGTCGCGCCGCCGCCCGCGGATGGAGAGACGAGGCGTAATGGGGTCAGAGCCGCTCCGCTAGATTGAACCTGTCCATTTCAATTTTTGCGAGGCCCGGGCCCGCAAAATTGCCTCGCTTTGTCGCTTCTTGGAATGCGCATTCGCGAGTTGGCCGCCGCCGGCGCTATCAACGCCCTGGCGCGTCGCTTACACGAGCGGCAGCCTCGCTTTTCGGCGATCTAGCGTAATCATTGCAATTAGTCGCGCGCCCGTCGCCCCGCGCGATCATCTCTCCAAGCGTCAAGCAGCGTAATAGCGCACTTTCACAATTGCCACGAACTCCAAGTGGTCGTGAGGATTTTGTCAAACGTTTGCCAAAGGTATAACATGTTGTTGAAGCGGCAATCTCGTCTCTTTTCCATCCTTTGGTTTTTCATTTTGCTTTTTTCTTCTTTTCTCCTTGAATTTCTTTTCTTTCAATTCGACTTCATTCAGTGGTGGTCGCACGTTCTACTGCATCCTAAAAGTGATTGTAGGAAGAATTTGGTACGCTTAAGCTGGAAGATTGAATTAGTTAGAGTTCACTTATAATGCAGTTAATCTGCTCGCGTACGTGCTTAATTCTCACCATTTTTTTATTCGAGGTTACGCCTGAAAATTTGAGACATTTTACAAAGACAGGATCTCTGGCTGAATGAAAATCAATTCAATTATAGTACTTCTATTTGTGTTTAAAAGTTTTTATTTATCAACAACTTAATCTGGTATTTATATAAGGTGTAAAAAATAATTTAATTAAATAAATACAAATATTATACTTACATCTAAATTAAATAAGCTTATACATAATCTTATAACATACCTTAACCAAATAGGAAATAACAATATAGGAAAGTGTTTAATTTTTTTAATCATAGCAGAGTCAATTTAGTAATAGATTGCAACAACAATCTAGACTAATTAATATCTATTTGTACTTGATTTGTTATCGAAGAACATATGTATCAATGTAAACATACTCCATCCACAATGATCAGTTTTTTCTGATTCCACTGCAAATGTGCATCGCTCGACTTGGACATTGTAAAAGATACAATGCTAATCATTTACACAGCAATATCATCTTTGTTTTTTATTTAAAGTTTCAATGTTTTCTTTGTACACAAAACATATCCAACTATACAGCGTATAAATATTTTTCCAAATTTTGTATCTTCAATGAAGTAATAATTGAATTATCAATTAAAAAATATTCCTTTCTTGTCAATAACCAAGAGAAGTCTTAATTGCCAATTATTTATTTGATAATTATACGATTCTACAATATCAGCCAAATTCTTTCATTTATTGATAATGACGGTACCTTGCACGTAAAATCTGACGAATTCAAAATTAAATTAACCAAGATTAAATAATTATAGTTTATAGGAACAGTTTAGAGTCTAGTAATATTCATATCTAATAAATGACCTTCGAAATGGTTAATTTATAAATGACACATATTATATTCTCGAATACTATATTGTTATTATATTCTTCTTGATGTAATCCTGCTGGATTCAGCTCAATCAATTGACGGATTTCTCCTTAGGCGTTTCAACTGCAAATAACATAATCGTTGTTGTTCTTTAAATAGCAATAAAACCTTCCAAAGGATTAGAATTTTCTGGCCGGGAATGTGACATTATACTTAGTTTACGAATAAGGGTCGAAAGTGATTGAACTTTGATCGCTCGGTGGCGGCAGGCGAAGGTAACATTTTGGTCTATCGCGGCGAAGAGCGATAGAAACAGGAAGAGAGAAGCGGGGTGGGGTGGGCGCCTGTGTGAAGCATTAAAGCTCTGAAAAAAAGAGCTAGGGGCAACGATAATAATAAAAACTTAATGAGGGAAATAGTAATAGCAGTAATAACAATAATAACATTAACGACGAGAGCAAACTGTGATAACCAGAGTTAATCCCTCAATAAAGTGGGCCATAATAAAAAATTGCACATAATGCGGGAAGGTCGATCACAGTGATTACGGCTGTTAGTCCCGGGTGGCTGGGAGTCCTCGCGGTGCTCGCGGTGGCGGAGGCGCGCACGGGTCCACTGGCCTCGCGGGCAAGCGGAGCCGGGGCCGGCGATCGCCTATGCATTATAATAAAGCCGCGAGCGGGGCAGCAAGAGAAAAAAGCGGGAGGCGGGCGTAATGCGAGCCGGGCAGAAGCACGTACTTGCCGGCCTGTCCCCGCGCGGCAGGCCTACGGCGCGCTGGCGCCCCTTTGTAGGAACAAGCCGGCCCATTAGAGGCTCAGGCTCCGCGCCACGAGGCGAGAGCAGCGAGGCTCTCTTCGCTCCGCGCCTTCGAATTACCCGAGGCGGCCGATCGAGCCGCGTGCCCTCGCAGAGGCCACCGGTGCGCTAGGCTCGGGGGTCACCGGGGCCCGATCGCCAAGGTCACCGGGCGGTACCAGCTGGCCGCGCGAGCCCCGAATTCCAGCCCGGCCTGCACCTAATTCGCCCGGATGATCCGCGCGTCCGCCCGCCTCTCATTTTTGCAGCGGAATTGATTTAGGGGCTCCGGGCGGCTTCCCCGCCCGCCAGCCGCGCTCCGCTGTCTCTCTCTCTCTCTCTCTCTCTCTCTCTGCGAGGCGGCCGCGCAAACTCGGGAGACCGATCGCTCTGCAGAAAAGGGGCCAGGCGAAAAAAGGAGGAGAGCCTCCTATAAGCGCCAATTACGTGGGAAGATATAAGTTAATTTGGCGCTCGTTAAGGTGGTGGAGCCGGCGCTTGCCGCTACCTCGCTCCCTCCTTCTCTTCCCCTCCCCCGCCCCCCTCCCCGCGCTTCCCTCCACCTTCTATTTACTTCACTGCGGTGACCCTCGCCGCGCGCTCCCGCTCCCCTTTCCCCGCCTTTTTACCTAATCTTCCGCCCGTCCTCTAGGCCCTCTATTCGCGCCCTTTTCCCCGGTCAATCCTCTGAGCTTTGACGTTTCGACTGATAAATTTGACAATTATGAGGACGCGTGAATGTACGCACGACAGCAGGATTTTAATAATTATACCAAATTGCGCAGGCCGCCTGGCGCATCGTTTGACGCGGTCTAAATGCGCCTTAGCTGTCGGGAGGCTTTTGACGTCACCCTAATTTCTTTTTTTCCCTAACAATGCTATTTCGCGGCTTTTTTATTTAATCACCCTATTAATAATTTTATTTTCAAGGAGCGCTCAAACGTGTTATTACGTTATTTGCATAATCTCGTCCATCACTTATCATGAGAAATTTTAAATTTAATATCGCACACATCTCCGGTTCGACCTCGTATATTTAATCATTTCCAATTATTATTTATTATATGTATTACGCATTGATAAATCTTATTTATCTTATAAAGTATTGCACAAAAAGAGTTCGAGGAAAAAATTCTCCTTTGGCCGACCTGAAACATTACCTTTGTAAGACTCCCAATAAATACAATGTACTCGGCTCATTTGACTTTATTAAAATAGATGATTTTTACACTTGTCTAGTTACATTTTAAATGACAATTAAAGCCTCTCTGCAATTTAGATGATCAAAACACCAAAGTCAGGCAAAGTCAGTCTCTTTTATTTGAATAAAAATTTTATCATCACATTATTTAATAATTTGTTTATAACAAAATGCAATGCGGTATTAAAATTTAAAGAGCGATGATATCTAACTACTATCGAACTACGTATACACAATAATAATATTGTATATACAGATCTAGTTTGAAAACATTTAATTGATGGTCCATTTAAAAAAATGTTATTGTATTGTAAATGAATTAAAAGTTTGTTTGCAATAAGTTATATTTGAAATATGACAAAGGGAGTAGGTACGAATTGCGGAAATGGCTTTCGCGATCCCGCAACTGGCAGAGACTATAAATTTGTTAAATATCTTTTGAAAATTTACGCAATTCCGACTTAAATAACTGTTCAGCATAAATGTATAATTTATAACTCGAGGTTAATTAGCTGCAGACGAAACCGCGGGTATGTACGGGAGGGGGCAGGTAGGTCTAGGTAATAATCAAGGGAGGATAGGCGCCGGGCGTGCGCGATTCATTCCAAATTTAATCAAAACGACAAGAGACCGGGGCGAACTTAATAAATCCAAAATGGATGTAACCGGAGAATAATGACGGTTGACTACGCGCGGTGAGCAAACTGCGGTCGGCAACTGGCAGACAGGCGCCGTCCGGCCCCGCAGGGGCTCTCATCACTTTTCCACTTCACTTGCGCGCACACCTTCCGTTCTCTCCTCTCCGCCGCCCGCCTGCTTACTCACTCCCTACCCCGGCCACTGCCTCTCGCTAATTTTATTGACTCGCGATCTTTTTTTCTTACGAGCAAGCTAGCTACCGGTCTCGATCCACTCATCTGCAGCCCGACTTCTCTTCTATTTATCCCCGACTGATCGGCATTATTCATTATATGAAGATCAAGAATAGGCGATGTAGTTGTTTGAAAGATGACGGTATGCGAAGACATATCGGTAATTAGAGGCAGAAGAAGTTAAGGTGTGCGGGAGGGGTGATTTTCTAAAATCTAATATTTTATATTCACCTATGCGATGAAAATCTACACAGCTGTATGTTTTATATATACGCTATTATACAGAATAGATTAGTCACATGCCTATTTTTATCAGCATACGAGCATTAATTACATAACTCTAAAGTAGTGCTGATTTTTTTGTTTTTAACTTATTTTTGTGCAAACAATGCAACGTTTTTTCGATGTGCCCTGCAATTTATTAGAGAGAGGGAATTTTATGTCTATGTAAAATATGTATCTATATATGGTACAGTGATATGAAAAATACTGAGCAGTAGCCATTTAAGTTATTCTGCGGTGATAATAAAATTATTAAAGATCGTTTTGGAAAGTGATCGCTTTATCACCTCTTGAAAAGCGCAGCTTGTGCGCAGACGAGTATTCGTGAATATCTGACGGTGGAGGAAGGCCGTGAAGTCATCTCGATCTTACTAATCCGTCCGCCCCTCGAGCCCCGCGCAGCCGTGCAGTTTGTCGGCGATCGGGCCCTAAGCGCGAGGTGGCGCCGATGGCGCCGGCAATCAGCGAGGGATCGGACGGGCGCGACCCAGATGCAAATGCCCGGGGGCCTTAAGTGTCGCGGGCGGCTCGGCCCTCGGCTCGCGTGCCGCCCGGGCCGGAAATCGCCGCGCTGCGACCGGCGGCCGCGCGCCACCTATCCGGCCTATCTCGCGGGGATCGCGCGGCGCTTTATGCGCCGGAAGCCCCGGCCGCGGCTAATGCTGCGCCGATACCCATTTGCCCGGCGGCTCTCGTAAAGGCCCTGCGGCAGGAGGACGGCTTTCTCCTCGGCCCCGGCGGCGCTTTAACGAGCCCTTAACCAACTGCCGGCTTATATCTCCCAGATATGCCATCTGGGGATTTCCCCGCGAGCGATTCCTGATTAAATAACCGCGCCTCTCGGGATTTTACGCGCGGAAGCAGGTTCGTGTCCCCTGGCCCACCCCCGCGCCTGCGCAGTAAATTAAGCAAATTTTACAGTCGCCGTAAGGGCACCGGCGACTCCGCTCCCTTTCAAATATAATTCGCCACTTTAGAGCCGACCGCCTCGCCGCGCCGTATAACCCGGGCTTTTTTCTGCGAAAGCGATTTCGCGTGGAAAATCGATTACAGCTGCCCGCGCATAATGAAATGCCCGCTTACAAAGACGCCCGCGTTCAAGCTCAACCCTGCCTCTGTAAACCGGCCTATAACGGAACGAGCTTTTCAATAAAAAATCCCACCAAATCCGGGCTGTGAAACGCACTGATCATTCGCAAAAGATAATTCTCACCGTAGAAAAAGCATATTTTGTCAGAGCCTTTGAACTTTGCGATCCTTTGATAAGTCGCACACGAAGAGAAGCCAAGGCGTACACTCGGATTACCGAGCGCTCGCGGAGAAATCGCGGAGGGCGCGAGGCGGCACGCGCAACGCCTGCACCGCGGCGACGCAATCTGTGGGGGCCCCGCTAATCGGCCGCTCGCGCAGCTTCCGAGTGCAGCGCTGGCACGCGCGGCCGTTTTCTGACATAACCATTACGTAAGCTCGCACGCGGGCACATCAGATTGCCCGGGGGAAAGGTGTCCCGCGTCATGTAACTCGCGCCGACTCGATTAGACCTCACAATTGCTTGGGCAACTCGCGCTTCATTTCGCCGAAGTAGCCGCGGCCGCTTTCCACGGGCCCTCGAGCTTCCTCTATTTGAACCGTCCGCGCGCCGTTTCCTCATCGACGGGTTTGCGCCATTTTTGGAAAACACGATCTTTTCCTTTAGTATATTGTGCGCATAGACGAAATCGTTCATTCACCCATACCAGGATCATCCGGTTTTCATACAATTTACGAATATAAGGACGTGTAGTTAGTGTTATTTTACTTTAGTGTTATAGGTATTTAAACTTAACATAGGTGGCGCTATTAAATTAATATAATGAAGAAAATTACCGCTTTCCTGGTACGTGTTAGAGGGACAAGCTGCATTACATTGTTAAAAAAAGTTACATTAAATTTAATGTAAATGTAATGAAAGCTACTTTCGTAAACCTAACCAAAAGAAGAATTACGCACTAACATTAAAATTAAAGCAATTCTTTAATCTGAAAGAATAGACAAATCATTTTTATTACTATTGGTAGTTAAGAATAACTTTGTATTTAATTATTGTATTATTTTACTAACTATTCTCATATTATATTGAAACATTATAAAATAACTTATTTATTAGAAAAAGGCGGCTTAAATAATCTTTGGTCGAAATGGGGATTAAAACTCGAGACTCAAGAACGGCAGGTGATTACTTTGAAAAAAATAATTTCAATTCCTTTATATACGGTACTCAAGGTACATATGCGTGATACGCAAAATATATATGCACACAACTGCGTGAATAAGAAGTCTAGAAGAAGTTAACGGCTCTTAACATTTGCATATGTAACAAGCTTCATGATTTTTGTCATCAAAGTTGGTGAAATTTAGATTAATTTTCACAAACTTGAAAGTTTGTTTAATTCCTTGTATAAAACATTAAAATTTCGATTACGCTTGTAAGGGAATCGCAACTATAAATTTTAGGTGTCTTATGTAATTGTCGATTATCCGCAAACAGTGCAGTATAACGTACAATTTTTTGTAAACCAGGCAGTTAAAAAGAATTTACGCAGAGATTTATTCGACAATTTAATTCAACTAAAGAAGCAAATAGTTCGCGCGTGAGAAAGGTTGCATACCGCGGTGTCGATTTCTGTGAACGAGCCAACCAAGTTACCGAAGAGAGAAACGCGCCGAGGCACTCGGTATTACCGTTCCTAAAACTGCTCGGCTGCACTCGGCCGATCATCCACACCGGGCGCACGAGCCAGTTGGAATAAAGTCGTGGCGTGGACGGGCGTCAACCCGCTCGCCGGGGCCGCGCGGAGACAGCCCCCGATCGGCGTGCGACAAACGAGCCGCGGGGTTCGTCGCTCCTGCGGGGCCGCGGGCGACTCTTCCGTGGACCTTGGTCGCGCCCGCCGAGTCATTGGCTCGGCGCCGCCCGTCCGAATCGCGCGCTGCCCGCGCTCGCAGCTCGACCCCTGCCTTTGATATCGTGTCGCCCGTGCTAACGACTCCCTCTTATCATCCGATCATCGGCGAGCCGTTAAACTTGACCCTGCCCTCTGCGAGCTCGCAATTCTACTCGCGATTCCGCCCCCTTCGCCCTCGCCAATCCCATTCTCATTGTTCCCATCGCCTCGGCTTTCTCGCATAATGTTTATATATTGTCCTTGGTCATCGATAAAACTTTAACCTTTACCTCCAAAGTACGGTTGGAGTGTAATTATGAAATGTACAGATTGACAATCAAAGTAGTTACTTATAAACAAGCTCAAATAGTACATTATTTAATATGCGCATAAAATTATACGTTTTTTATTTCTTCATTTATTTTTATTTTGTTTTATACGATTCAGTTTTAAAAAATCAGCAAGTTCAAGAATAGTTTGTGTATAGTAAGCTACATATCAACCGAATGTTTTATTCCGCAGAAGATGTGTTTTAAAGTGATAATGTCGATTCTACTGCGATAGTCCCGCGAGGCATATTAAATTATGCAATAAATCGATCTATTCTTCGTTAGATGCATCAGTAAGATGCACAAGTAAATCTTTCAATTATTAAAATAAATTTTATGGAAAATTGGTTAATCTTAATAAAAAATTTTTTATCGTTATGATATCATTATACGGTATATCTTATTAGCGAGGGAAAAACTCTATACATATCGCGGTATTTTGATTAATCGTCATCGACATGAAAAAGATAAAAGGAAGAAACCGACGAGGTTGAAGTTTTCTAGTTCACACTAGTCAATTAAAAACTCGCTATAAAAACAATTGAGATTGGAGAATCGAAGCGCAAACGTGATATATATTTATAATGTACTCCGAGTTCACAATAGAGATAGCTCCGAGGAGATGATTGCGAGATGCGACTTATCGTTCATTACATCATTCCTTGATTAGACTTTCTAAATGTTGACGATTCACGCAATACACTTGCGATGTTAATTTAATAGATGTGACCGAATTCCGGTCTTAATCAATCCTACCGTACATTGACCTATAATGCAACCACCACTCGGCCGGCGCGTCACTGATACACACTCGCCAGCGGTGTATAACAGTGTCGCCGAAAAGATTAAACCGGCCGTGCGCCCGTATAACAGATTAAGCCGGCTCTCCCGAGCGATTCGCCTCTCCCGCCGGCCGCGCTCCAAAGAATACGCACCCCGAGCCTCCGAAGGAACGACCCCCGGGCGCACGCGAGGAGACCCGGGACCGCCGCGAGGCGCGAGCCCCCCTTTGTGCGCCGGCGCTAATCGGGGGCTGCTCGCTCCGAGGTACCTCCGTCCCCGGTTAATGGGTTCGCGCGGGAGAAAAGGGCGCCCGCGAGGGCCGCGTGACCCGCGCGCGAGGAAAAACGAGCGGACGGCAAGCCGCAGAGCCTTCGTTCCTCCCGCTCCTTCGCGCCTCGGCTCGCTCAGCCGTGAAACTCCCACGCCGCGACTCTTTGCACGCTCGCGTGCGTGCGGCTCCTCGCGCCGGCGAGAAAAATTCGCTCACCTCTCCGGAGCATTCGCTTTTTTCTCCCCCCCCTCCCACTGCTCCTGCTCCTCTTGCGTCATTCCGATTCGCGGAATGTTTTTTTTTTCACCCTCCGCCGCTTTCCCTGCTCTTCTTCCCAGCGCCGGACCAAATTAGAAATCGGTGTGTTTAGAAAAACGCGTGGCAACAAGTTAACATTTCATGTATATGCGCTTATTTCAAAAAGCCAGCCTTCGATTCTGATAGAAATTTATTCGGGCATGAATATTCGGATGATTGGTAGCCTCTCCTTTGTAATAAATGCTCTATTCTAAAACAGAGTTCAAGACATTTCGGTGTAAGGCCGCGCATTCTCGTGTCACATGAGTCCGAATTGCGGTTCTCTCTTTAAATTAGGTCGACTTACATGAAAAGAAATAATGATACATTCGAACGTACTATAGCCATTTTAGAGAGTACAGTAAAATACATCCGTTATTAATACGCTGTTAGTGTTATTTTTAACTCATCGAAGTAAGTTTCTACAACCATGAAAACGGAAACATTATTATCATGTCGTAATGTATTACGTGATGTTATCTATGGATAAACAAATCTTAATAAGAATAGAATAAGTGCGAGCTAGTGTGATACAACAGAAAACCTTTCAGGAGAAATGAATCTCGTGCATTAATCATTGTAAAAAATTAGGCAATCTATCGTGGCGAATGTATTGATTAAGTGAAGCTTTGAATTCGTAAAGTGGTCAAAAGCAGATTTAAATTTAAACCGGCAAAATATTTTTCTAAATTGTATTCGTATAATATGCATATGTATTTATTTTGAATCAATGAAATATGTCAGTCTACAATTCTCTATACTTATATGATGAATCTCATACGATATACTCTAGACAATGAATTGTACTTCAGACTAATATGGTCGTCAGATTTTAATAATTAGCTTATATTAATAATTATGCTTGTACTTTCTAGAAAGCTCGCATAATACAATTGACGAATATTTGGTAACAATTGGCAATGGCGTTCGAAATAGTAAAAATGAATAGCTTGCATGCATACTGCTACTGCTGGTTTACAGAATACTAATATCGTTATCGGCACGCACATTTGCATCCGATTCGGGTTGCGTAACCGGCAGCACCAGAGAAAGAGTTTCGCGGAGAAATGGGGTGAAATGGGGAAGTAAGAGTCGATCGGCCGAAAAATCGGGCGGGTCCGGAGCGCAGAAATGCCGGAGATGCCGAGCCGCGGCGGTATGCGGCATGATGCACGCGGACCGCTTGACCGGTGGCCAGGTGGGGGCGAGCGCGGGCCGGCGGCGCCCGGAAGCGAAGGAGGGAAAGCCCTAAAGATCCTGCCTGTCCTCGGGGGCAGCCCGGGTGGGGGGGTTGTGGGAGGGCCGGCGGCGCCGGGCCTCGGCTCCCTGCCTCCGGCTCCTCTCGGCCGATATATTTTTAAACGCGCGCCACGGCTCCGGGAGTTAAACAACCGCGACGTTGCGCAGACGCGCGCCCCAGACGAGTGCATTCCCTCGGGCCGCGCGACCTCCAAGCCGCGCTATCAGTGGCAACGTACTATGCGCGCGGCAGCTTATTTACACGCGGGCGGTCCGATAGCCCTTCGTATCGCGCGCTCGGCCGTTTGTGTTGTTTGCCAAGGAAGCCGCGGCGCCCTCGTCCTCTTTTGGTGGCCGCGCGCGCGCGCGCAACGCCCAAGTGCCGCGCTTTCTCCCGCCGCCGCCCGATGATTTTTTTTCGTGTACTCGCTATCGCGCGCGGAGCTGCAGCGGTGCGCGCCTCCTCGCCGCGGCCAGACTCGCCCCTAATTCAATGCTACACCGAGATAACGAGATCAAGTGCGATTCAAGACCACTTTTTCACCGATTATCTCTATTGCCTGTATACAATGTTGCACTGAGTATGTGCGGAAGCAGCACAGTTTTCGCAGCTCCCATTAATAATAATGTTTGTTTATCTTATCGCGTTATTCATTTTATTTAACGTATTTGTATAACACGTTTATCACTTTCGAATGAATTCATTTTACTTAGCAACAAAGTTTTCATCATTTAATTAAAATACCGCAGCTCTTCTTCATCCTATCGGAATTTGTACAGATATTCAATTCCTTGGCATTTTCTGATAAATTCTCTTTTTGCCCATAACACCAACAATAACGCATTACATTGAATATTTTGTAATCAATTTAGTCGATACTATTTGTGTATCGCTGCAGCTTTAGAGCCAATTAAACATTCTTAATTTAAATGAACCTATACTGCATTACTTTTTACCCCCCATAATCTAATATTTTTAATACCTTTTGTAATGTAGCAACTATTTTCACAATCATTTACTGAAACTTTAACTTTAAAAGACATAAATGTAATATTTTGGAAACTTGTTTGATTCAAAATTTTATTTACAATTTACAACATAAATCTGCCACATAGGTGTTAGAACTCTAAGAGAGGAACAATATTTTAGATTAATGACACGCAGAGTGAATCCGGACGCGAAATAAAATGGCGAATCAAAGTTCAATTTTTTGATAGTTGCAATTTGGATCGGGAGTAATCAAGTAATGCAACATTCGGTATCGTGCGCGAGAGGAGCCGAAGCGCAATTTTTTTCGGCTTGCACACAGACGAAGCAATCAAAAAGTCGGGAGCGTGTGCGCGAAAGACAGGAGGGGTATCGCGACCTCTGCAGGCGTAACAGGCGAAATTTTCCAAAGCGCGCGGATACGTCGGGCCAATCGCATTTCTATTATTATATTAATTTATCTGCTTTCGTTTAATTTTCATGCGTATCGTGGAGAAACGAGAAGCTCCGGAGGCTGGCTGCCGCGGCGGCGGCGGCGGCGGCGGCGGCGGCGTCAGCGCCGATCAATCAGCGGCCGGCGCGTGGTATCGCCTATCAGCCTCTTTCTTCTGGACATTATCCCCCGGAGTCGAGTGTTATAAGGTCACAGGAGAGTGCGTACGCGCGCTGAAAAAGAGCGGCGTGCCCGGGGGAATTTCGAAAGCGAGAGCCGATACCGCGGCGGCGGCCGGCGATCGGCGGCTCGCGGGCAAGGTCGGCTCCCGGGGCGGCCGCGGGGGATCCCCCGGGCCCTCGGCGCCTCGGGGTGCCGATCGGCTAAAAATAATGAGGGCTCGATAGGCGCCCGGGGCCAGGGCAATTGCGCGGGCCGGCCGCGCGCGGCAGCCGCGGTGCGAGTGACCTCTGTTCGCCAAAACTATATTTATCCCCGCGCGGCGGCCGCAGGCCGATTGCGCCTCCGCCGCCCCCCGATCGCCCAGTCTATTTCCTACGCTTGGTCGAAGTTCCCGCCGCCGGCGCCGCCCGCGACAAGGTGCAAAGCCTTTACGGCCGGCCCGCGAAGAAAAAGGGCTCGGGGCCGCCGGCCGCGCGACGCAAATAAGCCGTTTTTCCCGCCGCGGCGTCTGCGCCGCTCCTTTTGCGCTTGTACGTCTAGCTCGCGGCGTGTCCGCCAAATCCCCGGGCGACGTCGACGCCCGGTCCATCGCGCCGCCCCTCCACCCGCCGCCCCGATCCGCTGTCCATTGGGCCGCGAGCCCCGCGGATTGCGCGCGGCCTATCGCCCTGGAGCCCCGACCGCCCGCTTCAAAATAGACGCGCGCCTGCCTGCCCCGACCCTCGCCGTTTAATTGCGTAACATCCGGCCGCGATTATCATTCCCTCGTTAACCGGATCGTCGCGGCTCCCGCGCGCTGCAAGACCTCTCCTGAGCTCTTCCACTGCGCTCGCGCGACCCTTGCACCTTCCTCTCTCCTACCGCCCACCCTTGCCCTTGCATCTAACCTCATCTTTATCTCCTTTTTTTTCTCGGCGGAAGACGCCTCCAGCCAATTTCTCTTGGCTGTCCTTCTTTATCTTTATTTTCAAAATGTCAAAGATGGAATTTTTTCATTTTTTTTTTCTATCAAGTGAAGGGGCCCATAGTCAAAATCTAGTTCACAGTGTTCCGTATTGAAATGGTGCTGATTATAATTCCTGATATCTTCCAAGATAGCCCAGCCTTAAAAATGGTATACATAATGCATTGGAATCGCGAGGCAGAATGACGGATTATCGCACTGAATGAAATCGATAATCAAATTTTTCGCCGCTACGGCTAATTTATTCGCAGCGCTATTTATAGCCCGAGAGCGTAGCTGCAATGACTCGCTTTGCTAAATATAAAGCCGCTGAAAAGGAAAAAAAATGAGCGACCAAAGTAATTCCAAGGATTCGCGAGATAGCGCTAAGTAGCGAGTCTGCAGGCGCGATGGTCCACGAGTAAACGCGCCGCGAGGTCCGAGCAGAGGAAGAGCCGGGGAGGAGCAGGAAAAGAGGAGGCGGCCGAGGCGGGGAGGGGCGGGTGATAAAGAAAAGTCCGAACTCGGGAGCGTTCGGTATCCCCGGGCCTCGCGGACGACTCCCGGTACCCCGGCAGAATCATTCCCGGGAAGTTGGCGCGCGCTCGTCACGAGACATGACTCGCCTTGCCAATCGATCGATCGGCCCGCTGATTGATCGGCGCGCGCGGAGAAAAAGCCGGCCTAACGGTACGTTTTGAGGCTCTCTTACCCTGGATGGAAGCGGTCCCGAGCAATGGCCTCAATAGACTCGGCGCAGTGGTATAAATTTCTTCTCTGATTTTTTAGCAGCCCCCCGTCGTCGGCGAGCCTCGTATACGGGATGCGCACATGCGCGCGTCCGGCCCCGGGGACCGTGGAAAACTACTCGTAAACTCTCGCGGTACGCGCGCGCCGACCCTCGCGCGCACTTCCACCTTGCCTCCGAGCAACGGTAAGCTGAATGCGCTCATTAATCGGGAAGCATCTTCGGAGGCACTTCCTCCCAGTCTCCATTCGGCTCTTCGACCTTTCCTTTTCCTCTAGTGCGCCGCATGACCACCTTTTCATTTAACTACATTTTTTACTATAGCAAGTATGCTAATTATCCGCATGTTTCACTACTTTGTTTTTACGAGTCGTCTCCTTCCAAAAATCTTGACGAACAATTTCGGATTTTGAGTTAAAACTTCACAAAACCATCCAAGATATTTATGAAACTCGCAGTGGTAAAAGGAGTTACGGTTATCATTGTATTTTTCTTGATAATGTTGAATAAGTTATTATATTTTTCATTCAATGTGATCCACTAAATCACTTAGTGTTCTCCAATAAAATTGATAATATTTGAAAAAATATAGTAACGATAAAGCCTTCTTTCATCATAAATTGAGATCTGAAACAGGCAGCAATAGTGGGAATAGACAGATGAGTACTGCGAAAGAGTGAAAAAGAGACGAAACAAGAGAGTGGTGTGAAAGCAAACTGTCAGCCAACTCATTTTTCTCTCCTCTCCTCATACTAATAACACTACGGTATAAAATCGTCGCTATATAATAACGATTACATTGTTCATGCTTCACAGACATTTGGACTCGTATGTAGCTCCCGTAGCAACGAAATACCCATTCGGTATAGTTATTAAGATAATTCATATACCCGCAAAGAATACAGCATCAGCCGTGCGTCACACTATCTTCAATCTTATCGTTTATGTCGCACTTTACGTTGTTTTCTCTTTCTCAGTCCATAACTCGACGCCACTGAGTTATTTCAAGCGCTATTAAACCTTTGAAATAAATGCTAAATTTGTAATTACTAATCGACGAATGATTTGAGACAGTACTCGAAAACACTACTGTTCGAGATAATTCTTTGGACTAGCTAGCTGTAATAAAATCACTTTAGTCTATGAGCTCTGATGGTTTTAATTTGTTTGTATGCATATATATTATTATGTATAGGATTATTTTAAATACGCACATTAATGAAATGTAGACACACATATCTTTTTAGCAAATAATCAACTACAAAAATTTTTTCTACAGACAAAGTATAACATTACAGCTTTATTGCGTTTTTTAGCACTATTAAAATTTTTTTTAAATCGTGTTAAATTGATGGTGTCGAATTTAACTTAGAGGCAATTAAAAATTTGCCGTAATCAAATAAACAATTAAAATACAAAAAACTTTTTGCAATGTATTCAAATCTTATGTTCATGAATGATATACGATAATATGCATGTGAAACATAACATGCGATAACTCTTTTGACCGTACATTTTGACAAGGTGCGTAAATGCATCAAATTTGGAAATAGCGTTCGTTTACTCAATTCGTTCAACTTTCAGTAATTTATCGATATCTCAATCGTCCAATACCAAGTAACCACGAGTTAAAAATTAAATTGGCAAAAAGAAGTTTCATCCAAAGCCTCAATCAAAACATGATAATATTGTATAAATTTCAAGTTATATATAGTTTGTATCGTTTATTAATTGATTCGTCATGTGAAAATATACATTTTATACAATTTAGGCACAATGATAAGATATTTAACCTTTTTTTATTATGCAGTTGCACATATATGAATTAAAAACATTATTTAAGCAAGTATTTTATTTGTTATCAGATTTATTAGTTATAAAATACAACAACTAATATATCAAAAAAAGATGTAATTATATTAAAAAAAATTCTTTAAATAAAGTAGCGTAATATCTTATTAGCATAGTATATTATTTACGAAATTAAGCGATACTTATTTTAAATTATCATTCGATAAAGAGCACGAATTCACATATGGAAAGCTCGGTTAACTTAAAGTAGTTACCGCTTTTTTGAGTTTAAAAACAAAGCTTACTAAAGCAGTCACTCGACTTTCAGTTCAAGCAGTAAAATACTTATCGTGTAAAATAAATTAGATTGAAAGGATAACAATTGAAAGCCTATTATTTTATCAATAATGATTCATATTCAATACACATAATATATTATGTATATGGCAATAATCACTTTCATTCGGATGACATAACCATTCGGCGACACAAACTTGACGTTAAGCTTCATGAGGTATCCGGAGACAGTATAAGCAGCGCGATACGACGCATCGTGAAATTGTAATACAGGCCGATGGACATTGTAAGATAATTGGCGAGCGCGCGGACCCGACAACGTTTTCTCGCCGAGGAATGGTTATCGGATATTATCTGCACGACAGCGGGCCGCCAGAGATCCGTACCCGCTCAATCGCATGTAAATAAGAAACGCTCGTGGTTATATGTCGCTCGCGCGAATCGAATTCTAGCTAAATATACGATCACTCGCGAGAATGCCGCAATAATCCTAATGAAGCGTGCAATCTACGAGTCACCGCGTGCACCGCGAATATCGTTACAATATATGCACGGATATTGGGCTACCGTGCGACTGAAGTGATACATGTCTTAGATTCTTTACCTAATACGTATCTCTATAAATTATTTTTCTTCCGTTATTTTTTCAACCTATCAATTGCATATTAAACAGCTAATTTGTGTTTTCTAATCAACTAAAAAGTTTTGTATTAAATATTTAAAATTATATTTAATATAAAATTATTTTCAAGATTAAAGCAAATAAACTTCACGTGTAAATTAAGTATTTTATAGAATAATATTGTATTCATAAACCGTATCTTATCATTGCTTAAGGATCTTTTTTCAAGCAGTTGACTAAAGATGCATACAAATTAATTGATGCTCTATGATGAATTTTTTAAAGTCTACCTTTCATCTGGAAAAGAAACCCACGATCACTATTATCAGCAGATTTAATAGTCATTATCGCAAAAAAAGAAAGAAAAAATAAACAAAGTTATTCAGCGAGCAAGTTCATCTGTTATCATCTAAAAAAATACATTTTTTATATTTAAAAAAAACAACGCTATACTAATCGCATGTTGAACGTAAAAATGAAACTTCTGTTCAAACAGTCTAATAGTTTAGGAAGTTAGTTTCTATAAAAGTAGTATTATAGTTACTAATATACTTATTTGGTGACCTTACTAAACGAAGACAATAAGATTTAGATATATTGTAGTATTGAGGTGTGATTCCATTTGGTAAAAGTTAAGAGTTAATAGAAATATTAAAAATTTATATTAAGTCAAGAACTACTAATAGTATATTGTTGGTAACGATTAATTTTAAATTATAGTAGACGTTGTAGTGAAATAATAACTGAGAGATGAATTCTAATGTAGTATAAATTAAATTTCGATAATATCAGATATTAATGATTCTTCTTATTGCATTTTGATGCAAAATTTTCCTGTAATAAATAATAGATCCCTTAGCGATTACAGTAGATTTTTTTGTTCGTTTAATTGACATACATAGGTATAGATCACTGCATTACATTTGTATGCATCATAATGTGAAATTTTATTGCACACAAAATAGTAATAAATGATAAAGAGGTAGACATTGTTTTTACAAAATGGGTGCTAGGACAGAAAGAGAATATTAGTAGTATGTTAAGAATAAAATATATTAAGGACTTGGTGTAGTGCATAAGGAGCACGTAGACATGTACTTGTCGGAGACCTTTTGGGTTTTCTTATTACACTGTCCACTAAAATGTCTTTCACTTCAATAAACACGCTTAGATAACCTCTCACTCACTTTTCAGTGGCAGTCTTGCTCCAGTTCAGCGCTTCCCTCTCTGAGAGACACTTGGAGGAATAGAACGTGGAGTGTATTGCTACGGCGTCGTTTGACCTACAGAATCGTGCGATTAATTATACACATGTACTTACTCATACGCGTGTCGTGCGGTCTCCAACTATTTCCAATCCTTCGATTTATCGTATGCCTCGGACGCATATGAAACTCGACGACTCTTATACAATCAGGAGCTGTATAAGCAGCTAACTAATTTTTCCCGTTTCTTTGATCTAAAATAGAATCAAGAACTACTTACATTACCCGCAGGCAATCGATATACACTCCAATAGAACTTGTGCTTGGGGCGCCACTTTTATTGCACACTTGCGTATTGATTATAGTTATAAAATTATTACTCAGTGGAAACGATGTTCCTGTTCTTTTGAATTATAACAACATGTCGTTTACAATGAAAGTTACGCGTCGATAAGCTATCTTGAAAAAGAATGCAAAGACAAGATCTTGCGTGCAGAAAACAAGCAAAACAGTTTCATAATATACAGAAAACCGAAAGGAAAAAATGTTAAAACGGGTTTTTTTTTTCATTATGTCGCATTATCACAATGGCACAGTAGTTTGGTGCAAATGCTAAAGAGTGTCCGAACCGAACCGCCTAATTTTCCATTGAAATCTGAAGGTGTCCTGCGAGTTAGAGCAGAGAGGGCAGACAGTCGGGCATTTGACGCAGTCTAACTCTGTGCGAACTTTGCGTCTGTTGCAGATCCCAGGCTAAGGCACTCGAAGGGCAACCTGGACGTGCTCTACTTCAAGTTCTCGGACAAGATCGTGCAGCACAGGGTGACGCGGGCCGAGCTGTCGCTGTGGATCCACGGGGCGCAGGAGGTGGGCGAGGGTGCGGGCGGGCCGGGGGGCCAGGAGGGCCCGGAGGGCGAGGCGGAGGCGGGGTCCACGGTGACGATTACCCTCCAGCGGGTGGTGCGCGGGCCGACGGAGGGCGGCGGGCCGCAGCTGGGGCCGGCCCTGACGACGAAGCACCGGCGGCCGGCGGGCCGCCGCGGCGCCTGGCTCACCGTCGAGCTCCGGCGCATGGTGGCCGAGTGGTTCAAGCACCCGCGCGACAACCTGGGCGTGGCCGTGAAGGTGGGGGGCCGGCGCGGGGCCGGGGCGCGCGGCGCGCGGCCCCTCGTCGAGACGAGCCCCGGGGCCGAGAACGCGCCGTACCTCGAGGTCCAGACGCAGGAGCTGGACCCGCGGCGCGGGGCGCGCATCAAGCGGAACGTCGGCCTGAACTGCGACGCGGCGAGCCAGGAGACGCGCTGCTGCCGCTACAAGCTGACGGTCGACTTCGAGAAGTTCGGCTGGGACTGGATCATCGCGCCGAAAAAGTGAGCGCGCGGGGGTTCTGGGCCGGCCGGCGGGCGCCCGCCCGCGGGGCGCGGGCGGCTGACCGGAGCGGCCCTGCTCCACTGGCGGCCAGCCTCTGACCGGCGCCTGTGTTGCAGGTACGACGCCAACTACTGCTCGGGCGACTGCCCCATGGCCTTCCTCCCGGCGTACCCCAACACGCACATAGTCAGCCTGGCGGAGCCGCCCAACAACACGGGGCCCTGCTGCGCGCCCCGCAAGCTCTCCGAGATCACGATGCTCTACTTCGACAACGAGTACCAGATCGTCTTCTCGAGGCTGCCGGGGATGGTCGTCGAGCGCTGCGGCTGCTCATAGTCCCGCAGGGGGCCCGCGAGGGCCCACGGGACCAGCCGAGAACAGCCCCCTCCGCCGATAGACTGAACGCCTCGCGGGGACCAGCGGGGACCAGCGGGGACCAGCGGGAACCAGCGGGAACCAGCGGGAACCAGCCGCCCGGCCGGCCCCGACCCGCCCCAAGCCGGATAGTTCCTAGCGTCACGGTATTATTTTAAGGTGCCATCGCGTTTGCCGACACCCGCGGAGCATGCATAGCCCCACATTTCTGCCTCACCGCCGCCCGACCGCCCGCCCGCCCGCAACCCCTCACCCTCACTCCCCGGCTCCTCCTGCACCCACACGCTCGCCGATGACCATGTCTACAGATGGAAACGCGATGGTCTAAGGATCTCGGTGTACAGTTAATTCGTTATTCTCTTTCCTTTTTTATTAAATAGACTGTGTGCAATGTGCGAGTGCGCTAGAGCGAGTGCGATTCGATTATCACGAGTTTGTATAAGTAAATTTCACACGATATGTATGTGATGTGTACATAAATAACAAAGATAATGATAATATTACTATTAATAATAATTATAATATACATATATACATATATATATATACACACACACACACAAACACACGCATATATATATTTATATATGAATATGAATATAAATATAAATATAAATATAAATATAAATATACGACAATTAATGATTCTATCGCAAGATAAATCGCTTCCGCCGTTCCTCCAAGTAATAAGGATAAATTATAATGATATTATATATGTATGTGTACGAGGTCCAATAACGTAAAAGGAGAGCGAAGACAGAACAATGTTAAAGGCACGACGAATCTCGAGATAGCGTATTTCTCGAGGATCGAGCATACTTTGGCACGAATTCTTCTAATAGTTTAATTTAGATAGGTCGTATAAGCTGTAGATACGGAGTTGAGCGTCTCAGTCCCTTTTTTCATTCACCGCATATGTAATCACGACCGCGGACACATAAACGCGCGCGCGCGCACCCGAGGAGACACACCCCGCGGAAAAACCTTTGCCATTGTCACGAATCCGAAGCCCACGTCACCCGCGACCGCCCACTTAGATCTGCCCGACAAGAAAAGAGCCGCGAAAGAGGCATCAAACCCGATCGCTGGAACGCGCAAGCCCACATAGGCGTGCTTTCATCAGCCTTAGCCTCAAGAAAGCTCGCGCAGCTTGCCAAGCTTTGACGTAGAGACGGCTGCCGAGCTGCCCTTGCCACCCGCTCGCCACGTACAGGTTACGCGCATCGTGCCGGAGCCATTCCCGTGGCAGTGACTTGAGCGGTTACATAGGCACTGAGCGATTTGTCAATACGATTATAAGTGCGAGACGCGGTGATTAATTTATATACGCTAGACTCAGAAAGAGAGACGCGCGCGCCTCGTCGCGGCGACGCGTAGAGCGATCTCGCTGTCCGAGATAAGGAGAGGATACGAAGCGACCAACTTCCCCGTGTATCCTGCTCCGCACACCCCTTTTTCCTCGTCTCCCAGTCCCCCCTCGTCCCTCCCTTCGACCTTCTTTTGATAAAAAACACACTCTCGCGTACACGCAGCCACGTAGACACTCACACTGTACTCAATAGGCAATTCGTCTCAATTCTACTTTTTCGCGCTACTGTACTCATTAAGGCCTCGCTAGACGTAGACATTTTGTTTTCATTGGTGACCCTCGATGAAACGCACCTTGAATTTTTATGTTTGTCAGTGTATAGATAATGGCTAAGAGTAATCGAATTGTGTATTCAGTATCCGAAAAGAAACAAGAAAAATAAATTACTTATATGTATAATTGTGTACTTCTCTTAAATAGAAGCAATAGATAGAAGAATATTTATTCGACTAAATAAATGGTTTTTCGACAAATACTGATCGCTGCGCTCTCTCTCTCTCTCTCTCTCTACTCTCTCTCTCTCTCTGTCTCCCCCCTTCTCTTTCCCGCCCGAGTATCCCAGCGAGCTCATTTGACGGATGCCCGAGCGATCGCAAATAATCCGGTCGAGCTGCAACCGCGCGGCGCTGATGCACAATCTCGCAGGTGCGATTGTTCATCATCCCGCGTCCTTTGATTTATTCCCGTCTCCTTTTTCCCCCTTTTGCCGGGCGTCGCTGCGGTTGCGCCGGCCGCGTGCACATGCAGGCGCGGGCTTCTCCGGACTGAAAGTTTCCTGCTCCCGCGACTTTTTTCCGCGAGCAACTCGTTTTTCTCGGGCGCCAATTGCAGTTGGACGGGACACGCGAGTAGCCGCGCTACGCGAGGCAAGTTTCTTGCGCGCGCGCGCGCGCGAGCGCGAGCCTCTTCCGACGAGCGATCCGCAATTAATTCGGCGGAGTAGGGCCGAGTATCGGCGATTCGGGCCTGCCCCGCCCGCGATTAACAATTGACGGGCTCAGCGGGAATAAAAAGCGCGCGTGCGGGCAGCCGTGTCGCTTGCTCGAACGCAAAGTTCAGCGAAAAACAAAATAAAACGGCCGCCGCGCGATAAATAATCCGGCGCAGACGAGCGATAATTTCGCGAGGGCTTTTTATTTATTCAAGACTCGCGATATAAGCGCGCACGCACTTTTTCCCTATCGCCGCTAGCTGCATTTGGAATAACAAGAAAGTTTGCACCACGGACGCATTTTATCGAAAAAGAGCCAATGAACTCCTGCACTTTGTTCCTTCGATCAAGTTCAGAGGCCAATCGACGTGCTTAAATTATTGGCGACGCAGAGCAGGAAACTCACTCGCCACTCTTCTCCCGAGTAGTCGATTTTCACCTGCTTCACCGGTAAGTTCACGGTAAGAGTATGCGCCTATCTGTCGTTTGCGTTTGCCAATGGCAGTCACTCGCTTCAAGTCATCCAGCCCATTTGACGGTACCGGTCTCGGAATGCCAATCTTGATTCATTTTCAGCGGATACCTTGGATTTGACTTCTTCAATAAACATACGGTACCAAAAGTAACGAGATAGCCGCTGAAAGCTTAAAAGGCAGCCTGATCCGTGGAGAGGTTATGGATTGCCGTTTTATCAATATCTGTGCAAAAGAGAATAGAATTTGAAGATGCGCAGAGCGAGACGGATCGTTAAGCGCGGGTCGATCGCTGTAGGAGAATGCTGTACCGCCGAGTTTCCGCTGCACAAACATAATACATAATTGATAAAGTTAGATATCGCGTTTGGCGCGCACGGTTATTTTCCGATTTCTGGGTTGAAAAAGCGGGGTAAAAATGAGTCTCGGTGTGTCAGTGGCGATAGGAATCGACGGTTAGATGGGGGCAGGAGGGCTTGTTTATCGGCGCCGGCGGCTTGGCCAAGAACTATTGCCCCGTGCACTTCGCATATTTATCAGCCGGCCACAGAACTTCAACGCACTATGATCCGTTTCGACGAGTCGTCAATGAAAAAGCGAGCCGCGCGGGCGCCAGCTTTAGGAGCCCCGGCCCAGTTCGGGCACAGGCCCGCCCCTGCCACGCTCTCCCACTGCCCGCTCAGCCCGTCCTCTGCCGTTACTCTGTCTTCGCTCGCGCGGGAACACGCGCCGACATATATCAAAGGACGGAAATCACTAGAGGTGCGCGCGCTTTACGCTTTCGCCCCACCTATCTGAAACACTATCCTCGCGCCTCACCTTGTCCGAACGCCAAAACGTTTTCTGTACGTTATGCATGCATGTGCGCAACATACTTTAAACACGGCATTATTTCCCTGGCGACCGTCTCCCGATTAGTATCTTAATTAATACATCAATTCCGTCAATCCGCTACAGTGTATATTAATTTCGAATTGGCTACCGGTACCTCCACTTAAAAAAAACGCCAATGGCGGTGAATGAAGTCAAAAAAATTTGTTCCCGGTGTCTTTTTTACAAAATTGTGCATGAGCGTTGATAAGCAAGTTGAACAGGTTTACTCGCGTTCGTGCGTCTTTGATTTCCAGCATTTCGGTTATCCGACAAAGCGGCGTGAGCGTGTGGCGACATTGGGCGGCCGATCCTCTTCAATGTCTGCTTATGAGAATAGTTCACTTCGCAGGCGGCCAAGCCCCAAGTGCTTAAACTGCACGTGCACCAGCAATTGCCTTCCCCTCCCCGTGGCAATGACCAATGGGACATTTTCGAGGCAGCGCCTCAGCCAGATACATCGCACTCGCAATTTGGAGAGACGCAAATCTTTGGGGGTCCGCTGAGGGCCGTCAGTGCGACTCATATATGCACTACTGACCGGATTCGCAATTGACCGCTCGGGCTAATGATCCGATCGTCATTCCTGCAGCAACAGCCTAACCGACACTTTAGGAGCCTCGAGTGTTTTGATCGTTCGTCCTATTAAAGTACATCCACCTTTTAAAGCTATATCAACTGCCACTGTTTAGTTTTAGAATGAATCGAATAAATTCGTGCAATTCGTAAGAACAAATTAGATTTAATGTTAGATATATTCAGGAACGTACTGACTTTACACGATTTTTTAATCTATTAATTCGACAACTTATTGTATCACAAAAATATGAAAATTATAAAATTAACTAGATGTACTATTTGTTAAATAAAATTATACATTCTCTTTTATCAACAACAATGTCTTTCTTCCGGTAGTTATTTATTTTTAAATTGTGCTCCGAGTTGTCACTTTGTCAGTCCTCAGCCTTGACACTACATTATGACCTTGATATAAAAAGTATCATTTGATCTCTTTTTATTTATACAGATGTAACTAAAACTATGTATCTATAATATATATTTGAGAAAACATGTGCAAAACTGTAAATGGTTATGTTCTCGATAAAAAATCCCATTAAATCCCATTAAAAAATCCAAGGATGTCAAAATTTAAAAATACGCAAAATGTTAAGCACCCTGAAAAAATTGTACAACAGCATCTTTTCCAAAACGACTTCTGCATAAAATAACAAAATATTTTCTCACCAGAAAAAGTTTTCAGAAGTGTAAAACTTTAACGATTTACTCGGAGTTACAAAAATGTAGTGATTTGATGTGCAGAGTATAATAAAAATATAGAAATCTTGTGTCACATTGTATTTTTATAAATAAACATAGAATAAATATACTAAATATAATATGAAATAATGGTATAAAATTCTTTATTTATGTTCATGATCGCTTACATAGTTAAAACTAATGATATATTATAATGATAAATTTATATTCATACAAGTGTAATGTTTCGTCTGAACTATTTTAAATTATAATAATTAATCTAGAATTTTATTGTAAAAGACTGTATACTTAAAAATTTGTGTAACTACAAAATTATTTTTAAGATTCATTTTTTCAAGATGCACTTCTCCATTAGATTTAAAAAATAATAAACATTTAGTAAAAATAATGCACAAGACTTTTTAATGAAAGTATTTTGAGGAATAATTATCAATGCGAAAAAATATTCATGTAAAATATACCGCTATTGCTTTTTTCAGGTATTTACTTACTATTTCAATTTGACTAGTTTAAAAGCCAATTCTCATGAGAATCGAATGACATGACTCGGAGATAAATATTGATATATGGTAGTTAAAAAAATGATAAATGTATAGGTAGATGTAAAAAAGATATTGTTTTTCGCTCACTCTCAAAGGTTAAGTATTACATGAACGGTTAAAATTTCCCTTCGGAGAAGGAGTTTTACTACAGAGAAAAGGGGCGTTCTCGTAAAATCGATCAAATGTGGTTAAACCGATCTAGTAAAAATTATAATTAACCTCGCTCATAAAAGGCCCTGGCTCGCATATTATCCAGATACGCGGACGCGAGAGGTGTACTCGTAACGACGGAGAGCGAGCGAGGATCCAGCCATAAAAATCGGCGCAAAATTCGTATATAGTGCAGAAGAGCTCGAGGTGGTGGCTCAAAAAATGTCATAATTACTAGCGCGCGCCGGTATATAAACTAAAGGGTGAATCTTTTTCGGGGAACCGTTGCGCATTAATTCCCCACCGCGGTAAAAGCATATACTCAGGCGCGTGTACCTCGCGCGATGATTTAAGAAAGAGTTTTGCGGCAAGCGGCCGCCTGCGCTTCGGCCCGGGCGACCCGGGCTCCGAGGGATCATCCCGAGCCTTCGGAGAAGGCCTGCCTAGCGCGTCATCCATCTCGAATGGCTAGTCCTCTTATTTTCTCACTGGCGCACAGGTCCCGCGTATAATGAGAAAGTCGATGTACGCGAGTCGCCTGGCCAGGCTGTTGTTCCCGTGTGGCCCCCGCGCAGAGTGCAAATTTTTCGGGATTCCTCGCACGCCTGCATTATAATTACCGGCTTTACGGTTCGAGCTATTATTTTTAACTAGAAGGCAAGAGGAGGACAGATATATAGCAACCGAGCAGACCCGCTCCTTTCCCGCTCGCTTTTTTCTCTCCCGAGTAGGAGCGGTGGATGCGGTCCGGAAGGCTCGAATAAATAAAGGTGCGCGGGTTTATCGAGCGATAATCGGCATTTCCAATGGCTTGACATAATCATCATCATCATCATCATCGTCTTCGTCGTCGCCGTCATCACCGTTCCGGCGCCATCCCTGTCGAAGTCGTCCTCGCGCATCAGTGCAGTCTTTCAGAATATCCGCGCATGAACGCCGTGGTGGCGGTCGGCGTCTTTAAGCTCGCCTTTACGATCAATTCAACGAGCGTAGTAAGGACCATGAGAAAGAAAGAGAGAGGTTAGGAGGCACACGACCATTACCCGCATTTGCATTTTACGAGTGAGCGCCGGCAACGGTCGCGCACGGCAATGGACACAATGTGCGGAGGAGCCGTGGAAACGGAGTTAAAGAAGGCGGAATGCGTTAAAATGAGAGCGAAAAAAAGAGGAAGGGTAGGCAGTGGTAAAAAAAGGGACAATACTTATGATGCGCAGCGAAACGGGGTAAGCCGTGCAAGGTATCGCTTGACAGCGCGGAAAAACTCAGTTCTGCGGCAGAAGCGAGTTATACAGACATCCGTAGCTCCCGCTACCTTCATCCTTGTTCCAACTACACATTCAAGTTCCATATTTCCTTGCTTTTCATTCATATACATTCGTACTCAAGGTCGACAAAAGAAGAACTTATTTCACTTTCACTCATCTGGTTCAAAATACAAAGCAACAGAGCATAGCATTTTTACAATAAAAAATTGATCTAAATATAAATGTTTTTATAGCACACTAAAAAAATGTATTAACACAACATATAAAGTCAATGCAGAGAGTCACATGTAGAAAATCTTGATAATATTTCAAATATATTGTTATGCATATGCTAGAGTTTATTTTATTTAACATATTTTGTTAAATTTATCAATTATGACGTTTATTTCTAACAGTTTAGATAAAAAAAACTTTGATTTGTGTTAAGAAGGAGTTATGAATATAATAATATAGAAATTCAATAAGATGTATTTTTCATGACCGTTGTCTAGTATTGATGAATTTACGTTCATGTTATGTACATTTTGTCCAAATTGTTTAATCGTCAGGCAGTTATAAGCCATTTTTAAGTAATTAAATAGTGATAATTACATCTTACCTACATCCTCGTAAATCATGTAACTCTCCGATATCTCGTTCTTGCCTGCTTCAGATGGTTTCAATCCAGTTTGATACTACTACGCTACAGTAGAATACATGCTAAACATGATATTACTTATTTTGTATTTTTGAGACATATTTTAGCGCCATTTTGTCAGTAACTTACGCCATTCTACGAAACAGCCTTTTACTTTGCTTTTGTAGATTCCGCATAATTACTTGTCACAAGACTGTCATGATTATAATATTTAACATTATTTATGTATTGTGAACTTAAAACCAAATTTAAACTTAATATTTATTGCATCAAGATATTAATAATATTAATTTATATACTATACAAATATTATTATATTATATGCTATACAAATTTGTACTACTATATTAAATAGTTTACATTTTAATGTCAATAATAATCTATTACATATATCTCCATATAATATAAATATAAATAGTTTTAGATTTATGAAAAATTAAAAATTAAAGTTTCTTATATATTGAGGTTTTTAATTGTAATACTAGCGGATAATACTGAAAAAAATAAATCAATAAGATTTTGAAATTTTTCTTGTAATTTATTTTTATTTAAAAATATGCAACATGATAGTTTAAAGTCATCTAATCACAACGGCAGTTGCACTTATAGGACTTATTGGGCTGCGGAGTCGGTAGAAAGGGGAAAAAAGCAGAGAGGCAAATGTGGAAAAGTGATGACTCTTAACCGCGAACGTTGTTAGGACAAGGAGACCCTTGGGTTGAAGAGCCCATTTAAACCGGACGAGGGGATAATGACTTGAAGTTTGCATCGCCGCAGGCGACGCAGAAGGCTGAAAGCAGAGGAAGAAAGAAGATACGCTTGCAGTTTAAAGTACAAAGTATACGAACACTCAGGTCTTTGCCGAAGCCATAAGTTTAAAATTTAAAAATTTAAATTTAAAAACTTTTTTTTTAAATGTCTGTGCAATTTAATCGATCGTACATAGTAATTGAAAAAATATGACAAAAAAAGTTAATTAAATTTAGTTTGCTAACCTCACTTTGGAATAATTAGACATAACAAAATAATATATAATCGATATAGTTACATGTCTTAAAATAATATTTTGTCTACTATGTACATGTTTAAGAGAATACTCATAGTTAGACTTCAATTTCTATTTAATTTGATCACTTTTATGGTTCCTCCATCTTATTATATATTTAACATTATTTTTAGGTTGAATTTCAGTTAATGTTTGAAGCGTTCCTTATGATATATTGACATATAATTATTATTAAACTAAATTGCTTCAAAATTATAAGAAAGCTGAAATTATAATAGTAGTTTGTAGATAGCAGTAATTTAGTCCTATTACTGGCCCTCTCCCGCCTTTCATACGCTATACTGATATACGAAAATATACTGAAGATCACACATTCGCCATTATTTGTATATTGATTTGATTGATCACAAATACATTTTTATACTAGCATAATTTTTGTTAAACAAGCGATAATTTTTTTTAAAATATAGAAAATTTTTCTATGCGTTGCTTAGATCAAAAATTTGAACGATGTAAAAAACTTTATTTCTTTTTATCCGTAATTAATATTTTAAATACTTCATATAAATTATCTAGCTATAGTTCTGAAAAAATGTATATCATGAAAAAAGTAAATATTTATATTTTTTTATAAATTTTAAACGACTGTATATATGATATAAAATATTTTTATATTATATTACATTTCTGTCTGTAAGAATCGTTTAAAATATGTAATTATCCATTCACTGTATTGAGGGTATTATCAATAACTATTATATGTCTTTAAACAACTGTGCGTAAAACTTCAAATCAATTTAATATATATGATTTTAAATAACGATTTTTACATAACAAAAAATTATCGTAATTATTTTTAAATTATTAAAATTATTTTATTTATATATCATTCTAGTAGTAAAAAAGTAGTTAGAATGAATATTCATATTTATTAATTTACTTATAATAGTTATGTGTAAATCAGAATTTCTGCATTGAAGTTTTAATGAAATAGCTACTGTTAATTCAGAAGGTACTAATTTCAATATTTGATTTTCGAATAAATGTTAAGCATAAAAAGAAACCATGTTTTTTAAATTGTTAAAAATCAAAATTCATTCTTAAAGTAGAATTATACTCCTAAGATTCTGAATTGTGTGAGTTAAAAAAATACCTTGCTTAATAAATCTATTGGTATGAGTTATTCGAATATATTTTATGTTTTATTATGTTCGTTACAATAGCAAAAAATATGCTGTGTCAGAATAAATGAAGTTCTATCACAACAGGTATCTAAATTTTTAATCATTTCAATATTAGCTAAGCTGATAGTATACTATTGATAAAATAAACTTCACTAATACTTATAATTATTATTTTAAGACAATAATAAAAGCGCATTAAACAAAACTTAAGTTAATTTGATAAATTAACAATTTTATTAAATTAATACGAGTAAGACAAGAAATATCAAAAATGAGAGAGAGAGAGAGAGAGAGAGAGAGCGATGATGGGTTGAATAATATGGTTTGTGATTTAACGAAGTCCGTGGTTCTTCTGAAACATTATATATTTATAGTGTATAAATCTTTTTACTTCGTGAGTAATATTTTTTACGGCAATATATTCATGAAAATTAAGTAATTGAGAAAAATGATGTCTTTTATAAAATGTACATGCTTTTCAAAGAATTGAATTTATAAAACTTTTGTGAGTTTTATTAATTTTGCAAATGAAGATTTTAATGTTTCATAAGTTTTGAATATGAATTTATATAATTATTAAGCATGTGCGATATGAAGTAATTAATATAATAATTATTCATACTTTTATTTCATAATGTTTAACATCTATGGAACTCCTTTATCGATTTAATAAGAAAATTTAGTTTATAATTTTTGGCAGAAATTATAAATTAAGATACTACATAATACTGTTGTCATTTCAGAATTAAATTTTTTTTAATTAGCAAAAGTTCAAAAGATGAAAAGAAAAAGACATTGGTGGATCTAGGGACCTCAGTTGGCCACGAACTCAGCTATTGTGGCCGCTGGACTATAGCTACAGCGAAGGCGATGTACTTGAATTAACTTCACGATGTATTTCGGGCACTCTAGCTTTAGCTCCGAAACACTCGCGGTATGTCGCGTCGAATGCTATATCGGGCGACTTTGGCCAACGAGATGATTTCCTGCCTGGATGCCGCGTAGTAACTAAGCACGATTATGCTAATTGAAGACACAGTAGCTAAGCAATTGTTAGTAATTAATTTTGCGCCTTTCTCGAGACTATTTGTCGAATGCTTTACAAAAATAATGGAATTTGAAGTTCGATATTTTTAAAGATCTTACACGTTATCTACAATGGTTTTAGTAAATAATAGTCATGAAGGAATAGTAATGGGTAAAAATTATTAATTTATAAATACTTTTATAATAAAATATATAGTGTATAGTTTTTAATAAAAGAAAAAGCTGTCTCTATAAATGCAAGGCTGAAATAAAATGGTGACAGAAGGTGACAATGTTTTTGAAGGGATATTAAAACATATAAAGATCCTAAAATAAAATAAGCTATAGCAATAATTGTTAAAAGTACGCCTTGGTATTTTGAACTAATTACTGATGAAAAAATATTTATTTAAAATTTTTGAAAACAAGTCTGTTCTTATAGGACTTCAAAAAGACACTAAATTTTAGAGCCATATATTTGAATTCATTTATTTTATTTTCACAGCGTTAACCATTAAAGTAATGTTACTGTTAATGTTAATGTTAATTCACATAAAATTAATACTTTTTACTTATTTTTCAAACTACCATATAAATAATTTATGCATTGAAATATTCCTGTTTGAAATAATGACATAATACCGCAGATTAACATACGTTTTTAACTGATTCCATTTGATAAAACATTTATTTGAATGAAGAATATATGAAGTCTCGCGTAGCTTTTAATTTTTTTCAATGCTTGCACTAAAAAATGATGGAATATAATTGATAGTAGATAGTAATAACTATCTATCTGTCTACTTTAAAGGTAAATATTAATTTAAAACATTTGAAATATTTGTAGACTCGTATTTGGGTACGCATGCTCTATTATTTCAGCAAATGCTTAACCTACAAAAGTATATCTAATTTGATGTGAAGATGAAAAATTGGTGGGGGCTTAGAAGGGCCGCAAGCGATACGGTGTTACCCGGGCAAATCGTCGCGAGGTGTACGCGGGCAGGAATCGGATAAGCGAGGGGCTCGGGGCTCGGCTTGCGATCGAGGATCTTCATTCGATTAACGTCCTCGCAACTTCAAACGCGGGCGTGTAGGCGCTCGGAAGCACGTACGGGGCAGAGAAGCGAGGGCGGGGGCGGTCGCGGTAGCGGCGTCGCTGGGGGCGGGGGCTGCCCGAGAGGGTGTTCAGTAGGTGCGGCGGACTTGTCTGGCAGGTCGGCTAGCTGCCTGCCCGTGTTACCCGATGCCCCCTTCACCTTCACTGCATAGGGCTGCACGCGGCCGTGCGACGTGTACCCCGCCCCCGCCTTGGGCACACGCGCAGCGAAAAAACTGCATACGCACCGAGATAACGAACATGGGGTGCGTGCCTGAGGGCTATCCTTATGGGGCTTGGGGGAGGCCATACAATACTTTAGTAGCCCCGCGATACTTCCCCTCCGAGCGCGCTCCACCAGGTACACGAAGCGAAGTATAAAGTAGCCTCGGGGAGAGGGCCGGGGGAAGTCCCCGTCACCGCCGCCCGCCGCCCGCCGCCCGCCGCCACTTCCCCAAGATTAAGGGGCTGGCGTCGTCGGCGGCGCGTGCCTCCCTGCGTAACGACCCCGCGCGCCTGATAAATCACAGATGACGATTTATCGCGCGACAGGGCTTGAGGTTCTCCGCAGACGGAAGAAACGGGCGTGTCCGCGCCGCCAGTCCGCCCAGGCGGATACAGCGATTTAAACCACCGAGACCGGCAGTCCCGCTGAGACTTTACGACACCATCGCCGAGTAATCCAACAATCACAAGGACGGTACTCGATGGTGTACTTCCCATGATCCTCAAGTACCCTGGCTTCTCATTCACAACTTCATTCCGGGTGTAGCTGGCTGATTTAGAGATATTTTTGTCGTACATATATTAATAGCTAATTCAAATAAATTACAAATATATTACTTATCAGTGAAAATTGATAAAACAGTATTAAAAATGGCTGATCGGTACCTAATACACACTATCGATATTTAGCAATTGTTTGACTTACTTATTGCTGATTCAATTTCAGAGCGCGGGTAACTTCATATTCGAATATAAAAAAAGTAGTTGTAAACTATTATTCGTTAAAACCATAATTCTTCCTCTTCGGCATTGAATTAAATTTAAACGCGGTATTCTTAAATTAACATATCTTTTGCTTGTTTGCAGAATATAAACAATCAATTACAGTATGTAAATGAGAACGCGATGCAAATTGTAACTCGAAAAAGAATAACAAAGAGTAAAGTGCTTTATTTACATGACTCTTATCTGTGCAGTAAATTTCTGTAGCAAAACTATACGTATTACACGGCAATCAACGTGAATACGCGTGTAAACCAAGTCAACTTTTTTCATTTCAAACATCGTTTATCCACGGTAGCGTGCCGGTCTTCGTTTATATTAGTTTCTTCAGCCGCAACAGATATGTAATACGAAACCGAAGCGGATTTAAAAGGGAATCGCGGAGAAGCGATCGTGGAAGTCGTGAAAGAAGTTTGGGCAAAAGCACGAGAGCGCCCACAGGTGAGCAGCAACAACGTCAGCCCGCTCGCAACGGTTAGGTCATTTGAACTTTATGGTTTTTACGCGTATCAGGTCTTCGCTCGGTGCTATCGACTTAACACGGCTGCGTAAACATTACGGGGAACGAGAGGTGGCACAGAGCCGCAAGAAGAAGTCGAGTCCTGCGCCCCTACTGCCTTACGGCAGACGCCCGGCCGCTCGCCTTCCCTCGAAAAAGATAATCGTGCGTAAGCTCCAGACATCGCGCGCTCATCGCCGAGGCCGCCGCGCGCCCTGTATTGAATTTAATCCGCGTCCAAGGGGTGGCAGCGCCGGAAGGCTTGAATATCCATTTTCGCCACGTCGCTCGCCCGGCGCATCAACGTCGCCTTCCATTCGCGGTAATCCGTCGCGGGCCGCTTGCACCGAAGCCAAAATTTTAAATTTCCGCGCACGGCCTCCAGGTGGATCCACCCCCTCCCGAGCCGGCAGCCTGTACTTCCCCCTACCCCCGAGCGTCGGATTCGGGATTCGCCCCCGCGCGCGACTTCGCGATCGCGCGCACGCGAGCCGCGCGCAGACAGACAGGGTGCATAAATCCCCGAATTACCGAACCGCTCGAGCGCCAAGCGTGCACGGGCCGGATCGGCGAGCTACCGCGCGCTGCCTGTCGAGTCGAGGACGATGAGCTACACGCGCGCGCCAAACTTTTCTTATTTCCCCGATTCGATCGACTTCCATGCATGCCTCGCCTTTGCTTCGCTCAATCCATGTACCGATACCAACATTTTCGCTTATTCATCTCTCATATAATTGTTTTAACTGCTTCGGTTTTAGTTGATCGGTAAAACTACAGACTTTGTTGTACATGCAAGACACAAATAAAGTTTTATTGAAATTAAGAAAGTTATTAATTCTTTTTTGACTAAAACAATAACGTGTCGTTTACAATATTTAATTTTTTGAAAACATGCTGCTTCTTTAACTTATAGTTAGTCTAATTTTTGAAAAAAAAAGACAATTATCTTATTATTTATCAATCCTCAATTATTATTTTTCTTAGAAATTGAATATTATTAATTAAGTACTAAAAATTGATATCAGATACCGAGAATATCAATCGCGAAGCTGAAAATCTCAAAGTTTAGTTTTATTCGTTGTCTTATACATATAAGTACATTCTTGAATAAAATCATTGAAAAATTAACAAATATTTTTTACGCAATTCAACATATAATATAGTTTATCAGCACTGTCCCAAGATTTTATTCAAGAATTTTACTTTTCACTTTAACTCATAATCGCAGCAGTAGATTTTTTATACAAGTACATGT
Organism: Sycophaga agraensis; assembly: GCA_018906755.1. Classification (NCBI taxonomy): domain Eukaryota; kingdom Metazoa; phylum Arthropoda; class Insecta; order Hymenoptera; family Pteromalidae; genus Sycophaga; species Sycophaga agraensis. Next base: position 610,907 of record JACCIE010000072.1, on the reverse strand, counting down.
TTCTACACATTGATTTAAAAAAATATATTTTCCCTGTAAGAAACATGTAAGGTTAAGCGTTTAGAATTATATGAGTAACCTATGCTAATGTACATTAATAATTGTTTACCATGTTTTTATGATAAAGTAAATAAAGGTACGGAAAGAATGACTAGTTAAAATCCTTGGCCGCCGAAACTCATTGCCCTCGCGCGTCCGCCTGGTGAATTTTCACCTTTAATTACCCGACGTCTGGCCGCGCAAATCGTCCCGTTTTATGCGAAATTCCCGGAAAGGGCAGATGGTATCATGTCTGCGTGGCTGGCGGACACGCGCGGGCCGTCTACGCGTCGCGTCCGGGGGAGTTTCTCTAATTTCGCTCGATCCCCCCGTGTTGTGCGGCGCGGGCGGCGGGAATGGCGCCGGGGCGTAGGCGGCCTCGGCGGCTCCTTCGCCGTCACAACACGCCTCGTCTAGCCCCCGTGCACGCACATCCGCTTTCGATCAGTCGCGCTCGACCTCCAAAATTGCGAGTGCCTGCACACGCGTCCTTTGTCTTCGATCCTTATCAGCGGCGCGGCGCGTCGCCGAACCTATAACACTTACGACTGACGCACGAGCATCGAGGAAAAAACGTATACAACCGCTACCGCTACCGCGGAGCTGCAATCGCCGAGGAAATGACTCTGCCGATTGCTTTTAGGCCGGATGCTTTTTTCTCCTGCGCAGACCTTTTTGGCTAATTGCATTTCTCTCTCCGAAACCGCGCGCGCGCGCGCCCACGTTCGTGCAGCCGCTTTGCACTCTTTCTTTTTCTCAGCGCTGCGCACGGCCCTTTTAGAATACTTGTATATACATATCTCTTGTGCGTCGCAAGCTATGATCCACTGCGGATAGCCGCAGTGCGCGGGTAATTAGAACGGCTCTTATATTATCAAACGGTCAACCGTCTTCTCAACATTTTCAATTCAATTATAGTTCATTTAATTTTATAACAATTATTTGTTTCGCCGCTTGATTTTCAAATAAATATATTGAATCGATTCGAAAATTATGTAATCTAGTAATAGTATAATCATAAAATAATATTCGGAATACAATTAACAAGTGCTCTAAGATTATTAAAATATTAGTATTTTAAATATGCCACAGTTTAACGCATTGAAAAAACCCCGTAATTACCTGAGTTGGAATAATACCCATTTAAGAAAAATTTTCATTCAGATAAATCTGAATCTCAACCTCAAGTTTGCAAAGTCACCATGCCAGTATATAAACAAATAAAAGCTTTTCTCATTTTTTTCATTTATTTGCCAAAAATTTATGTATATTTCGTCACTTATTGATCAATTTTAACTAAGAATTTTTGGCGAAATTTTTATAGTTTATTTAAAAAATATTAAATCTACCAGAATTCATTTATTACTTTTTAACTGATCTCATAGATCTAATATCTGGGCGCATTAATCTGATCCGTTTAAAAGGATGTACAATGTTCAACATTCTAAAAACAAAGTATGACGCGACTACATGAATATGGCGCTAAAAAACTTAACATGAATGAGAAAATAAATGTATAATTGTATCAATTCACTAATGATGTAATACGTAAAAAGCAATAGAATTTGATTACAAAGAGCAAATAGTCTACAGAATGTAAATAAATTTAGATAAATAGATATTACTAAAATCGCATTTGTATGCGGTTAATACATAGAGTTAATGCATTTAAAGGAGTATGCTACCCCAGATTATCCGTATATGAAAGTGTTACTGACGAGTTCAACAGACAGATTTGTAACCAAAAATATATCTCGTATAAATAGACAATCCGATATCACAAATATTGATAGATAGATTTTAAATTTTTTTCTCCAATTTGTTCAATTGTCAAATATTAATGTAATAATTTGAATAACTTGAATATAGTGTACAGGTACCGTCATTTTCTATGGAAAGGTGTATAGGCAAGTATTAAATTAAATTTAAAGAATGATAATAAAAGTAACTTATACATTCGTAGCAATGTAGATGAATAATATGGTGCTCTAAACTATAGCTATCAGGTTAATTAGCAAGTTCAATAAAAACCACATGATAGACAGAACAAGCATATTTAACAAAATAAGAAAAAAGAGAAAATAACCAATCTTTAATATTTAATATTTTTATAATCTTATAAAGTTTTATAGGATGTATAGTATTTTTTTAATAAAGTGAAGTTTATTTTTATACTATCTTTTTAAAAAATGTTCTTCTACCTTAATGTTAGAATTGAAAAAAAAACAAAGCTGCAGTTAAATTGCATATTAAACTTACAACTAAAGATTTTATAAACAAATTTTATTATTTTGCATATCATACCAAAGATTATCTTAGAATTGCTAATGATTTTAACGTCAATTGATATCAAATTAATCATTTAATCCGGTTTCTGATTTAATTTAATTTGTACTCTCGTATGAAAAGAAAACTATTTTTAGGTTAGAAATTACCTAGTAGAAACTACTAAGTATACTAGTTAAAAATCAGGTACAATTGATACCTGCAATATAAATCTTTTTTAAGGTGACTAGAATCTGCGTAGAACGAGTGGACAGAACCTTTATAGAATTATGAGTAGTTTCTGAGCGGATTCTGGCTTCATTTTAACAATTAAGTTGTCTCACGTCAATTAGTATAATTTTCATTCGAAAGTCTAGTTTTCCTTTTTTGATGTATCTTACCGATCATATTTTTATTATAATTGTTATCATTTTTGTAATTTTTTTACACCAATAGAAAAAATATAGTGACATAAAAAAATTTAATCAAAAGGTAATATAATTTAAAGGTTATGTTTATAAAATATTATCTACTTATATTTATTTAATTTTTAAATTGTAACTTTAATAAATTTTAGATACATTGTGCATTATTTTTTATATGCATTTATTTCTTTTATAATTTATCTTGCTGCATAAGGTTGTTTTTCAGCTTTCTTTTTCACATAACTAACTTTCCACACAGAATTCAGTCGTTATTATTCTGGCTGAAATCCAACTTCACTTTCTACCAGGGTTTTCAGAACCTATTTAAGGTTTAAAACTAAATCGTTAAAGTTAGTTTCATAAATTAAAATTAAATTAGATTCTAGTCTTTTCAAATACATTATAATAAAACTATATAATTTGTAGGCTAAAATATAAGAAATAAATGTTTTATTGACAAATCATATTATTAATTACATGATCTCTAGCACTTTCTATTAGTTTGTTTATCATAATTTATTTTTATTATGAATTATATTTTCATATAAGCATTTTTTACTATCTTTTGATCGAGCAGCATTTATTTTTATAATTAATATAATTTTAAGTATAATAAGCAACTATTATGCAAGAGATATTATGTTTTTAAGTGACCATGGTTGCGTTACTTTATTTATATTTAAATCTAAAGTACTAAATGTGAATATAACCGAATTTTTACTAAATTAGAAAGTAGATATTAATATAACATTCTAAGTATCAAGACGTATCAAAAATGTTGAACATATAAACTTATACCCCGTTAGTAGTTACTAGCTATTAATTCATTATTTCTAATAAAATATAGTTCACTGATTATTTCAGCTTTTCATTTCTTAACTTTGATCAGACAAGCAAAATATACAGATAATGTTTTGTATTTAATTATTAAAAACATAAGCCTATGAATGGAAGGTACACTTCACATTCTGTTTCGTTTTGAATCTTTTGCTTTTGCTTACCTGTCTTTTATGGTCTAACTTTTTTTCTTTTTTACGTAGAAAATATAAATGATGGCATTCCTGGGTAGAAATGTCAATCAGTTTTTGAATATTTTATGGATCGAATTTATGATATAAATCAGTTTTTGTATTCCCACTTCTAATTACATAGAAATGTTATAGACATAAAAGATGCACATGCGTTCGTTGATTTGTGTTTACATATTGTCCCAGTCTTATGATTTTTTTTGCAATTACAGGTACATTTTATGGATCTAAGGATCATTTTGATTAATAGGTTGATCATAAATAACTCTACTAGTTTTTATCTAGAATGCAGTTTAAATACTTTTTCGTATTATAGGATTGCTAGAGAGAATTGAAAACAGAAAACTGAATTCGAATTTTAGTCGAATTCTATATAAATTAGTATTTGTTTTTCAAAGATTGCATCATCTTTTAAATATTATATGAGTTCAAGAAAAAAAATTTCTAGTGTTTTAAATGAGGTAATATTATTGGAGCCATGCCTTTGGTTAAAAGTTGGTTAGAATACCCATGTATCTTGTATAAGTATAAACTGATTAATTGAATAGTACAAGTATTAGATATGTAATTGATATATAATTGATATGCTATGGCATATATCTCTATTTACATACAACATACCAGACACATTTACTTGACGAAAATTCGATTACTACCTAGTGATAAGGATGTTACTTTAGGCATGGAAATCAAAGATATTGTAAAGAAGTTTAAACAACACTACAGCACACGAATATAGTGCTATCTAAAACAGGAAAAAAAAAACAAAAATGTATCTCATGAAGCTGAAGTCTAACATTTGGATATTTAAAAAAAATCAGTTTATTGTTTTTATGAAATTAAAGTCGTTACATAGATAACTGCTGATCATACAAGAATTTTCGAGAAATTGGTTTAATGAAAACATTGTGTGTATAATCAACCTATAATGCAGTACTAAATCTGAATGTATAAAACGCGAAGCTATTATATCAGAACATAAATACTACATTATAACATCGCAGACATTTATTGACAATTTTTTCATTAATCAAAATAAGAGACATATTATAGGACTTCATTACTACTTTACTTCTATTTACTAATTATGACATCTTATTTTACCATTTTGCACAATTTAAATACGTTACCGCATATAAAGATATGTAGAAAGGTAATTTGATATTTAAATACGAAATTTACTTCGAACAATAACAGACAAATATCTACAATAAAAAAACACCTGAATCTTTCTATAACTCAAAAGATCGTTATCAAAATCACTATACATTTAAGGTTAAATCTAAATTTAGTGAAATATACATATTAAATTATTAGTGAAATTGATTAAATCTTAGCACAACTCCCACACTTACACATATTCAATAGTTTATTTGCACGGACTTTATAATTTTGTATTATAAGTACGATAAAAATGGTGTCTGATGCGGGAGTTGAGTAGGTTATCGCTCAGAGTGAATAACGAACATAAGAAGTTATGCAAGTAGTTCATGCATATAACCAGAAATCGCGCGTAGGAAAAGAAACGGGTGCGTGTATTGTGAAGGCAATTAGCAGTGTTTTTTGATGCCCTATTGATTGGTAGTTAACCGAGAGTGCGCGCGATCTCGGCAGTCCTCTTTGCGTGCATCGCGCATACCTCATGACAATAAGGGACAATTGCGCGGCGGTCGCGGTCAGACGAGTATGCGAAGGAAGAAGGGGAAAAGAAAATAATAAGGAGAGACTCGGTGCGGAACGGCAAACCTGCGGCCGTGGGTTTCGCAGTAGCTGAAACGTGTGGCGCGCGGGCGAGCGAGAGAGAAAGAGAGGGAGAGAAGCTGCGCGGCCCGGACATGTCCCCGTAAGTACGCGTCAATCGTGCGTGCAGTGCACTTGATCCACTGGCTCAAACAATCAGTGCTGATGAGCAACAGTCATTCACCCATACCGCTCAAAGATGACTCTGACGAGCGGCACTGAAGTCCCCGACTCTCTCTCGAGGTCAGCCGCGCGGCTCCCGCTTCAAAAACTGCGGCGATCAGAGAGCCCCGGGGAAGATCGGTACAGCTGAGCCTCTGCGCCGCTCCCCCGCAGTCCCAACGTCGCGATTTCGTCCTTCCAATCGATCGATCGATAACTTCAAGACGGCCTCCGAACTGTCACGACTCGATGCCTCCGGATTGGATAAGTCATTATCATGCTCCAATGAGTTTTAGCGCCGATCTAGACGTAAACAAATTGGAACCGCATGAGGATGCAGAGTTGACAATCGGTTTTGCACATGTTAACTCCCGCGAGGAATTCATATGAGCGTCTTTTAAAGTGCACTCGATAGAAATGTAAGATTTTGTAGAGGGAATTGTAGAAAGAAATTTCGTCGAAAGTATGCGAAACTATTCTATTTTTGCGATTTACCCTATTTTTAAGCGTAAGAGTAGTTCGAATCTTTTAACTCGATGGTCTTCAAACTGTACGAGCTTTTTGCTCTCTCAGAAAGAAACGTAAACAATGTTACGTAAAGGTTGGAAGATATTTATGTTTTTAATTAATTATAAGTAATTAAATTTTTTGAATTAATACAGATAAAAAGTATGGGTTTGCCTTTATATAAATATTGATACAATTAGTATCGTGTAATAATAAAATAAATTAAAAGAATTTTTATTAGTTCTCTAAATAATTACAAATAAATTTTTATAAATAATTATTTTTATAATTTTTAGTTTCTATTAATATATTTTAAAGATAAAAGAAATTAATTCTACGGTTATATCGGTTTCAAGCGCAAATGAACAAACGCAAATGAGAAAACGATTTATATAATATAATTATATTATAATTTTTATGAATATCTGAGTAAGTATTTAATTCGTATTAATCATATTTTTTTATTTGTGCCAATAATACATCTAAGGAAAAAGAAACTTTCAGTTTATAGGATTGTCGAACAATATTTATTATATTTATATACTTTAAGTAATTAGGAACATGTCATATAAATATTCAGCGATAGTTTATTTTCTTCCAATAAATATTGTCACAGGAATAATATTATTAAATTATTATATTAATATACTGAAGTTACGCGTTCATATAATTATTGCAGACTATTTTGTTTATTAATATTTATTTTACTTAAAAGCATAGGAAATGAGAGAAAAATAACATTTCATTCAGGGTTCAAAATTCTTTTCCTACGAATCATTCATTGCATATTATGCTACAAATTACGGTGAGGCATTTTTGCACACATAATACAAATTAGTTTAATATCATTTTCTCTAAATCATTCACTTTGTAATGTCTTCCTCTAATACTTTGAATTAAGATGCTAAATAAGTACTTTGTTTTCTGTAAGTATTTAAAAAGAACTTGAGCGATATTTAAGAAAATTTCAAATTTTATAAGAAATAATTGTATAATATATATTTTTTATTCTATACAATTAGAGAAAAATTTCTATTTTAGATATATCAAGACCGAGTTTAATGTTTACCATGTCAAATGGTAGGAGATTATTTCTATTCCAATTTTGGTATATCTGAAAAAATACTTTAAAACGCACACAAGAATTTTCTAAATTATTTTATATTAACAATGATTGATATCGCTTCTATCTTCTAATTCATCTAAAATTCCTGTGAGATGGGACCAGAATTATAATTCACTGTACTATGTATTGCTTAAAAGTCAAGCGTACTCTAAATAAATACATTTTAATAAAGTTAATAATAAAATAATAAGATGTTAAGATTGAGAAAATTAATTTTAAATTAATTTTACTTCAATCAATTTTTGCTCTGATGTTATAAGGTTTCTTTCAGGTTGATCATCTAAGCATATGAGCTCTAGTGTAAGTTTCTCTACGGTAGTCTTTATATCTGAATCGATTGGGGAAGGATAGATGAGAAGTCACCGAGGAAATGATGAGTCAACCGCCAATGGATTCGCCAATCAGATCATCACCAAAATATCAAAGATAATGTTATATGAATTAATTTTTATGTACATCGTTAAATAGTATTGTTATTGTTTTTATCTCTATTAAATAATTTTACATATAAACATTCTTATTTGTGTAATTGATATATTAGTTTATCGTAAAAAAAGAAGAATATTTAATGAAGCTGCTTACCACATTTATTAACTGAAATATTAAAAATATTCTGTATATGTAGTTTCTGTACATTTATAAATTGATATTAAATCCATTTGAATTAATACTTTAGTAAAATACTTTACTCCAATTTTTTAATTATACATTCATTAAAGTATTGTATATGATAAGTGTGATAACTAGTGTAATAATAAATAATAGGTATAAGCAGTAGTAGTGTTTGATTTGATATTAAATAATTTATAAAGATCAGTAAATTCATCGAACTAAAAAAATTGAATTATTCATTACCAATTTGTAAAAATATATATCGTTATTATACATCGTTGATCAGATATTAAAAGACGACCATTGTTATCACTGTGCTTATACTTGAAAAGAAGTGATGGATATGCGGACGATGAGTTAGTGCATTACAGCATTCATTTTTTACAATATATCTGTCTTGAAATATAGTCTCATTGCTTATTAAACAAAGACAAACATCGATGAAGTTCACTTGAATCAACGCGCGTAAAAGATCGAATACTAAAAATAAGCGGAGAACGCAGTACACTAACGCGTACGATATTTTTTAACGCAAGAAGGGGTTGCGTTCTTCCTCTTTTGCGTAATTTCTTCTCCGATCGCAAAGTTTTGATACAACTTTAATTGTCATGAAGTATTTATTGTCACTGCTCCAGCTGCTCGCTGCTCAGGGCTATCCAATAAACCATACAGATTGTAGTGAAAATGGAAGCGAATCAAAATCGCGTCTTGGTGGAGAGAAGACTGTAGCAATTTAGCAGATTACCTACTCGGATTAGTAAAGCGAAAACGACAAAATTCGATTGGCTTATTCCCTAACATTTGAGGGACTTTTTCCCCGACCTGCACGCGTAGAGTTTTCATAGAAGGTTGTTAATCAGTTTTTCTCCCCGTATAGGTAGAAAAAATGGGTCGGGCCGGCAGATCGTCGGAGAGATACAGAGAGGAATCGCGAGAATCGGCGAAAGCGACGCGACGGCGAGTCGGTGGCGGCGCCCGCGCGCCGGGGCCACATCCAGGGCGAATAAGCGAGACAATAGCGTGCTCGGATTCCAGGAAGACATAGCGCTAATCAACGGTCGAGACGGCCGCCAGACACGATAATGGCAGATCAATCTAATTCATCGCGCGCAAGACTCGCGGCTCGCACACTTACGTCTAGAGGCAATGCGTAAGGCGGCAGTGGATGCGCGCGGCTCCGGCCCGCTCCGGACCGCGGCGGACCGTGCAATCTCCGGAGATGCGCCTGCCGGGTGGCGGGCTTTATCAGCGGGCCCCCGGTGACCTTGGGCAATCAAAGTTCGGGCGGGCGGGCGCGGCGCTGCCCTTGGCCGGTAAGAGCGGGCGCGGGCGCGTACCGAGGGAGGGCCCGGTTGCCTCCGACGGGTAAGGCAGGCGGGCGGGCGCGCGCTACCGACGGGGCGCGGCAGCCTGGGCCGGCGGCCGCGGGGCGCCGGGCCTGGGCCAGGCCGCGGGCGCCACGTGGGGCGCATGTGAGCGGGTGGGCGGCGCCGGGCGCGGTTCCCGGCCCCGGCGCCGCCGCGGGCTACGCGTGCGCGCGACCTAAGGGAGAGGAGGAAGATGGAAAGCTTGGCTCATAATGCGAGGAGCGGCCGGCGCCTCGCTCGCCCTCCTCCCGGCCCCGCGCAGCATCACCACGTGGCAGGCGGCCAACTACCGTCTCCTGATCAATATGCTTACAGCGGCCGAGAGCGCGCCCGAGCCGTCTCCTCTCCCGGCACTGCGCCGCCGCCCCGCCGCCCCGCCGGGGACCGATCCGCGCCCAGGCTCCGGGGGCCGGCGCGATCGCTGCCGGTGGCGCCCAAGGGAACGCCACCGGCCCTCTTAGCCGGAGCCCCTGTCATCGGCTCTCGGGCGCTCCGCCCGCGCCCAGCCCGCGAGCACTTACAGATCTGTCGGCTCGCGACCTGCCCGTGATTCATGCGCCCTGTCGGACAATTATTCCCCCTGGACTTTGACGCGCCACCTTCTTCCGCGAGCAATGTTTCATTCAATGTTAACGCCCTCTCCGCGCCCTGGTGCAGTGCATTAGTTTTTTCCGAGATATCAATATGCTTTGGCAAGCGGATACTTTCCTGTCCAGCTGTACTTTTTACGCGTTCGCTAGATATGCCATCTTATTCGGAGCCATTTGTCGTATTGTTTTCTCCTTTGATTAATATTGTTGTTTAAAGGAATTTCAGTTTTCATTATAGAATGTTTATTACGATCGCGCAATGCCGCACGAGCCCGGCTAGCCTTGCGATGCAATACTTTTATCGCCTCGAGTATTCCTCCTTGCATAATGAATTCGAACGCGATTTTAGGTAACTTATTATGTAGTCGACATTTTATTCAATTATTTAAATAAACGATATAAATTACACGTTTGAAATAACGGTGACATCGCGTTTCAATAAAATATTACACGGCGCTTATAATGTTAATTAACCGAACCTTTCCAGACCGTTGCGCAAAAATGTGTTTGGAATTTTTCGCGAGCTACTTCATAACCAGCTTCAAACCAGCCAAGCCTTTCGTTTGCGCATGATAGATTTCGTGAAACTTATTTCTCCGCATTCTCGTAACACGTGTAAAAAGCAATTTTATATCACAGTTTTTAAAATACCTCCAAATGTTATAAAACTTGGAAAAATTCACACGAATTAATCGTACTAGCTCTCTGATTACGAGTGCGATTTAACATGTAATTATGAGAAATAAACTTAAAATGAAGAAGTACATTCTAATAAATTTATAAAAAGTATAACGATCTTTCTCACCAGTGTCGAATCGGTAAACATGATAGATCAGGTTTTCGTTGAATTATATAGTATAACGGGCGGGAAAAAGAACGCCTTATTAATAATTTCCAATAATTCATCGATTCAAACTAGAAAGTGCTCTAACCTGTTGTCAGTGCATTGCAAAACTTGGCCGCAAAAAAAACAATGAAAAAAGACGGCTTTTAAAAATGGCACCCGAGCGCCAATTAGAATTTTTCAGGAATAACATTCGATTTTT